>CAMXCT020000114.1:555000-974847 GCA_947184155.2 Cladocopium goreaui | reverse complement strand
CCAGATAATATACCAGAAGATATGCCAGATAGAATACCAGAAGATTTGCCAGATAGAATGCCAGAAAATATGCCAGAAGATATGCCAAATAGATATGCCAAAAGATATGCCAGATAGATATGTCAGAAAATATGCCAGAAAATATGTCAGAATATATACCAGAAGATATGTCAGATAGAATACCAGAAGATATGTTAGAATATATGCCAGAAGATATGCCAGATAGAATGCCAGATTAAATGCCAGAAGATATGTCAGATAGAATGCCAGAAGATATACCAGATAGAATGCCAGAAGATTTGCCAGATAAAATGCCAGAAGATATGCCAGAAGATATGCCAGAAGATATGCCAAATAGATATGCCAAAAGATATGCCAGATAGATATGTCAGAAAATATGCCAGAAGATATGTCAGAATATATACCAGAAGATATGTCAGATAGAATACCAGAAGATATGTTAGAATATATGCCAGAAGATATGCCAGATAGAATGCCAGATCAAATGCCAGAAGATATGTCAGATAGAATGCCAAATAGAATGTCAGAAGATATGTCAGATAGAATGCCAGAAGATTTGCCAGTAAGAAAATGTATAAATGTCATAGTGGGAATCACACGAAGTAAAGTAATTTTTATATATATTTTATATATTTTATATATATTTTTTATATATAATTTATATATATATTTATATATTATTACATATTATATATATATTTTAAATAAATAATTAATAATTATCGATAATTATATAATATAATTTTATAATTTTGTATTTATTAAAATAATTTATTCGTAGATTATTTTAGGATAATTATTAATAAATATTATATTTTGTAAATTAGGTATTTTTAAATATTTCGATCGAAATAATTAAAATTATATAATATATTGGATATTGGATTATTAAAAAAAAAAAATATTTAAAATTAATAATAATATATTTAATATTATATTTATAAAAATATAAAAATAATATATATAATTTCTAAAATATATTTTTTATATATTTTTTTTAAAAGATATCAAAATTTATTTTTAAATATTTTTAAATTCCTAATTTATATAATTTATAATTTTTATTAGAAAATTATATATATTAATTAAATCAAATAAATTCTTATATATATATAATATATATATAATATTAAAAATAATTATTATTATTTGTATTTTAAATTAATTATTATTTATATATGTATTTAAATATTATTAATTATTAAAATTAATTATTTATAATTAATATAAATATAAAAATTATTAATTTTGGAAATATATATTATTTATATATATTTATATATAATAAATTAATTAATTAAAATATATATAATTTAAATTTATTTCTAATTTATTTTTAAATTAAATATATATTTTTATATTTTAAAAAAATTATAAATTTTATAATTATAAATATATGTTTAATATAATTTAAATTTATCTCGATTGAATTTCTTATTTTTTTCCAATTTAAAGATATATATTAATATTTAAGAATATTGATATTTCCTTAGATTAATTATAATTATAATTGCGGGGAATTAATATATATAATATAATAATTTTTAATATATATTTGATTCTTATGATTTATATATTAATATTGTGTTGTTTTTATGATAGGTAAATAGGTGATCCTTAAACCCATAGGCTGCATCCATTTATTTATAATATTATTATATATTAATTTTATTCCCTATATTATTGTATTTACATCCATATTATCCCCTATATAATTTATTACCCACCAGCCACATCTCATCCCACAGCAGCAGCTGCTGCTGCTGCCGCTGCTGCGGCTGCTGCAAAGAAGCTGCCTCCCAGGAGGTGCAGCGGTGGGTTGGCAAGCATCAACCTGAAATGAGTGGTGGTCGTGATTCAGGTATTCAGGTCATCCTGCAGTGATTGGTGGTTTCAACCCACCAAAACTATTCATCAAATGGGATCATAATTCCAACTAGAATGGAACATAAATGATTGGAATGATTGGAACCACCAGATCATTATTGGTAACTACCCATCATATCCCCATGTATACGGTTAAATCCTGATGTTGCTTAAATCATTACCCATCATGTCATGGTGATATTCATTTCCTCTGAAATGGCTAATATGTATTATCAAGACCTGAAAGGGACCTAACGGCGCCCCCAACCGCACTAGATCGCACTAGGATTTTTTTCCCATGTTCAAAAATCGCTGAGATCAATCATCTCTTCACCACTCGGAGAATCAACTTCAGGAACGATGAAAACCTAGGAAATCAACTCAGACATGTCAACTCAGAAAGGGTTTTCTTTTGGGAAATTCACCTAATAACAAAAACCAAGAACATCAAAAAAAAACATGGATTCGTTGACAAGCCACTGTTTTGACGTCTGGGTCATCAGAGCCACCAAGCTCATCCAGCCCATCAATGTAGGCTACAGATCTTGCCGCCAAAAGGGGTGCACGAACTTCATCATGGACCCGCTTCAGAACAGCCATGGGGTCTTGCCCATCCCATTCATGAAGTAATCCTCTGACCTTGTCATGGGTCAAATGATGTTTAGAATCCAATTACCTATTTTAATCCCCATAGGTTTGTCAGGAACCTGCAACAAACAGATTTGGAGGTAAGGGAACATGGCAACATCCAATGAGCCAAGAAACCTGCTCAAGTGCCCTTGTGCACATATCATCTGAAGATTCCGGGATCACATTGAACTCAATATGTTCCTCAGATGTCTAATCGTCAACAGCATAAGGGAACAACCACAGGGAATGGTGTTGTGTCAACAAAAATAACACCCATAGAGGGAACAAAAAAAATTAAACACATACTGTGGATGGAAGAAATCCTGCACCAGTTAGGAACTAATTAGGTACCTATGTAACATTGAAAATAATGGTGTTATAATGGGAAAACCCATTTACCAATTGGTGACGGATTTCTTCCATCCACAGTATCAACTGCAAAGCCATGCTGTCAATATGGTCGCCAGAGGTGTTTTGCAGGTGCGGATGTACAAAACCGGTATCGAAACCTCAAGGGATCTGGTCAAATCAAATCAAAAGAATATACCCGATCCAACACTAAATCAAACCATTCAAACATCCAAATCCCAATTCAAACATCCAAATCCAATCAATCTCAAGCCAAAAAACGGTCCGGAAGCACTCTCGAGGGCCCCTTGGCCTTGTAAACCAGGAACTTCGTCTTCTGCTGTACAAACACATTAGTTTGTTTGCACGCAACAAACATCCGAAGTCTTTTCCCACCTAATACAGGATAGTTATCAAATCTAATCAAAACCATAATGGAAATCATCATCATCACCACAATCCAACCTTGTGGAACACCATATGGATATTTCCTAAATGGAAGTACACCAAAATCTATTAAATTTAATTATTTTTGATGTACCGGTACCATACATCAATTTTAACAAACAAAAATAAACATAGTCTGTAAAATAACATAAAACCAATGATAATAGTTAATCACTTGACTTGCATCTTAGCTAAGTAGTTTGGACCATGTGTCATGCGTCCACTAAGTAGTGTCGGCTGCCGCCACACAAACACACATTTGCTCAAAACTGTCATTGCAAATTCTAATATGGAATAAATTTTACGTACAAAACACTTCCATTATTGTAAACCTCAAAAGGATTGGGTTGCTTTTACTCACACACAGCGCTTAAAATCTCCATAAGTATCCATAAGTACTGTTAATCTAGTGGGACCATTTAAATCTGGGCTTCACGGCCATATTGAAAACACGTCTAAGAAAAAAAATAACAAACAAGGGGCTGAAGAAAACTAACAAACAATGAATTAACAATGAAAACAGTGAAAAATAATGGTAAGAAGAAAAATAACAAACATAGGTGATTATAGGTGCCTCTCAGTGGACTTGACCAGGACATTTCTAATCAGCTCCCGGTCTTCATCCACTCGATATCCAGATCCAGAGGGCACAGATGCCCCCATTGTGCCACCAGCAGATAATGATGAGGATGCATCCATGGCTCCACTTGGCATCCAATTTCAATGTCAATGCTGATTTGTTTTTCACAATTCCAAATTCTTGCCAAATACATACAATTATTTCTGGAACAATATTATTTTTGCCATCATCCGACATCTATCCCGCATCCTGATCTGTGAGGAGCTTATGTGCTTTGTTCACTACATTATTTCTGATCCATGACCATCCACGGCCCCATATCAAACATATTGATTATGTGTTTTGTTTACTACCTTTTTTCTTGAACCATGAATCCACGGCCCCGTATCAAACATTTTAATTATGTGTGTTGTTTACTACCTTCTTTTTTGATCCATGAATCCACAGCCCCATATCAAACATCTTGATTATGTGTTTTGTTTACTACATTTTTTGTCCATGAATACATTGCCCTGTATCAAACATATTGATTATGTGTTTTGTTTACTACATTTTTTCATCCATGAATCCACACACCCGATATCAAATCTCTTGACTATGTGTTTTGTTTACTACCTTTTTTTATCCATGAATGCACCGCCCTGAACCAAACACCTTGATTATGTGTTTTGCTTACTACATGTTTTGATTCATGAATCCACGGCCCCGATATCAAATCTATTGATTATGTGTTTTATTTACTACCTTTTTTGATCCATGAGTCCACGGCCCCCAAATCTAACCTCTTGATTATGTGTTTTGTTTACTACCGCCCTCATTCATGAACCCACGGACTGACTGCCTCTGACCAGGTGCCCACCTCGGGCAAGCCGGGTGGCCCCAATAATTGTGGTGATTATGGGTTCATATTATCTAAGTGATGCGGAAAGAAAACCAAAACATCACGGGGAATTAAAACATGCACACAATTATTTATTCGGATAATGATTACATGTTGGAATGTGGTTTTAAGTCTAAGTTTCAATGTTTTTTTTTAAAAAAATATGGTTTTTTCGTAATTTGGGATTTGCATCGATCTGTTCAGCTTTATTGACTTGGGGGGGGGGGTACAGGAGGATCCAATCTAAACAATGTAATTTGTGTTCTGCCGCATTTTAGTAACAATAGCATTTGGACACACATAGGCTACAAGACTGTTATATCCATCACTGAGTACTTATGCACCCCAGGGCTCCAATCCTACTCTGGTACTGTATCACCATCATCATTATCATTATGGTCATCACCATCAGCAACACCATCACCGTCATCATCATTATCAACAACATCAACATCATGATCATCATCATCGTCATCGTCACCATCATCATCATCAGCAGCAGCAACAGCAGCATCAGAATCTACACATAGATATCATCAGAAGTCACCGGACATGAACATTTGGAGATTCTCCCATGCCCTGGGTCTTAGCCCGCTGCCATGGCCAGCAAAACGACTTGCCAGCTCAAGCACATGGCATCAAGGGCCAGTTTTTGGAAGCAGGAGTTTCCCGGGGTCAAGGTTGGCCCACATGGCATCCTATGCAAAATCTGCCAAAAGGCAAATGTGAATTCACTGTGGGCATCTGGCAAAGGTGCCTTGCCTTTTTTTAACCAAAAAAAGGGTACACCAGAAACTGATATTTCCCCACCTGTCAGGTGAGGGTTGTTAGATTTTATCACAGGTGTTCTCCTCCTCCTCGGCTAGCTGTCCTCCTCCTCGTCCTCCTCCTCGTCCTCCTCGTCCTCCTCCTCCTCCAGTTTCTCCTCGACCATTCTATCTGGCATATCTTCTGGCATATTATCTGGCAAATCTTCTGGGATTCTATTATTCTATCTGGCATATCTTGTGGCAGTCTATCTGACATTTTATCTGGCATTCTATTTGGCATACCTTCTCATATTCTATGTGGTATATCTTCTGGCATTCTATATGGCATATCTTCTGGCATTCTACCTGGCATATCTTCTGACATATCTTCTGGCATATCTTCTGGCACTCTATCTGGCATATTTTCTGACATTCTATCTGGTATTCTATCTGGCAAATCTTCTGGCGTTCTATCTGGCAAACATTCTGGCACTTTATCTGACATACCTTCTGGCAAGATATACTAGATAAAATGTCAGATAGAATGCCAGAAGATATGCCAGATAAAGTGTCAGAATGTTTGCCAGATAGAACGCCAGAAGATTTGCCAGATAGAATGCCAGATAGAATGTCAGAAGATATGCCAGATAGAGTGCCAGAAGATATGCCAGAAGATATGCCAGGTAGAATGCCAGAAGATATACCACATAGAATGCCAAAAGATTTGCCAGATAAAATGCCAGAAGATATGTCAGATAGAATGCCAGAAGTTCTGCCAGTAACAAAATGTATAAATGTCATACTGGGAATAACTCGAAGCAACGTAATTCCCCACCTGCCAGGTGAGGGTTGCTAGATTTTATCAGCGCTGTTCTCCTCCTCCTCCTCCTCAGCTAGCTGTCCTCCTCCTCCTCCTCCTCGTCCTCCTCCTCCCCAGTGTGCACCGCTGGACCTCAACCTGGGATTTGCCCAGCGCAGTGTGCACTGCTAGACCTCAACCGGGGACCTCCCCAGCTCAGTATGCATTGCTGCACCTCAACGGGCAGATAGAATACCAGAAGATATGCCAAATAGAATGTCAGATGGAATGCCAGAAGATATACCAGATAAAATTCCATAAGATATGCCAAATAGAATGCCAGAAAATATGCCAGATAGAATACCAGAAAATATACCAGATAAAATGCCAGAAAATATGCCAGATAGAATGTGAGAAGGTATGCCAAATAGAATGCCAAATAAAATAATAAACTGCCACAAAATATGCCAGGTAGAATGCCAGAAGATATGCCAGATAGAATGCCAGAAGATATGCCAGAAGATATATCAGATAGAATGTCAGAAGATATGCCAGATAGAATGCCAGAAGATTTGCCAGATAGTGCCAGATAGAATAATTGCCAGATAAAATGCCAGAAGATATGTCAGATAGAATGCCAGAAGATTTGTCAGTAAGAAAATGTATAAATGTCATGGTGGGGATCACACGAAGTAAAGTAATTTTATTTTTGTTCAAATACAAGTTTTATTAAAACTTGTTTGTTGCTGTTAGAAGCTGCTTAGGTGGAAGAGGCCGAGGAAAAGTCTGGCTGTCCCACATAAAGCAGCATACTGAAACTAGAGCTCATCGGCTTGCAGTGCCTTGACATGGTGCTAGAAACGTTTTTTTCCTTAATAACTGGGTTTCATAAATAAGCTGAAGAGTCCCCAGCCACCAAAGGGCTAAGTTAATACGGGGTACTTAAGGGCTAAGTTAATATTTTTAGTTGGAACCATGTTGAACCCAAACCAAGGCTGGAACATGTAATTCTGCACAAGTTAAAGGGCATGCCCTCGTGAACGGTGTGGTGGTCCCTCATGCGACTGTTTTTCGCTCTGTCATCCAATGCATCCAGCAAAAAGAGAACGTTAACAAAACCAAGGAGGGAAGTGTTCCCAAAAATCGATTTGTACAATGTCAACCCTGGATTAATCAACAATTATTCATTGTGAATGGGGGTATCCTCCAAATAGGGGCAATATAATTTTAATTGGTCACCCTAATTAAAACAACCTAGGGATCATCAATCCATGGTTGGCATTAACTGCTTTACATCGACTTAAGATATCTCAAGATTGATGGTTGTTTGCATACCCTGGTTAGGTTGGCAAACGTTCCATGAAGAGAAAGCTGTTGTATTGCCTGGGCCAAGCAGCCCGCATGCTGACGCTGAAGAAACTGGATATGTCTTCTATTGTATCTTTGCAGCAGGACAGTTTCAAATTAAAGCATCAATGGCCATTTCAGGAACCTAAATTGGAGGTACCTACCATATATAAAACATTATAAAACCAATGTAAGGGAATATCCCCACAAAATATCGCCTTATATGGTAACCTGGTACACTACCTCCAATTTAGGATCCTGGAATTCCCATTGAAAACAACGGGGTATCAATTCCATTGCAAACAATTCATTAAGACATAATAGGAGTAAGGCCCCCGTGGTTAATGAATGGTTTAGGAACATTAGTTGGTCCACTATTGGGGTCTTTCACGCAGTTCCCACTGGGCTTCTGGACAGGACCCACGGAAGCATCGGATGGCTTTGCGCTACAGTGCCTGCAGCAAGGAAACTATGGAGCACTTTCATGGATTCCTGGGGGTATTTGACCAAGCTGAACACCAGGATTTGACGGCCGTGGGGTGTAGAGATGCAACAGTTGGAATCTTGAAAAAATTGTGCAGCCCATCATCACCAGTGCCTTACAAGTCTGACCCTTTGGATATGATCAGCAGGGTGTGGGTATGTTCAGCATGTCAACACTATATCATGGGACACAATGTCATTGTTGAACCACTTTGATACATACAATCTTTATTTAAACTGGGTGGTCACAACATTCCACTAACCACAGAACTTTGTCAAACTTGTTTGCTTTTACTTTCCAAGGACATGTTGCCACTTGATTTCCCAGAAGTTTTCGATTCGTTGCAGCCGAAAATCGAACAATTTTGCTCAGATGCAGCAGGTGATGAAACTTGGCTGTCTAAAACAGGGGTTGCCTGATGTCTGAAAAAATGTAATGATTTGCAAGAGATCCACCAATCCGGGATAAATTGGATAAAATGAATAAAGACAAACATTGCCTATTACTAGATATGTTGATGTTCACTATGGTACTTAGTATGGCATATGGTGCTTGTTTCCACTGAGGAGCTTGTGGCTTCGGAACTTCTTCAACAAGACTTCCAGAACCTACGTGTTAGAAGCAAAGATTCTGCGCATGCAGCCCGCAGGACTGTTACTGGTGGGTTCAATGACATCATATCTTAAATGATTGGGGCCGAAACCATGAAATTAAAGTAACATTGATGCCACCAGTGGGTGCCCGATGCCAATCCCAAGCCTTGACAGGATTGCCAGCAGATGCACAAAGGCAGATGGCTACCTGAATCAGGTGCTCAGGTGCTATGTCACTGGACCACAAAGCCCAGCCCAGCTCTTGCAATTCCGACCCTACTTTGCGAAACGGTTTGCCAACATGGTCAAAGCCAACAATGGATGGAGGTGTATTTTGGATCCAAATTAGTGGATTATTGGGGCAAAAACAATTGCAAACTGAAACGCTATAGATTTGTTTAATGATGGCTAGGGGTATCGTCAGACATGAACATAGATCCAAAAAATATGGGATAAACACTCCAACACTAGGTTTTAACATCCCTCATTTTGTCTCTAAGGTAAAAACTTACGGGCTGCCAAGCACCGCTTTGAATCAATACAGAAACCGACTGGCAGATTGGTACTCCATATGCGACCGCTTTTGATCTGTATGGAATCCCTATGTCGTGAACGTGTTGGAAAGGCATCTTGGCTTTAAAATTGACACTGATTATATGTTCCTTTCAAATTCCAATCTTATTGTTTGGTTTGTGTGATTATGATTGGTCATTGATTAATTA
The DNA here is from genome assembly GCA_947184155.2 of Cladocopium goreaui. Lineage (NCBI taxonomy): Eukaryota > Dinophyceae > Suessiales > Symbiodiniaceae > Cladocopium > Cladocopium goreaui. Next base: position 965,381 of record CAMXCT020000114.1, on the reverse strand, counting down.
TCAACTATCCCCAAACCATAGACACATTGGCACATTGGAAACTAGGGAAAAACATAGTGTATTTTTTTCTTGGCCCTTGTGGGAATCAGCCAAGGTTGAGGGGAATTGCGCCAAAGAGTTTCTGGACCGGTGGAATGTTGAAGAAGCACTGACACTTGGTTAGCACCTAGCTGATTTTCCAAACAGCTTTAAACCATATGCCCCTGATATGTATTTAACTTCAAGTGAACTATATAATTCAATTGAGATTGAACCACCATATTCCAGGACTTTAGCAGCACTAGCTGATGCTCATGATGAAGCTTTCCTGGTGACACGGGTTGCTGATTCCGACGGAATGGAGCCTTCTGATTTGCTACATGCAATGCAACAGTAGCTTGGCCAAATGAAACAAGGGATGGTCCCATTGTTTTTTCATCATAGATCAAACTAAAGTAGTATCTCCACCATTCACTTTGAGAAACCCAAGGTTCTTGAAGAACATTGACCACCTATTCACTAATGGTCACCTTTGGAACATGCCTGGCACCTACTCCAGCTTCTTGATGGAGACCCTGACCCTCTGACCAAACTTGATCCAACTTTTTATTGCTGTCAAATGATATATACTATTTGATGACCCCATTGTTTTCCAGTCATGCTACTTCCATTGCAAAAATGTGGTTTATGTTGTTTTATCATGTTTTATCATGTTTTATCAACCCCCTGTTCACACACTAAGGAAAGTACCACTGCTGTTGATACACAAGGGGAAACAATTAGTTCTTGGTGGAGAACGTGCTATCACCCCTGAGATCAAGCATCGGGTACTGGGAAGGTTTCTTGGCTTTGGTGGTCGAAGTAACATGTCTCTCCTACTGCTGTTTCTTTACACGAAGTGAGTTTAAACTATGTTATTTAGATTTTAAATGGGATTTGTTTTACTGGTAACATCATCCATCTCATTGTTTTTTTTTTGCCTGAGCACCATCATCACTATAGTTTGTCAGGATGGTCAATTGGGTCAAGGTTGCGAAGGCCATCATGAACACGGAATTCCCTTCATTTGGTATTTGTATGAACTTGGCCAATGCCATCAAGATCAACCCCAAGATTGAGAAAATCCCGCAATCCAATTTGGATTCTTTGAAAGTGCTGGCTGAAGCTTGGGGCATTGACAAGGACACTCAATTGAATTAGTGGTTAGTAGGCTTTTATGTCATAGTCGGTGGGGGAAGGGTTATATAAAAGCTTAAAAGGGACTAAATCAAAACCTGGGATTTCCAACTCAAGCGTTAAATTTTCAAAGAACTCAGATGGCATCCGTTGAAGGTCCAAAGCAGTCTGCAAGTTGATACCATCTTTGATCGCAGTAGTCAGCTGAGCTGATCGCAACCTGGTAGGCTATCTTCTTGTAAGGTGTGCTCTAGCATTCTCTGCAAGCAGTGACACCCGTGAGGGTCCAGAGCCACATTCAGCAATGTTGAAGAAACCCACTCACTTTGTGAAATGGGCCACGCTCCTTGATGATCTTTTGGAGAACAAACGAGGAGTGCTTGTATTTGGTCTGTTGCCAAGCCAAATCTGAGGACTTGCTCAAAGTCGAGATGCGGACACTTTACCCAATTGCATTGGCCATCCAGAAACACACCGGAGAGAGTGAAATGAAGCTTGCCTGGAAGGCTGCCATCACCAGAGAGCGGAAGCTCTGTGGTCCCAAGGCCTGCGTGCATGCTGGGGAAATTGTTTGCCGAAATCTTGCATTTACATTTTCTACCAGCAATGTGGAAAGGCTGTGCCTTGAACCTACTGGTGATGGTTTGAAATGTGTTGTTGTTCCATCAGTGTTTGAAAAAAACACAAACCCCACAATCAAAACTTTAAAGGTATTTTTTAATGTGACATTGGCTCCCATGTCCTAGTCAGCTTTCACGATCTGAGGTTTGCCAAGAGTATCTGGATGTCGGGAACACAACGCGGTGATGTTGGCATTGATGCCCTAAATGATGAACTTCGTGTGGCCTACATGGACAACATTGAGGAGGGTGTCAACATGGCACAACTTGAATGGGAATCTTGGTGGCACCGGTCTGACAAACTTACCTAAGATTATTTATATAATCATTCGTTCAAGATTGGCAATGCTCAGTGGGGATTTGCATGTCAAGCAATTTATTTTTCAAACTGTAATGTTAGCTTTTCCGAGTTCATTATTTGGGGATGGCATGTTATGCTGAATGAGGCTCGTGTATATGGAAATGCCCGGCATGTCAGGATCTTACCTTTTTTCCATTGCATTTTAGGGCTGTGCCTGTTGAAACTGCTGTTCAAGCTTAGAGCAAATTGGAACCAATGAGGTCTCAACCAGGGTGCACAAAAGGAAATCCGAAAGAAAAAGTCCTGATGATTGTGGCAATGAAAAAAGTTGGCTACTCAAAAGGAGGCGAACTGTCAACATGGTGGCAGCTAGGAATGCAGGATCGTCAACAGATTGGGCCCCAAAGGCCCACTCCCTTGCTCAGTCATTGTGGACTTCCCAACAACAAAGAGAAATTGAAGTCCAGAAGGAAAGAACCAATGCCAACAGTGGTCCCCTCAGTTTATTTTTGAATGTGGTGTGTGATATATCACTGCAACAACAGTCAAATTCTGATCGTCGACAACAACCCTAATCTGACATTGAACATGCCCAGGAATGCAAGCCATTAGCGATGGTGTCTTGAAAGGGACCAAGAAAGATCGAAACAGGCTCAAGACCTACCTCACACACCAAGCCCAGTTGCGACACAACTACCACAAGGATCGTTTGAAACGTGCGAGACTCAAAGTGATAAAAGCATATTTAGTGCCACATAGCCTCACATAGCATAGCTGTTGACATTTGATGATGTTACCCCATGTTACCCCAAAACCAACCACCAGTGTAGCCTCATGAGGCAGAGAGGCATTGCAAAGCATCTTGGCTGCAACCAGCCACCTTGGCAGGAGTCCGTTTGTCTGGATGTTTGGAGCATCCTGCAACCCAGGACCGGAAAAAACTGAGGTCAAAGGTATCTTGGATTTGTCAAAGTTCACAATTTCAGTTGAAACCCACCTTTTTAGATTATGGGACTAATAATTATGTGTTTCTACTTTGATGGGGTATGGATCTGAAAACCAAGGAAAAAAAATCTTCATTGATGATGAATGTACTGATGGGGATCTCCATAAACGGGTACTTGCTATGGGTGGCTACATCACATCTCGAAGGGCATGCTCGGACTACATCATTGTGAATGATGTCACCAAACCCGGGGCACGAAATGAGCTATCAATGGTTTTGACAGGTGGGTGCCTGGTGTCCTACAGTTGCTTCACTGCTGGTTCATCAACCCTGGGCAATGGTTGCCGGCTAGCTTTCAAGAGTTTGCTGGTTCAACCCAAATGGGTGTTTGTTTCTCCAAAATTCCAAGCAGATTGCCCTGGCTTGGCGAAAATCATCCATGATGTCATCAAAATCCAAGCTGCACCCCGTCGCTGGAAACTACTTTCCTATGCTGACATGATGGTTTGGGTCTGAGTTTTGAAGTCACATGTTTTCCATTTGCCACACAAAGTTTGCATAAAACTCAAAACCATGTTGTTTTTTCTTGACATGTAGGACCATCTAATGCAAACAAGGTGAAGCAAACGTCCTATGCACCTGGCCGGTTCTTATGTTTCATCGTTGATGAGGAGGAGTCTCAGGAGGTTCCCTTGGCCAAATTTAGTAATTCTATGGGTTGAAGACCAAGTCGGCTGAAAACAAATTCTTTACAATAGTGGTTTGTTTAGTTGCCCAACTTCATTTCAACATTGCTTCAACCAGTTTCACATATACGGGTTTTGTGATGTTTGATTTTAAGTAATAATGGTCCGCAGGTATACCAACAAATTTGTTTGGTATTAGATTCATTAACACCAGATGTATCAGAACCAATCTCACCATAAATCTGCTGTATATCAATGTCATTCGCTAATTTGTTCAAGACAACTGGCCATGTCAATAACAAGGCTAACATTTATCCCTAACTTATCCAGTAAGATCCCAAACATTTCTTTTGATAATCTTGATGGTCCACCTATCAACACCAGTCAGTTCCTGAGGTAAAGGCCCTTCACCAATTGAACATGGTGATGTTGACGGCTAACACAGCCTTGGGGAAGCTCAAACAAATTGACACCAGGCGTACATGGCGTGGTGTTTGCTCTGTTTGATTGCAACTTTAATAACAAGTATGTGCTAATTAGGTTTTCAAATGGTGTGACCATTGGCTTAAAGTCAAGTGGTATTTGAACCATTTGGAATCACCGCTTTGGAGATTGGCATTGGGGAAAACAAAGTGCAACAGGCTGAAAAGCTTGGAAAATTGTATCTAACACCAACCGTCATAATTTATGTGGTTCATATTATTTTTGTGAGCTTTTGTTAGCCATCTTTGGGATGGTCTTGGCTCTGTGATTGGGCTGCACGTCACCATCATTTGGATTTCGTGTATCTTTACCAAATCCTGGATTTGATGTGCTTAAACTGTATTTACACAAGAGCCCACTTGTAACTAACCATGTTAACTTTATTTCCTAGTTTCGGAAATAAAGTTGACACTAGTTATGAATATGCATCATGGGGAGAATTCAAAGATTCACTTCTAGTAGTGCCTGGAACCCTTCCAAGAGGTGTCGCTTTGAATTCAGCCAATCTGAGCTCATTTGGATAGTGAATTTGGGAATTCTTTCAAAAATTTAGATGATTGGAAGTACTTAGAATATTCACTACCGGTAGTGAATTGGGAATTCTATCAATAATAATGGGGATGATCGGATCCCTTAGAACCCTCACTACCAGAAGTGAATTAGGAATTCTATCCAATATAAAGGGGATGATTGGGGATCCTTAGAACGTTTGCTATCGGTAGTGAATTGATGTTTTTTCAATAATTGGTATGGTTGGTGGCCCTTAGAACGCTCACTACCGGTAGTGAATTGGGAATTCTGTCAATGGGGAGCCCTTAGAACGCTCACTACCGGTAGTGAATTGGGAATTCTGTCAATGGGGAGCCCTTAGAACGCTCGCTACCGGTAGTGAATTAGGAATTCTGTCAATGGGGAGCCCTTAGAACGCTCACTACCGGTAGTGAATTGGTAATTTTAACCAAAATGGGACAATCGGGTGCCCTTAGAACGCTCGCTACCGGTAGTGAATTGGGAATTCTGTCAATGGGGAGCCCTTAGAACGCTCGCTACCGGTAGTGAATTGGTAATTTTAACCAAAATGGGACAACCGGGTGCCCTTAGAACGCTCGCTACCGGTAGTGAATTGGGAATTCTGTCAATGGGGAGCCCTTAGAACGCTCGCTACCGGTAGTGAATTAGGAATTCTGTCAATGGGGAGCCCTTAGAACGCTCACTACCGGTAGTGAATTGGTAATTTTAACCAAAATGGGACAATCGGGTGCCCTTAGAACGCTCGCTAACCGTAGTGAATTGGGAATTCTGTCAATGGGGAGCCCTTAGAACGCTCGCTACCGGTAGTGAATTGGGAATTCTGTCAATGTGGAGCCCTTAGAACGCTCACTACCGGTAGTGAATTGGGAATTCTGTCAATGGGGAACCCTTAGAACGCTCGCTACCGGTAGTGAATTGGTAATTTTAACCAAAATGGGACAACCGGGTGCCCTTAGAACGCTCGCTACCGGTAGTGAATTAGGAATTCTGTCAATGGGGAGCCCTTAGAACGCTCACTACCGGTAGTGAATTGGTAATTTTAACCAAAATGGGACAATCGGGTGCCCTTAGAACGCTCGCTACCGGTAGTGAATTGGGAATTCTAACCAAAATGGGACAATCGGGAGCCCTTAGAACGCTCGCTACCGGTAGTGGATTGGGAATTCAAACCAAAATCGGGATGATCGGGAGCCCTTAAAACGCTGGCTACCGGTAGTGAATTGGGAATTCCAACCAAAATGGGGATGATGGGGAGCCCTTAGAACGCTCGCTACCGGTAGTGAATTGGGAATTCTGTCAATGGGGAGCCCTTAGAACGCTCGCTACCGGTAGTGAATTGGGAATTTTGTCAATAGGGAGCCCTTAGAACGCTCGCTACCGGTAGTGAATTGGGAATTCAAACCAAAATCGGGATGATGGGGAGCCCTTAGAACGCTCGCTACCGGTAGTGAATTGGGAATTCTGTCAATGGGGAGCCCTTAGAACGCTCGCTACCGGTAGTGAATTGGGAATTCTGTCAATGGGGAGCCCTTAGAACGCTCTACCCTGTGGAGCCCTTAGAACGCTCACTACCGGTAGTGAATTGGGAATTTTGTCAATAGGGAGCCCTTAGAACGCTCGCTACCGGTAGTGAATTGGGAATTCAAACCAAAATCGGGATGATGGGGAGCCCTTAGAACCCTCGCTACCGGTAGTGAATTGGGAATTCTGTCAATGGGGAGCCCTTAGAACGCTCGCTACCGGTAGTGAATTGGGAATTCTGTCAATGTGGAGCCCTTAGAACGCTCACTACCGGTAGTGATTTGGGGATTCAAAATGTATCAAAAAAATGGTGCTATTAAGATAAATAGTGTTCTAACAGGGAGTGACGGTCGCTCCCTGTTAGAACGCTCGCTACCGGTAGTGAGTGTTCTAAGGGAGGGTTGGGAAACATCGACCCAGGGATGATCTTGTGTTTTCGCTGGGGTCTTAGTGAGAAGAACGCAAGATTGATGGTGCCCCAGTGACGGAAAACCTCCCTTAGAACGCTCGCTACCGGTAGTGAGTGTTCTAACAGGGAGTGACGGTCGCTCCCTGTTAGAACGCTCCCTACCTTATAATCCCAAATACCGGTAGTGATTTGGGGATTCAAAATGTATAAAAAAATGGTGCTATTAAGATAAATAGTGTTCTAACAGGGAGTGACGGTCGCTCCCTGTTAGAACGCTCGCTACCGGTAGTGAGTGTTCTAAGGGAGGGTTGGGAAACATCGACCCAGGGATGATCTTGTGTTTTCGCTGGGGTCTTAGTGAGAAGAACGCAAGATTGATGGTGCCCCAGCGACGGAAAACCTCCCTTAGAACGCTCGCTACCGGTAGTGAGTGTTCTAACAGGGAGTGACGGTCGCTCCCTGTTAGAACGCTCCCTACCTTATAATCCCAAATTGCTTTTATTTTGATTTCCCTAGATGGGGTTGCATCCCATTGCAAGATGAAATAGGGCTTGGCTCCAGAACTTTGCAGGGCCCAACTGTTGGGAAGCCATGCCGAAAAAGAAAGCATCAGCGCCGTCGGTGGCTGAAAGCCAATCCAGTGACCTGCCAGCAACAGGTTCTGAATGGAATGCAGAGCTGCCACTTGGTTGAAATTTGGGACCATGCCCTGCTTAAGTTTACCAACCAAGTTCAGGATGAAAAGTACTTTATTTTGTTTTGATAGTGGTTTCAAATTGAACATGGTCTGTAAAGCTAAAACCCAAGCTGTTGATTAACATTGGTTTTCTGCATTTAACCTAACCATCAGAACCATCAACCATTATCACCCATTAACCATTGTATTTTCATGTGTCGAATAAATAATTGTTATGGCAAATGATGATAATTAACAATAACAGTGAATCATCCCCTCAAAAATGATCTTTGGGTTTTTGGATATGAAATCAAAATCAACCTTTGGCGCAAGGTTGGACAACTACAAGCGCTCTATCACTGGACTCTTGGATCTATGGCCAGATGTGGTGACCGAAGATGCGTTGCTAGTGAGGGATGGAGGACGTGAGGCCTGTTGAGTTAGCCGACCCCACACCCACAAAATGTTGTTTGGTTTCCAATTGTTTTATTTTATTTTTATTGATATAATGGGGCTTACTCGTCGTCACAAACACCTGTATATTGGGATTTCGTTTCATTGGTGATTGATCAAATCAACACTTGTGGTTTGAAATGGATGGTTGTAACACACATCATTCTTTGAAATGTCATGAACATCACTTGGAGGCCCCTTTCCACAGCTCCAACTTTACTGCTGTGATGCTGAATGATGATGCCAAGAAGAAGGTTTACAAATGTGGCCAGAACTGGTTTCGTCACAACCTCTTTTGGAATCCTACGTCAGGCGTGCCTTGGCTAAATCTAAATTAAAACCAAGTAAAACAAAAACAGTGTCTTTTGAATTAGAATTGGCCAATCTTGAGATGTTAAGACAAATCAATGGGGTTGAAAATCTTTATTGATAATCGTGTAGGTAAGAACTGCTGTTTTGACCATGCACGGTGTCTTCATGCAACACTGAGACCCCGATCCGTTCCAGTGTGGTGGACATGATCATCAAGCACCACTTTGCTGAGCCATCCCACTACCCAACGGTGCTCCAAGTTCATGTGTCAAAAGATGCTTGTCCATGAGGATTATTTAACATAATTCCCAAAAATCATGGGGCAATCCGGTTTTATGGTGTTCATACCACTTTAAGGGGGGAAACGATCACCTGATTTTGAGACATGACATTGGCATTTTTATGCTTTGGTTTGTTCCTTGGCTTTAACCCCCCTTGAAACAAGTGACCTGGAGACCCCGTTTTTTGATCAAAAAACGGGTGTTCCAGGTCACTTGTGAGAATTCGGTTCAAAGTGGAAAATTACCACATGACATACCCATTTAAATCACCAGTTTTATTAAATAAATATCATCATCATCATCTGTTTGCTGTTGGTTCCATCAATATCTTCTCCCCTCTCTGCACCTGGGGCCAAGGAAGTTGGCTATCAAGGCGCTATGCAGGCAGTTCCTGGAGAGGAGCCCATGTTTGCGCGGGTGCGGATGATTTCCCCAGTGGAAATGGACTACGCATTTGTGTTTGCAGCTTGGAGGGACAAAGATGACCACGTGAAAATGGATCAGTGGAAGAGGTGGGGGTTAAAACCACGCAAAATCATTCAAACTGCTTTTAATTGCTTCATGCTGAGTTCATTATTATCACCCACCTGACCCTGGATAGGTTCTTTCTGTCTACAAGCTTTGAATACCGGATGGATGATGTACCCTTGGATGAGTTCCGAATCTGCACTTTAGTGATGGAAAACATTGTGCGACCACCATCTAATGAAGATTACTTGCTTCTGATCTATGCTGATTAAGCACTTGCATACTTTGAATTTTTGCTTGATTGATATTGGTTCCCCACCTGCCAGGTGAGGGTTGTTAGATTTTATCAGAGAATGTCAGATGGAATGCCAGAAGATATGCCAGATAAAATTCCATGAGATATGCCAAATAGAATGCCAGAAGATATGCCAGATAGAATGCCAGAAGATATACCATATAGAATGCCAGAAGATATGCCACATAGAATGCGAGAAGGTATGCCAAATAGAATGCCAGATAAAATGTCGGATAGACTGCCACAAGATATGCCAGATAGAATGATAGAATCCCAGAAGATTTGCCAGATAATATGCCAGAAGATATGCCAGATAGAATGCCAGATAGAATGCCAGAAGATATGCCAGAAGATATGCCAGAAGATATGCCAGAACATCTGCCAGAAGATATGCCAGATAGAATGCCAGAAGATATGCCAGATAGAATGCCAGATAAAATGTCAGATTGGTAATTTTCCCGTTGGTTTGGTACTGCTTTGGGGGTTAAAAAAGGGCGACTTTTTAGCCCAAAAAGGGGCTCCAAAAATAGGTCAAACAAGGCGCCCCCCAAAGTCCCAAACCAAACGGAAAATTACTATGTCAGATAGAATGCCAGAAGATATGCCAGATAAAGTGCCAGAATGTTTGCCAGATAGAATGCCAGAAGATTTGCCAATTAATTTGCTAGAAGATATGCCAGATAGAACGCCAAATAGACTGCCAGAAAATATGTCAGATAGAATGCCAGAAGATTTGCCAGTAACAAAATGTATAAATGTCATGGTGGGGATTACACGAAGTAAAGTAATTTTGGACTAACCCAACCCAATGTATCACAATGTCAAAACAAAATCAATTGGATCCAAATGTGTAAATGTGTTTTTCATTACTCGCAACAATGCTTTGAACTTTAAAGTGCTGACCTAAGGTTACACATGTTCGCTGTCCAGGAACGGCAGTGCCTTGGATGACACCATTTTTTCCATCCAATTACCTTTGTTTAATTGCCAATGAAAGGAAACTCAATACGGGTCTTTAACATGTATGGTTCCTTCAATATTTTTTTGAATCATTGGGATGAATACATTCTTATTAATATATTATATATACACCTATTATGGGCTTTCCGGATGTGTTGGCCAAGGAACTTCGAATTGCAGGGGGTTGCCTTGAAGCACAGCCCTCTCCAGCTGATGTTTAGCGTTTTGGGATTCAAGAATGAATATGAACAGAAGCATGGTCCGATCAAGAGCGAAGCCCTGGCCAAGCGCTATGAAGATAGCATTATTTGGGCAAATCCAGAAGAGGCTGCAACATGGTTGCAAATCGACTTATTAAAATAATCTGGCACGTCATCCATGCATATTTTGTTTCCACTCAGGTATCTCCTTCATTTGTCGACACCGCCTGCACTATGGGGAACAGAGCCCCTCGTTTGCATTAGACTATATATCAATCATAGTGAAATGTGTTAAATCATCTATTCCCCTTCACTAAATAAATCAACATAAGGCACAATATCTATTGTAATTATGTTATTATGGAATCAACCCCATCTATTAAATGTCATAAATTATGGGTTAAGACCATCAATGAGGGCGATGACAATCTCGTGGTCTAATCATTGATGAGCTCCTTGGTGACGAAGATCCTCATAGATATCGCGCGGTCTTCTGTCCTTGCTCACCTCCTTCAGATCGGTGGTTGCAAACATGTCTTCCACCATGTTTCTTGTGATTCTGGCTTTCTTCCGCTTCTGCGTCTGGGGGTATCCTGGGACGAAGCTGATTCCAGCGGAATCCAAGAGTAATGAACCAAGGTCCACTGAAGGACTCGGTCATTGCCTCATCTGAGGTTTTGAAAGACCAGGAGCTGGCCAATCTTCTATTGGCTGCTGATGAAGACCGAAAAAATCCGTTCAATTCATGGAGTAAATTCCAGATCTTGATTCAACAGGGTAAACATCCTGAAGGTATCAAATGGGTATTCTTTGCTGTGCAGCTTGGCTTCCCTTGTATAAACTACACCACCAGTCAAGACATCATGATGGTAAAAATCTATTGGATTTTCAAAATGAATGTGATTTTGAAAGGGCCCATGTTTGATTTTTTTTACATTGTCCAAATTCAAAATTCCTAAGGTACGATGGTGTCAAGAACGGCTATCTTGGGAAAGATGCCACCAGCAACAGGAATCTGCAAAGTCTGACTTGCCGCATTCTCTTGGCCCAACAGACGTGCCTGAACTTGCTCATGTCCTACATGGACACAGAGTGTGCTGATTGGCCTGCAAGCGTCCGGCAAGCGATCAGAACGGCATCAGCAAATCACAATGCTCTGAGGATGAAACTTGTCATGATTCAGTGTGGATCATTAGTGTCTTGGCAGCTCTAACAAAAATATCAGAATGATGTGTCACAATTCGGCAATATAATTGATTGAACCCATCAAGTTCCCCAACAAGTTTGATATCAACATATGTTACCATATGTTATATGTGGGTTTTCACCTATATGTTCTTTTAAAACAACAAGTTGCCAACCAGTAAGGAAGGAAAACACCAGTGATGAGACATGGCGAGCAGGATGGCCGGAGTCTGCAGAGAGGTTCTGGCAGTTGGTGCGTGTAACTCGGATATCATTGTGTTTTTTCATGGGAATGTACCCTTGTTTCATACGATATTTCTCAAAATGTGTGATGCTCGAACATATTCAAAATACCCATAAATATGTTCAAACTGTTTTCACACATACCACCACCGACCGCCATTCCATAAAACATATATTGTGTTCAAATCAACCATTACAAGTGTAAACTGAGGGGCTCTAGTCTTATTTTATCTCATGCAGAAACTCTATTTTCTCCATTGCCCAGGGATGTGTCTATGACCTTGAGTATTGGAGCTGCTTGACATGCCTGGTCAAGAACAGGAGGTCCACCACGGAGTTCCTTGAAGCACCTCAGCTTGCTGATGAGCTTCAGCAAATTCAAGATGGGATGAGACAGGAGTACAAGGACAAAAGGACCGCTGAGAACAAGGGCAAGATTGATGAGGAGCCAGAGGATCTGAGTGATGATGAAGGTGAAAAAAAAGAAGACCCGATCAGGACCATTTGCACCCACATGGTGATTGGTGAGACGGACAAGCCTGACCTTCCCTTCAAGAAGGATGCCAATACGGAGGAAATGACCAAGCTCCATGACAAACTGATGGCGTTCAAGAAACTTGCCCAAAGGAAGGTGCTTTCCGACAAATGTGGGAACCACCATGGTTATTTTATTTTTTCATGTTCCAAAAAACACGTATTGTTTGTGGGTATGTGAAATGATACAAGCATTGACATGACACTTTCTGATACTTAAATTATGTCCCTTGGATAGGTGGCAACGAACATCAAGCTGATCGTTGAGCCCAACAATGAAAGCGACCTGGTGGATTTGTATATGGATACCTTCCTGAAGGATTACACCAGCGAGTGGTGTCTTTGTATCAATTAGCAATGATGGCTATCCTTTTGAAAACCATTTGTACTTCGACCTTGGTGGTGAACACCCTGTAAAACATGGGTTAGATCTGGGCAACATTATGTGGGGTTTTCAACCGAAATATCTTTGGTTAAAAATTTGGTTGTGCTTCAAAATTGAAGATATTACATGTTATTACTAAAATAATAATAATAACTATTATAGGTTAAAATAAATGAAGTAACATCTAAAGGGCATGGTACATGGTTTGAAAGTAATGTCAACCCTGGATTCATAAACCATTGTTTAATAATGTGGTGTAGTACTCCTCCAATAGTCATAATCTGAGATATCCCTCCAATTAAACAGCCTAGGGGGTTTATTAATCCAGGGTTGACATTATTATGCCCATCATGGTTTGATAATATTAATATTGCTCCACAAAAAAAACACGGTGATGGCTGAGCATCCCAACTGAGGCGGACATTGCATCCAGGAGAAGACCCGCATTGCGTGTCCACCTTGGTGCACGTGTTTGACAGCAAGAAAGCTTCAGAGGCTGGTAGCCAACCCAAAGTGCGACCACCACCTTTGAAGGAATCTTGTCTTAAGTAGGGCAAACTAAACTAATAATTGTGATGCCAGCTTTGGACTCAATCCTAGTTCAAACTTGTAAAACATATTTCACTGGATCTTTACCAACTCCTCAGGATGGCCGCCTGATGAAGCTGCTCTCAGCCATCTCGTTACTTGATTGATTTGGCAATTGGATAGCATGATCAATGCTATCTATAAATTTCGATTCTTAGTTAGTCATGGTAGTGATTACAGTAATGGATGGGTAATTACAAATCATGTCATTGATGCTTGTGATGATGATGATGATGATGGTGATGATGATGATGGTGATGGTGGTGGTGATGGTGATGGTGATTGTGATGATGATGATGTTGATGGTGATTGTGATGATAATAATCATGAATATGATAAGACTAGTACATCCAGGTGTTTCCATAATAAATGGAGGATCCCCAAAAATGGAAAGCCCATAAGTCTATAATAAGGGAAAATCCTACTAATGATGATTTGGGGGTACCCCTATTTAGGAAAAGCCCATATGAGTTCAACCATCATCATTGCTTATCTGAGGCGAGTTCGCTTCAAGGACAATTGCGATGGTGCCCCTACGTTTGCCCCGGGCGACTTCATCATGCTGAATGATGGTGGCCGACCAGGCTGGGCATATGTTTTGGGATTGTAAATTTCAATTGTTAATGAACACATTGCATCCACAAAATACATTAAGTTGTCTTAACTTTTAAGAGCATCATATCTGTAATGGAACGCAACCTTTGACCCCATCAGGAAACAAGTCAGTGCTTACTACCTTGAAGAAGGGAGAAGCATCAGTCCAGAGATGTGAGAGAACAATGATGGTGATCTACGATGAGGAGTCGATCATGGAAAGGCTAGGGGCCCACACATCACTTTGTGCAACCATGCTCAGCTCAGTTGCTTGCACTTTCCCTGCAGGCGTGAAAGGCGAAACACCCATGCGATCAAGCAGTCCGAGAACATCCACTTGCTGATGCCCCCTACATCTTTGAAAGTGCTGAAGAAAACCAGGCCCGTTGAACAAACAAAATGTCACTTAATGATAGTACTCAGCTGTCTTCTTTTCAAACCATGGGAGTCAATCAAAACAAAAATGTTGGAGGATCAACTACAATGGCACCAACCGTGGTGATGTAATCTATGGAGTCAAGATGCCGTCTTTTGACAGCTGCTGGCGGATAACTGTGGGGGAGAAGAAACTTCTCTTCGGTAAGCACCGTGTGGCAGTTGGAGGTCAAGCCCCAGAAGGAGCAGAGAATGAAGGTGGGAACATTGAACAAAAATCAGATCAAACCAGTTCCAACTCAAATGTTATTTTAGGGTTTCTAAGGTTCATTGAGTTTTTCCCCAACCCTGTTCTGTGGGTTCCCAGGACGTCGATCAGATGCCATGGAAGAGCCCGCCTTCTTCCATGCTGGACCATGGTCGCTGGATGAAGAGCTGGTTCATGACTTCTCAGTTGGTGCGATCAATGACATGACAGCAGGATTGGGTTCAACTAAGGAAAATTTCATATGTTTACATAATTTGAAAAATATAACTGTTTAAAATGGTTTAAAAATTTTGGTCCAAATCACAATCCTGTTCCCTGGATTCTGTATGTAGTGTTCGCAACTCTTGGGACTCGAAAAGATCGTTAGAACACTCCAGAATGCATTCCCAGTATTGTTATTGTTCAAGTGTCCGGTGTCCCACATGTTTATTGATGTTTATTCAACTATTGGCCCTGGCGAGGATTTCAACACCAACAAAAAATCAAGTTGTATCCACAAAAATATTTGGTTATTTCATGTTATTTCCAGTACTGTCTTTATTGGGATGAATGCCCCTTGAAGGAGATGGTTCCCTGGCAATGATCGCTATCCGCCAGAACATGCCTTATGTTGGCCTGACATTCACCGAGCACCATGTGTCTTGGCTGCAATTATTATTGTTTATCTTACTTCATGGGTCTTCCCTGCAATTATTGTTTATCTTACTTCACCCCTTTAATCCTGTCTTCAGTGGTTATGTTACTCTCAGAAAGAATGGCAACTAAGTCAAAGAAGCTCATCGAACGACTGGAAGCCATGACATTCGAGTCGATGCAGAACCCGAAAGACCCCCTCTACTCCAATGAGCTGGTCAAGCTGATAAAAGAGTCCAAGAAAGTTGGAAGCAAGTCAGTCGCTTGGATGAAGATATTATTTAGCTGGTTGAAAAGGGGCTTGCTTTGACGGTTCGAATTATCATCATTTCACGAAAAAAAATAGAACAACACAGTCTCCACCAACTAGATTTTTTCTTATGCCAAAAGGGAATGATTTGGGGTTTGAAGACATATCGAACTTTTGGAACCCAAAATGACACCTGATTTTGAGACACACCCAATCTGTTTGCAGCTGCAACCAGGATGACCAGAAGAAACGTGAGAAAGACAAGGCCAAGGAGGAGAAGGCAAAAAATAAGAAGACCCGTAAGGATGTTGAGGAGGAGGAGGATGTTGATGATGGAGAAAATGAAGAAGATGCTGCTGCCCAAGAAGAAAAGTCCGATGATAATGAAGATGTGAGCTTTGGAAGCAATGGGGATGCTGATGAGGTTTCAGAGGAAAGAGGTGGTGAGAAAACCCCTGCATGGTTGAACAGTGCTGGTGAGGAGACGTCAGAGCCGGAAGATGTTGACAGCCATGAGGTGACAAAGCTGAAGAAGGAGGCTGAGGCAGCTGCAGCTGCCCCAAAGGCGAAAGGGAAGGCAAAGGCGAAAGCCAAAAGTGCTGCAAAGAAACAGCCAAAGGAGACCAAGAAGGCGAAGGAGCCCAAGGCAAAAGCGAAGGGAAAGGGAAAGGGAAGAGGACGAGGAAAGAAAAAGGTTGAGGAACCGGAAGAGAGTGATGATGAGGATCAGGTTGATGAGATGGAGGATGAGCCAAGTGTTCGAGCTGATGAGTCGGATGTGGAGGAAGAGCCTGAGCCTGTGAAAAAAAAGACGAGTGGAAAGGACAGCAAGAAGCGAAAGGATGCCACCAAGGACCTTATTTTTTTGTTTTTGGGTGGTTCCAATTTGTTATGAATAGATCAGGTTCAAAAAATGTTATGGTATTTGTTTCCCACTTGGACCAACTTCCCACTCCAGAGTTTTTTATATAATGTTTCACAATCTAACACAAGCCTCACTTACCATTTCTCTCCAGCTCAATCCACCTCATGAAACAATATCCCAAAGACATAGTTTAACATGATAATAATCTTACTGATTCAAAACAATTCTACTTCCCAGTCCCATCAGGATGCCGATGCCGTTGCTTCCAAGTTGCGCAAGATGGCCAAGGGCAAGACTCGAGCTGGCACTGCCTGAGTGGTGGCTGTGGCGTGGTGAATTTTGTTTGCTCGGCTTCTCTTGCAGTGCTTGGTTCAAGGAGTGTTGGGAGTTCTGAACTTACTCCGATAAAAAAATACATTTTTTTCAATTGACTTGCCAACATTTAAGGATTCAAATAACCCAAGATATATAATTATTAGTCCCCATTTCAAATAAGCCAACATATAATCATTAATCCCCAGGGTCACTCACCGTCAGCACCTGGAAGCCTTGAGCAATAATCTGCTTTAGGATGGGGTTTGGGTTGGAGTAGGATGGGAGGCTTAGAGGTGCCTGGGTGATAGCATCCAATGCACCATGCCTCACATAACCGAAGGCAACCCACGGATACCTTCAAGCCCGGGTTGAAAAATAAACTTAGCTGGGTGGTCATTGTCATGGCCCATGTATTGGTTCTTCATTTTCCCATTGGCTTGTAGTTTCTTGAATCTTGCTGGATTTTTGTGATCAAGATTCAAGCATCTCATGCTGTCTCAGGATCATGCTTACTATTAATTCAAAACCATTCACACAATTTTCCATTGGTGATAACTATGTGTTCGATACTTCATCATTCACAACATTTTCATTGGTGATAGCTATGTGTTCGATACTTCGTTGTCATAAGACTACGCATATCTTGTCCTGCAGCTCCTTTCGACTTTGGAGCCATGGGGTCTTTGAAGTTAGGGTCTGATTTTTCTGGATTAGAGTGCCTCAGCTGGGCAACAGGGAGCCTTGGCATTATTTTCCATTCCATTATTTTTTAAAAAAATGGTGGGTTCAAATGGTTCTATGGTTCCTCCTCACTTGGGTTTGTGCTGGGAGATCATCATCTAAGGAAAGCTGGTGTCAAGCACAAGCTGGAATTTATCAGTGAAATTGACCCAAAGCTTCGCAAACTATCGGAAACCATCCATGAGCCCAGAGTTAGCTATTCAGATTCTTGGACAAACATTGTCATTTTGAGCCCCCACAAGAACTTTCCACCAATGCCCACCATTGCAGCCAAGGATGCTTTGCAAAGACGTGCGGCTGACGTCCCATTTGTAGATCTCTATGGAGCTGGGCCACCTTGCCAGCCAGTATCAAGTGCAGGACGCAAAAGAGGTTTTGTTTTTTGGGTTTGACTTAACTAATCTGGAAAAAACTTATTCACGATTATATCGTGAATAAGTTTTTTCCAGTGGGATACTACTGTTCAGTTTATTTTTGGGGTGTTTTTTTCATTTATGTTGTTTATGTTGAAATCAATAAATTACATCATCAATCCTTTCAATATAAGGGGATGATAAACCATTACAAACCTTGTTTTGGGTGGTGCTAATCTGAATTCTCTAAGGATGACCCTCGTTCAAAATGCTACAAAGCCAGCTTTGATTACATCAAAACAAAGCGGCCAAATGCAGTGCTTCTTGAGACGGTGCCTGGCATTATCCGCAACAAGGATTTGAAGAGAAATGTTTATTCAAAGTGGCTTCATGAGCTCCTAGGCCCAATGAAATTTTACACCATTGGTCATTGTGAATTGTCCCCAATAGGTAGGGCCCCCATAGAAACATGTTTCCATGAAATTATGTGTTATTATGGCACCATAAATCCAAGCAGCCAAAATTGTTGACAGCTAAGGTTGAAAAGCGTCACATGTTCGGATGGGTCACCCTACTACACCGTCCACTCGAAAATCTTGGATGCAAAGAACCATGGATTGCCCCAGTCTCGGAAAAGGCTGTTCATAGTGGCCCTCAAAACCAAAAAGATGAAGAAAGCGTTCAAATGGCCTATGCCAAAGCCCTTGGTGCCTTTGGTGAGTGTGATCTCCCAGAACAAGGTTGGTAGTGGAAGAACCTTGGATGCAATTAATATTGGTATATAATCTATCATCCAACTAACAATTAAATTAATATTGGTATATATTATTATTATTACCATCATCCAGCTAACCATAGGGTTATTCAGGTTTGAAATGTGGTTGTAGCACACAAAAGCAAGCCCAGCTCTGCAATCTCGCTTGTATCCGCGTAGTGCCACTCCATTGTGTCCGTGGCGGCCAAATTGGCCGGAAGACTTGTTCACTCCCACTGCCATGCCCATCAGATCGGCCATGCACATGGGTAACGTGAAAGTCATTTAGCGCATTGGACATTTTCTTGTTCATGTCAGCCTTCTTGACAAAGCAAATGTTCTTCGCTGTGGGGTTTTCTCGCCTCTTTGTTCAAGGACCATTGCCCAATCATGCCAGAAAGATGCTGGCAATTGGCTTGCGAAAGATCAAGGAGATGGGTGGCAACCCATCAAAGCAGATATGGTTCCTAGACATGAGATTTATGTTTGTACTCCAATTCATATATATCCCAAGTGCGGGTTATTCGCATATGGTACCATCCCGTTGCTGTAAGATATCAAATCATCTATCAAGGAAAAATCTACAGGAAACTTAGAGGGTAACTAAAATCCAACAAATTTTGATTAATTTGACCACCTGAAACTTCACATCCTTCCAATGATATCAGAAAATAATGGGGCTTCAATCTATTTTAATTTTACCCACGTTGATCCAATTTGAATGTTCTGCTTTTCCTGTATTGCCACTAAAATGCGTGCCTTACCCCAAAAGGGTGCCATTTTTACAACATATTTATCAGGACCAGGACTAGCGACAATAAATCATTTTTTCCTGGATATGTTTTCATTGGATCTACCAAGTGTTGTTTTTTTCCCCACCTGCCAGGTGAGGGTTGTTAGATTTTATCACAGTTGTTCTCCTCCTCCTCAGCTAGCTGTCCTCCTCCTCGTCCTCCTCGTCCTCCTCCTCCTCCAGTTTCTCCTCGACCATGTCTGCCAGAAGATATGCCAGATAGAATGCCAGATGGAATGCCAGAAGATATGCCAGATAAAATGCCATAAGATATGGCAGATAGAGTGCCAGAAGATATGCCAGATAGAGTTAGAAGATATGCCAGATAGAATGCCATAAGATATGCCAGATAGAGTGCCAGATAAAATGTCAGATAGAATGCCAGAAGATTTGCCAGGTAATATGCCAGAAGATATGCCAGATAGAATGCCAGATGGAATGCCAGAAGATATGCCAGATAAAATGCCAGATGGAATGCCAGAAGATATGCCAGATAAAACGCCATAAGATATGCCAGCTAGAGTGCCAGAAGATATGCCAGATAGAATGTTAGAAGATATTCCAGATAGAATGCCATAAGACACGCCAGATAGAGTGCCAGATAAAATGTCAGATAGAATGCAGAAGATTTGCCAAATAATATGCCAGAAGATATGTCAGATAGAATGCCAGATGGAATGCCAGAAGATATGCCAGAACGTATGCCAGGTAGAATGCCAGAAGATATGCCAGATAGAATGCCACATATAATGCCAGAAGATATGTCAGATAGAATGCCAGAAGGTATGCCAGATAGAATGCCAGATAAAATGTCAGATAGAATGCCAGAAGATATGCCAGATAGAATGCCAGATAAAATGTCCGATAGAATGCCAGAAGACATGCCAGATAATATGCCAGAAGATATGCCAGATAGAATGCCAGAAGATTTGCCAGATAATTTGCTAGAAGATATGCCAGATAGAACGCCAAATAGAATGCCAGAAAATATGTCAGATAGAATGCCAGAAGATTTGCCAGTAACAAAATGTATAAATGTCATGGTGGGGATTACATGAAGTAAAGTAATTTCTTATGGGCTAAGGATGGTCGATGTTGGGGCCTCCAAGAAGTTCCAGAACAATCCGAAGCGAATTACTGCACCAACATTGACCAAAACAAGAGCATCTTCTGGTGGGTTCTACTTGACCAAGGTCAATCGCCGGTTGCTCCCGAAAGAGGCTTGATTGTTATGACATGCTTTATCCCTTTAAATTATGATAATTGTATCATTGAATTATTATTGCCAAAATATGGGGATTTTGTGGTAAAATGGTAAACCAAAAAACTATAATATCGGTGGTGTCACTAGACCATCCCCATATGGTTGGCCACCCTGCAATCTAAGGAATGCCTACGTCTTCAAGGATTACCTGATGAAATTCATGATTTGGCCAGGAAGATGGGTGTGAGCGATTCGCTCTTGATGGGGGCGGCTGGAAATGCATGGCCAGTCCCCCTGGTTAGCAAGATAATTAAACATATCTGCATGTCAATGCGATGGCTGTGACTTTTGCTCGAACTGATGATGTGGTGGATGAAAACAACTACAGCTGCCGGGTCTTCTGAAATTGATTTAATTTCAAGATGGAAACATATTAATTCTAAGACAATGGGGCATCTCACTGAATAATATCAATGGGAATTTCAGGATCCTAAAATGGATGTACCTACCATATATAAGGCTTATATAAGGCCTATGTAAGTGAATGTCACCACAAAATATTGCCTTATATGGTACAGTACCGCCATTTTAGGATCCTGAAATTCCCATTGATTATAGTTGTGATAATAAATTAGATATTCGATTAAATTATTCCGTTTGTTGGAACGGCTGCCCAGGCCTGGCTGTTGAGGCAGCTGCCAGCAGCAGCTGCAGTGGCTGCAGCAGCAGCAGCAGCGGGCGGAAGCTGCTGTTGAGGGCGTTGGAGTATCGATTTGGGATTATTGGGGTTGAACCTATATAGCAACTATTCAACTATGATAAAAGCAGGTCAGAATATTTAGAATATATTATAATTCTAAAAATATAATAAATATAAAGATAAATAATAATATAATTATATATATATATATAAATTAAAAATAATAATTTATATAAATCTCTAAAATAAGAATTACATAATAAGAAAAATAATATTGACATATAATTAAATTTGGATGGATAATTACCTGACCGGATCGAAGATATATTTTTTAAATATATAATGGAATATATAAATATATTAAGAAAATAAAATGAATAAATATAGAAATAAATAAATCTAATATAAAAAATATATATATATATATTTTTTAAAAAAATATATATTCGAAATCTAATATATTTTTTATATTTATAAAAATATAATAATTATAATAATAAAATTAGAATTTTAATTTTTAAATTGTATAAATCGAAAAATATAATATTTGATTATTCTATAAATTATTTAAATATAAATAATTTAATGTAGTAATTCATTTTTTTTTTCGAATTAGTTCAAAATATATAACTAATTTAATTTCAATAGGAATTTCTGGGCTGTAATGGGGGGTATATTGGGAAATATTTCCAAATTCATTCAAATGGAATAAATTTCCTCATCAAGACCGTGTTAGGTCAAAAACATCGCTCTAATTCGATGGCATCTAGTTGACTCAATAATTAAAAAAAAAATCGACAAAATTAATCCATTTATATTATATTGAACTGGCAAACGAATAAATAAGATAAAAAATAATATATAATATATATTGGTCGGGATAATAACGGCACACCGAGCAGGGTCAAGGGCATATAGCTGACTTAATTTTTTTCATTTTTTTTAAATTAAAAGCATTGAGACAATTACGGCACGCTATGCCAATAACGAGGCACTAAAACAATTATATAGCACTAAGCCTATAATAAAAGAATAATAAATTTATATTAATAAATTTTCCAATCTATTTTTTATAATTCCAATAAATTAAATTATTAAAATAAACAATATAATTAAATATTTTTTTAAAAATAATAATATATAAATTTTATATATAATATATAATATAATATATATATATGAATAATCGTAATTTAATTAAAATAATTCTAAACAAATTTATTTATAACCATTATAAATTTATATTTTCTTATCATATATATATTTTTATAATATTAATTCAAATTTAATAATAAATTAATATATAATATTATATAATAATTAATTATATATTAAATATTATTGAATTTTACTTGAGAAGGGGGGACACGAAACGCAGGTAAGTGATGATTAATAAGATGGCAGGGTGGGTGGTTTGGGTAAATATATGACGACGATAATGATAATGATAACGATAATGATGATGATGATAATAATAATGATGATATTGATGTTGATATTGTTGTTGCTGTTGATGATGCTGATGATGTTGATGATATTGATGATGTTGATGATATTGATGATATTAATGATGTTGATGATGTTAATGATATTAATAATAATAATAATAATAACGATATTAATAATAATAATATAGGACCATTTAATTCAATCGATGCTAATCCTGAGACATTAAATTCCTGATGGTACAAAATCATCAATGGCTCCGATCTTTTCCTTCTCATATATGTGCTAAATGTCAGAATGTCATAATAAGGCAATCAAAAATCCATTAATTATTCCATTTATTATAAATAATCCCCATCTTAAAAATAAATATTATCCATTGGTATTTTAAATTACCAAAGGGATCCATAAAAATATAGTTGTGGTTCAAAAAATTGTTGCCTAATTATATAGGAAATTATTCCGAATATTGTAGCATAAATCATATAATTATCAAATAAATTTCAGACATATTAATAAATTAAAACTGATGAAGCCAGATGTGATCGCTCCTGCAATCACTTCCCAACCAATGCCCACAGCTGCGGCCTCGCAGCCAAAGCACAGTAGCTCGTTTTGCTCTAAGCCAAGTCTTCGCCCCTGCAGCGATCCATCAGTCGCTGAACATGCGAGATACTAGCCTGAAAGCCAAATGTTACATAACAGCTGAAGGATCTTCTATGTGCAATCAATGATACCACATGTCAGGCCAATTCCGGTCAGAACTTCACTGATTAAAATTCTTTCTTGGCCTGACGATCATTGACCTGGGAACGGTATCCTCCAGCCCTAGCTTTCGGCTTTGCATCACACAGATCTGTGCCATCCTCCATCTGCCAAGATGCCGTATCCTCATTTGGATCATTCATCTTGTCTGTCAAATCCGACAGCTCAAGCACTTGGTCAGTGGAGGCATTAAACTCACGCAACATGAATTGCAGATACTTATTGCGCCAGGCAGGAAAATGGTGCAACTTACGGGCCCCCTCACTGCATAGCTCAGCAACCGCCGCCGTGAACTCTTCATCCTCCGGCACCAGCGTCTGCTTCTTCACTTCGATCAACTTGCTCTTCGAATCCTCTCCCTCACCAGACATGCGCATCTCATCCATGAAATGCGACACCAAGCCTTGGTCATAGCTGTCCTTGATGGCTTTGCCCCATGCCTGACTCCCTTCGGGCAATGGACATACTTCCCCATCTTTGATCAGCTTCTCATACGCATGGATCACCTTCTTAAGCATCTCCTCTGACTTGTCCAGAAGAACTGCCTGACCCTGAATGCGGACCATCTTGGTTGTCTTGGTGTATGTGAAAGTCACCAAAGACGTCTCAGCCCGGAACTGCTTGCTATCCACCACTGACGCCGGAGCCCTGGCTCGGCACATGCTCTTCGACTGAGTCATGTTCTCTAAGAAATCATCGCCAGACTTGACCCACCCGCTGACTAGGCATTCAAAAAGTGAACGCACTTCCTCCTCCGACAGCGTCTGAGTAGACACCTTCACCATGGAAAATTCGGGTCGGCACCTTACAAATCTAACTTCTGATGTTTGAGACTCAGCAAAAGGCTCCAGGCATTCCTGGCTTTTCTCTGCATCTGTTTTCCTATTCAACCTAACCTGCCTTTGCTCAGCTGCTGCTTCCATCATCTTGCTCTCATCATTCAAGTGGTACATGTTTGTGGTCATGGCAGCCCTAAGAAGGTCCATAGCTTCCACTGATTCCTTAGTTAATGCATCTGCCAATTGCAACCATGTCGGTGACCACCTGATGACACCTCCGACTCTTTGCAGCGCCTCTTTGATGATGATCAAGTCTATCGCCACGCGTTTGTCTCCAACGCTAGCTGGAGATGCATAGTTTTGCAAGTGATCATAAATGCTCTTGCAGTCTACGATAGCTTGAAGTTTGAACTCATGCAAGTAGGTTTTGCGTGTTGCTAAAGAAAAATTTCCATGCTTGACTTCAGCTAAATGACATGCAATCCATTCTGCATGTCCCAACCCATCTGATAGCACCTGCGACTCACCTGCAAAAGTTGATCCTACCACACGGCGAAGCCGGTAGGACTTCCAAACGCAAGGACTCCAGGGTGCAGGTTTCCCCTCCTGCAGCTCATCAGTAGTTACCCCAACTAGATATCCCGCTTGAGTGCCCTGTTTCTTGGCATTGGCAAAAGCAGCATCTGTATGAACACATAGTCGCAACTGGTCAAAAGGAATAGGGAGAATCTTCCATGTCAAAGTTTTGTATTGCTTTGCTCTTCTCACCACATTACCAATTTGACGAGCTGCTCCTAAAGTGGGTTTTGGAAGGATCTGTTGCCCTTGACTTACCTGCACTGCTAAGTCTGGACGCGTCTCTCTTGCTAACCACAACGCCCCACCCAGCACAGACTTGAGAGAGGTTGCCTCTTCTGGAGTGACTTCAACCAATGGTGATTCTTTCTGTCTCAGTTTGGGCCGTTGCAATTTCTCAGCAAAAGACTCCTGGCTGACAGTGATTCCAAACGTCTTTGGATCTTGAGTCAATTCCGCACCACAAAAAGTGCCTTGGTGCAGTTTCCACTTTCTGAAAGGAAATATGTTCTTCAACTGCTGAACTGACTCCAGAAAACGTTCTCCCTTCCCGCCCAGGATGACATCGTCGACATGCACGCCTAATATCCCTTGCAAACAACCAGTCTTCTCATCCCTCAAAAAGAAAACACAATGGTCCAATTTGGATTGTTGCCATTGAAGACCTTGCACTGTTTTCGAAAACTTCCCGAACCATCTTTGGGGTGAATCGTTGAATCCATAGAGGGGCTTGATGACTTCAAAAAGTTGTTCTGGGTCATAGTCAGGTAATTCATGATTTCGCGGCTGCGCAAGAAAAAGTGGACCTGAATCTCGCTCCATCTCATCTGACTCTAAGAATGCTCCAGTGACATCTCCAAGCTGCATGACAAAATGATTGCTAGCAATGGTCTGCATCACAGTGAATCTACCGTTCGATGAAATGGTTGGAGCTTGTGTCTGCCCACCTCGCACTAGCGACAGTAAATCGGGATCTTTGTCGCCCCGAGCAGTCCATCTGGCCTTTACCATCTGAACTCCACTTTCATCTAGTTTTTCCACTAGTACAAGTCGACTTGGAACAATGCGATGAGCATGAGACTGTCTGACTTTTCTGGACTCCTCGAGCGACAATGGCCTGAGTGCACCCTTGTCATTGACCACGGTCTGAACCTCCTTTCGGATGCCCTTCACCAGCTTTTGTTTCCCTTCTTGATTTTTCCATCTATCCTCTTTCAAGTTAATTTCATTTCTACCACCCGCTAGCAGTACATCGTCACTATCGCAACAAAGAACAAAATCTTCATTACCGCCAATTTCCGAACATGACACTGCTTTGTGGGAACAGTCCTGAATACAATTGACCTTTGTGACATGATTTGCTGAGGATGTAGTTGATGAAGAAGATGATGTAGAACTACTGCTTGAATCAACAATAGGGATGGTTTCAGCTGGTGCCGGTGTCGGAGTCGCTGGACGTGGCAACGGAGGCGGAAACATCTGGCCGGCTACAAGCTGCTGCTCTACACGGGGCCGCTTCTCGGGCTGGTCTGATCCAGCAGTCGGTGGTTCACGCCGGGGAACTGCATCTAGCCGATCCGCACGCCGGACAGACTCCTCCCAGAGATTCCGCTCTTCTGCTGATAAACCACTCAATTGACTTGAAAGAGATTGATGCCCACTGCTAAGACTTTGAATTTCCATATTTTGAGATGAGGACCCTCTATGTGATCTTGTTCTCACTGAAGCATCATCTCTGGGTTCGTCTCCTGCCGCCGCATCGGGAACGATCGCCTCTTGGCGAGTCTCTGCCGCCGCTGGTCTGCAGTCTGGTATTTCTTGGGGAAGATTCCTAGTAAGATCTCCTGGTGGAACATCTTCTCCAGTGATGTCAAAGAAACATTTCTGATGACTTTTGTGAGAAGGGCCTACCTCTGGCCACAGTGCTGCTGCCGCCGCTCTGAGATCTCTAACAAGGAACCTATCAGCCTCCCGCTCTTCAGTGGTTCGAAGTCTCAGTTGTTCTGGGGAGCACTTGATAAAAGACCCAGGCATAGATACCCAATAGTTACCACCAGCACTACCTGCCACTATTCCTGGACCTCGCCACCTTGCACTGGACTTCTTGATACCTTTTCCTCTTCGCCAGACTGCTACTTCATCGCCTGCTCTAAACTCTCGCAATGGTCGCGGCCGGGCATTCAAAGCTACCCGTGCTGCCCTGTGATCCAGCTCTCTCAACACCTCTTGTCGTGCAACACTTCTAGCTCGATGTTGATATTCAGCAATGGCATCTTCCAAAATGGCACTATTGCTAATTGGATTAGGACGCTCACATGCTAAATCATCACCTGGAAATTCTGGATCACGACCAAAAACAAGCTGATACGGGCTATGTCCAGCTCTACGAAGAAGGGAATTACGAGCCTCTACCGTGACGTCGACACATTCCAACCACTGATTGTAGTCTTGCGGTTCCAGTTGATCAATGATTCTTTTGCGGGTGTCTTCAAAGTGCCTTCCTTGACTTTCTACGTCCCCCATTTGCTCATGTGCCTCACCTGGAACATCCAGTGGAGTTGTGCCGTCCCTCTCGAGAAGCTCAAGGAACGTCTGGCCCAAGTTGCAACGGCTGGCATCAAACTTCAGATACCTAGGTCGCCCATACGCCTTCGTCCAGTTCCGATAAATTCGAGACAGAAGGTCTGAGTTTTCTTGCTCCCTGAAAGGATACATTTGCTGCAACCCTGACATCCTACAAACAATGTTCATGGCCTTGATCTTCTCATTCGGTTTCCATGATGGAAGTTGCTTAACATCCATTCCAACGTATCTCAGAGGAGCAATGTCTCTTGGAGGGGCCGAATCTTTGACGGCCTTTGGGGCAACCCTTGCTTGGCAAATACCGCACTCAAAACTTCTCACCAGTTCCAAAACCGGCTCCTGCGCATGATGGTGTCTGAGTATCCTTTCCATGTCAGCCTTCGATGCATGTCCCAAATTGACATGCAATTTGTTAATTACACGCTCAACCTTCCGACGTGCCTCACCTTTGATGTGACCTTCTTCTACGTGTACACTAGCTTGACTCACTGCCAGACACCAATGTTGTTGTGCTTCATGTTGTGCAAAGGATCCCAAAATGACTTTCACCAATCTGGAAGGATATACTTGAGTTCTGACTGATCGCATCATCCCCCCTGACGAGCCTTCTACTCGCTGATGTTGATGCTGCCCATTGCAGTACAGTCTCTGCAAAGCAGCCGCAATTGTCGCGCATCCTATCATGAAGCGCCACTTCTTGCCAAACAACATCTTACTTTGAGGATCACAAAGACCAACAGCACATGCAGGAACATCAATGAGATACGGCTTGTGCTTTTCAATGAACTTCTCCATGCTCTTTTCGTGCCATGCCCCACTTGTCTGCGCAGATTCGAACAAATAATCCTTGCCCATTTCTGTCTGAAACTCAGCCACCTGCAGGGACCATTTAACCATCTCTTTGGCCTCTTTCACTTCCTTCTCGAACGCCTCAAGATCTCGGCGTTTGGACTCTGGTGTCAAATTCTGAAGTCTTGACAGAGGCCCACAAGGCGGGCTCATGGTTGCAAGATCTGGGCTGATCAACTGAATGGCCTGTTCAGCTTTTCTTCTCATGTCTTTGTTCTTCCAGTTCCAGCCATCACTCAAATCAAATGCACCACGGGAGACTAAGCCAAAGCGGTCAGTCCAATTGGCAAATCTTCCTGGGCTGAAAATCTCAACCACAGACGGCGCTTCTTGGCGATGGCACCTAAGCACTTGGGACATTTTCTCTTGCACTTCTCGGCGGTCTGCGGCCTTGAAAACACAATGGACACCAGTTTCCTCCTCCAAGTCATGGGTGTCTTGCCACATGTCTATCAGACTGTCCACCTCCCCTCCTGGGTAGCCGTCACAGCCCTCATCACTGCTTGGCGGTGGCTCATAAGCCTGCATGATCCGATCATATTCTTCTGGTGAAAAATTGCCGGGTGTGGTTGTAAGGACATCCACCTCTGGTGATTCAATCTTGACCTTGTCCTTGAGATCCATCAAGTTGATCTGGTAGGAGTTGTCCTTCATTTCCAACAGTTCTGTTGACACTCCCGCCCGCAACATCACCAGGCGATTCTCATTGAGGTCGATCATGGCCCCCAGACTTTTCAACAGACGTTTACTCAAAAGAAGAGGAACGTCACCTGGCACCACATGCAGACGCACTTTCATTTCTTTCCCTCCAACAAAGGCAGGCAATTCTACTCTTCTGCTGGTTCTATCGGAAGATCCATTGCCGTACCTAAAGGTGTGAAGTTTTGGTGGGAGCTCCACTATGTCATACCCATGCTTGTGAAGAAGATCAACATGTCTCTGCAATGTGTTCTCTCCGACCAATCCTCTGCCGCACCCCGTGTCTACTATCCCAAACCCAGCATCATGGACGAGCGGACAATGAGATTCTGAGTGCTCATCGTCCACTTCGTCATCACTGCTCTGCTCCAAGAAGGCCACCTCCACACACTCAGGCGTCTTTTCTATGCCATAGTCATCAGCTGCCTTGGTGACAGTGGTGTCGTTGGGCTCAGGCACCAGGTCAATCTCAACACCGTCGCCCGCGGCTGAGTTATAGAACGCTGCCGCAATGTGGTCAACCAGCTGCTCATCGTCCACGTCACCCTCAGCGTGAGACGGGATCTTGTAGAAGATGGTCTTGCCTGTCCACACCCTGTCAGTTGCTCGGTGCGCTTCAAGACCGTTTTTCCAATTTGGGGTGTACTGCTCCTCCACGTGGCCATCCCTTTGAATCATCACAGTCAGCCTGGCAGAGCTCAGCTCGGACATGGCACAAGGACATCGGCTCCTCGCCGGACTGAAGAGGGATGATCGTGGGACGACATGATGGCGAATCACTTGGTCACCCTTCTCCTCCCAGCTATCTTTGGGAGAATCTGACCAACTCTCCACAACAGCCGCCATTTCATCTTCCATGTCGTTCACAATTTCAAATGACTCCTCAGAGGAATCGCATGCCATGTAGACAAAGCTCACCTTGGTTGAAGAGCTCGACTCACCTTTGCCACCAGCTTTACCTTTCTTGTTGGGACAGTTTCTGGAGAAGTACCCCACGCGCTGGCATCTGAAACATTTGACTCTGGCTTCCAGCTTCTTGAAACCATCACTTTTGCCCAGCCCACGTGAAAGTTTCTCTCGATTGATGGACTGACGTGTCTGCTTCCATGTCATCAGCACATCGATGGCATCTTGTTCTTCAATTGGATCATGCTCATCACCCAGGCCCTCGCCCTCTTCCGTGAGGAACACGTCGTGGAAGTCAGGCACATCCTCCTCCTCCAGGTCAGAGTTCGGTTCCACGGCATGGACCTGATTGGCAGCCTTGACATAGAGCCCATCAGGATAAGTCGTCCTGAGGGCCGCAACCACATCCGACTCCTCATAGCTCTGTCGAGCCGCTGCCATGACCACCGCCTTCTTCTCCGCAGGAAGTCTGGAGAACCGCAAGAGCAGGTATCCTCGGGCTACCGAGGGCAGTCGCACACCTTCAGCCTCTGCAGCTGAAAAGGCTGCTCGGGCCTTTCCAGTGTAGGCCGATGTCGTCTCGTTCTTCTCCACCTTCAAGTCAAAGATGCCGTCAAGAACTTCACCTAATCTGTCATGGATGGCCTCCTCCGGAAATCTCTCATCCAGCACCTGGTAGATCACGTCCTGACCTCCAGCTTGCTCAAGGTCATCCATATTCGTTGCATCGAAAGCTCTGAGTGCAGTTCCATCTAACAGAGTGAACAGCATGGCACCTAAGGCCTTTTCATCCACACCTTTTGCCTTCTGCACTACAAGGTATGCTCTGCTCCAACGTTTCCATCTCTTGTACTCCTTTTGGGGTTCAGGTCCTTCGCCGCTAAAGCGCTTGACCATGGACTCATTTTTGTTGCTTTCCGCCATCTTCACGCGGGCCCTAATCAGGCTCACCGCTACCAGTTAAAACTGATGAAGCCAGATGTGATCGCTCCTGCAATCACTTCCCAACCAATGCCCACGGCTGCGGCCTCGCAGCCAAAGCGCAGTAGCTCGTTTTGCTCTAAGCCAAGTCTTCGCCCCTGCAGCGATCCATCAGTCGCTGAACATGCGAGATACTAGCCTGAAAGCCAAATGTTACATAACAGCTGAAGGATCTTCTATGTGCAATCAATGATACCACATGTCAGGCCAGTTCCGGTCAGAACTTCAATAAATCAAATAAATAATTGAATATTTAGGTAAATATATAATGATGATGATAATAATAATAATAATGATGATAATAACGATAATATTAAATTATTCAGATAATTATGGAAGGAAAGAGGGTTCCTTTCTCCTAGTTATTCAGGGATAAGAAGTCCAATCCTCCCACTTTGGTTCGTAAAATAATATTCAAAATAGCCCGTTAGGAGGCTACCTTTCGTAATATATTTTATAATATCTAAAAAATAATATTTTATTAATAAATTAAATATAATTCCAAATTTTATCTAATTCCCTATATTAATGAATAAGAATTTCCTTTTTTGTATTATATCCGTTCCTTCCTCCTTCCTTCCTCCCGGTTGTCCTCCCATATCCTCCCATTCACAATATCATCAAAAATCAAAAATATCCCATCCAATACACCACTCACATACCCATCACTCACACACATCCCACACACAACACACACACACATCACTCACACACACATCCCACATCACACACACATCACTCACACACACATCCCACATCACACACTCATCACTCACACACACATCCCACATCACACACACATCACTCACACACACATCCCACACCTCACACACATTTCCCACACACATCACTCACACACACATCCCACACACAATATCATCAAGCATCACACACACATCATCACATCCAATACATCACTCACATTGTCACATACACATCACTCACACACATATCCCACATCACTCACACACACATCCCACACCTCACACACATATCCCACACACATCACTCACACACACATCCCACACACAATATCATCAAGCATCACACACACATCATCACATCCAATACATCACTCACATTGTCACATACACATCACTCACACACATATCCCACACACAACACACACTCACACACACATCACTCACACACACATATCCCACACACAACACACACACACTCTCACACACACATAATTCACACACACACATCCCACACACACCCCGCCGCTCCGCCGCAGAGGGGTCGGATGTACGCCCTGGGACTTGGTGCACTGCAAAGGGGTCGGATGTACGCCCTGGCGTCCCTCCGGCGTCCCTCCGGCGTCCCTTGGTCTCCGCCGCTCTGCCGGTGGCTTTTGCGTGGCAGGCGTGGGGCTTGGTGTGCAAAGGGGTCGGATGTACGCCCTGGCGTGCCCCTCCGGCGTCCCTCCGGTGTCCCTTGGTCTCCGCCGCTCTGCCGGTGGCTTTTGCATGGCAGGCGTGGGACTTGGTACACTGCAAAGGGGTCGGATGTACGCCCTGGCGTCCCTCCGGTGTCCCTCTGGCGTTCCTTGGTCTCCGCCGCTCTGCCGGTGGCTTTTGCGTGGCAGGCGTGGGACTTGGTGCACTGCAAAGGGGTCGGATGTACGCCCTGGCGTCCCTCCGGCGTCCCTCCGGTGTCCCTTGGTCTCCGCCGCTCTGCCGGTGGCTTTTGCGTGGCAGGCGTGGGACTTGGTGCACTGCAAAGGGGTCGGATGTACGCCCTGGCGTCCCTCCGGTGTCCCTCTGGCGTTCCTTGGTCTCCGCCGCTCTGCCGGTGGCTTTTGCGTGGCAGGCGTGGGCCTTGGCGCTAGAAAGATAGAAGGATGGATGGATGGATGGATGGATGGATAGATAGATCGATCGATCGATCGATAGATAGATAGATAGATAAGATAGATTAGATAGATTAGATAGATTAGATAGATTAGATAGATTAGATAGATTAGATAGATTAGATAGATTAGATAGATTAGATAGATTAGATAGATTAGATAGATTAGATAGATTAGATAGATTAGATAGATTAGATAGATTAGATAGATTAGATAGATTAGATTAGATAGATTAGATAGATTAGATAGATTAGATAGATTAGATAGATTAGATAGATTAGATAGATTAGATAGATTAGATAGGTTAGATAGGTTAGATAGGTTAGATAGGTTAGATAGGTCAGATAGGTCAGATAGGTCAGATAGGTTAGATAGGTTAGATAGGTTAGATAGGTTAGATAGATAGATAGATAGATAGATTAGATTAGATTAGATTAGATTAGATTTAGATTAGATTAGATTAGATTAGATTAGATAGATAGATAGTTAGATAGATAGATAGACATACGTATAACATCCGCGTGTACATTACATATATTACACACTGCCTCTTACACCCTGTACACATATCGTTAACACACTACCAAAGTAACACACCTGTACATGCACATGCATACACACACACACAAACTCACCCACCATCACCCCTCCATCACTCTCATACTTCCTCTTCCCTTGTTGCTTTTCTATGCTCAGTCTAAGTCTGGTGAAGTTGTTAACATGTGGGGTTATCCGGTCCTATAATTTTAAGTTTATTTGTTTCTCAACAGTAATAGATCCCAGTAGTAACAGGCAAAACCCAGCACATCCCAGCACAAACAGGCAGAATCCAGCAGCAGCAAGCGCAAACTGGCACAGAAGCTGGACATGACATGCTGGCAAGGAAGCTGGCGAAAGTGACCCGAGATATCTTGAAGTAATTTAGTGATCCCTCATCTGGTAGGTGGGGAAAAAATAGTAATGACCAATCTGCAGCGGAAAATGGAATCCGAATAGATTAATTTAGTATTAATTTAGTCTTAAAATATGTATACATGTTAATTGGATTCCTTTAGACACCTTTTTCAAGTTGATCTTCGGCTCAGTGTCTCAAGGTATCCGTGGTCGCCCCAGGCACCCCCAAGTGGCAACCTTAGCGAGAAAATGAGCCCCGAGCAGCGACTTGGTCGCGCCAGAGGCACCGGTGGGAGCGATTCAGCCAAATCCAATTTTGGATGCTGAGAGATGTCATCTGGACGCAAGATTTATGCAAATGTTTTGCCATTTTCAGGAGTTTTAAACAATTTAACCATTTACAAAGATAATCTCTAACCATCATCAATATCTGCCCGAATCTTCCGTCCAGAATTGACCGAAAATGTGCGCGCAAGCCTCCGCGAGAATCAGTGCAGACCTTCTCCACACAAACGAAACGCCACTACGTCGATTGTTTGAATAAAGGGCCAAAGCTTAGTAGGAATCAGGGGCTTGGATGGGCTGGGCCCCCAGCCAAGGAACAAACCCTCATGGCCAAAAAGTGACCAACCAAAATCTTATGGGAGATGAAGGAGACTTGGAACTTCGGTGCATGTGGGAAACAAACTTCGATGAAATAGAGTCAGAGTGGATGGGGTTGTGCCATATTACCTACACAAGAAGCCCAAAATGAGAAGCGTAAGAAACATCAGGATTGCTGACTAAGCTAGCACCAGTGGGAGATTGTTGTTCTGCTAAGCCCAAGTGACTCGCGAGCCAAAAAGCACAAAAATTGAGTACTGCACAAGGTCAGATGGGTGTCAAGCGAACCAACCACTTTGAGTTGAGCTCGAGGTGGTCTTCCAGGGTTTCATGAAGATTCATGGAGAGATGGTCCAATAGCTATTTGATTTTGGAACTACAATCTCATTTCGGCAGGGCTGGCCTAAGTCCTAAGTGGCAACCGTTCATCTCCCCACATGACAAGCAACGCTTTTTTCCGACCTGGGAACCAGAAACCTTGAACCTGGATGGACTGGATTGAGGAGATGGAAAAGCCAAGATATTATGCCAAGATAAAACATATATATATATATATCGCTTAAGGGTCTTTTGTGTCAAGTCATGTCAAGTCGCTCCCCTTGCTGTGCGACAACAAATCACATGGTCGGCCTGGATTCGCAACCACCTTCAAAGCCCGCCACTTCCCAATGCTGACGCTCAGCACGGCCAACACAAGCTTCAATCCGAAACTGTGTGACAGACGCCTACCTATGGCAGCTGTTCCAACTCTAATGATCTAATTCCAACCATCTCTAATTGCCAAGAAATGATGTCGTTCTCAAGCACAGTAACTGCTCTTCGCTATTGGGGACAGTTGAGAAAGCCTACTTCTGTCTTGGTAGGTTGATGTAGGTTTGGATCTCCCAAGTACATTGTGGTGCAAATTTCGCTCATGCCAGGATTCACTGACACACTATCCATTATTCTGCATTTTTGAATTATGAAGCACCTGAATACCCAGGTGCCTTAATCTGCATCAGACTGTGTAGCTGGTACTTGTGGATGTTCTTCCCTCTGTTTCATGTGGAATTATCAAAAGTTCCCACCCACTCCAAACATATTAAGTCATATTAGTTCTCTGGGATCATCGCTGCAAATCTAGAACCATTGCTATCCCCAAGGTGCTATCCCATGTGCATCCCATTTTAATGTTGGTTAACAGCTGTATCAAAGTGATCAAGCCGACCAGTTCTTCGTTCCGAACAGCTGCATTTCCTGAGTTTTGAAAACATCCTTGGCCACCTACGCGTCCTCCGCAGCGATGCGAGAGGCCTGCGCTGAAGCGGAACTGAAGACAGCTGAAATCAGGCATGAGGTGGTCGAGATTTGGGGACAACTTGACAAGAATGTATTGGATGCATATATATATATATATACGTAATATAATATTTATATATTAAGTATTTAAAAGCCAAGAGTTGGAACATATAAATACATGTCGTACATATAACATGTATCACTGAATTTGTAACACCTGCGGATTGAATTATTATATCTAATATTGTCTAATCACTAAACACCCAGAGAATGCCCAATGTTTTTAGAAATTGGGGACCCCCAACGTCCACCTTCATGGATCAGCATCAAAATATGCAAATTTGAGGGGAAAACCATAGCTTTGGGGTGTCATCCATCCCCTTTTTGGATAGCCATCTAAAACTCATGACGCTCTAGATGGCACCGTATAACACATCCCAAACCCTTCAACATGGAAACAATTCAATAAAATCCGGTGGAACAATGATTGCATTGGAATGCTCAGTGGAAGATGAAGGGTACCCACAAGCCTAGTGCCATTGAGAATCAATGGTTCCAAAATCCCAACGGAAAGGAACTCCCACTCTCTGCGGACCACATCGGGCCACAGTTTCAAGTGCCTTGTCGGCGGCCGGCGCTTCACCAGCGCTATAACTCCTAGGAGGAACAATGCGCTGCAGAGTCAACAATGCTCTATGGATAAAAGGTGGACTTACACATAGACTCGCACAATATGTCGCATGTAGTTATTTCTTCCGCATCAACAAGACAATGTTCGTTTTGAGTAATTACCAATCATCATTACCCATACCCCGTCCCATGTCATCACATTCATCACATACTCATCACATATTCATCACATACTCATCACATATTCATCACATATTCATCGTATATTTATCATAATTCATCATATTCATCATATATTCATCATATATTCATGATCTATTCATCATATATTCATCATATATTCATCATATATTCATCATATATTCATCATATATTCATCATATCCATCATGTCAATGTTTCACAAAGTCAAATGAGTAGTCCGTTTTGGTGTCTTGCAAGCTTTATTGAAAACCCAACGTCGTGATTCTGCAAGAGCTGCCTCTGAACAGCTCCTTCGATTCCAAGATGTCCAAGTGGACCAATCTCAGGCCAACTTTATTCAGATATGTTAATATAATATAATATAATATAATGCCAATATAATTCATCATGTTTTTCACAGAGTTCCACATGATTCCATAATATAGTTCCATATAGTTCCATATAATGGCATCTAATTCTCTAGCTAATTGAAGACCCTTTTCATGTAGATTCCCCAGAATCACTGAGGCAGCGGACTCCAAGGATTGTTTGGATCCACCCACCAGGGACAGGATGGCCGGCAGCAACCACAAGCCGTGCGCGCCAGCAATGACCACCACTAGGAAAAGCACCTGCCCACATTTCAGAAACTTTACAGTAGGGATGATCCATTCTACATAGCTAATTCAGATTCATCTTTTTTTCCGATTTCATGATTTCCTCTAGCTGCTTGTACTGTACCAAGATGTCCTCGGCGACTCGCCAAACAGCGACCTTGAAGAAGATGCGGAAGACGTAGCTCTCAGACAAGCCAACCACAACCACCTCAGTGTGTAGCGAGGAACGAAAGGTTTCGGTGAAGATTTGACCAATACCTTGTCAGGGGCAGCAACTATTGGTAGTGATTGGCGAATCACAGATGCAGAACCAGGAATCACCAACCCTTTGAAATGTTTGGCAAGCCAATGCAATCCCGTACATTTTGTTGTATGGTTACCTTCACCCAACTTTGTCTTTCCTACTTCTTCTGACCCAGAAGCCAATATTTCAATATTCTTGTTAAAACCTCCCATTGACATTCCTCATACTTCATGTCTTTCAACTGTGTCAGCCAATATTTCAATATGTTTGTCCACATTCTCAACGGTCTATCATGGTTTGTCTTTTGCGGGATATCCCGATTTTCTTGTATATACTTTATTAAAAACAAAATGGCTCAGTGCTGGTGCAGGGTCTATGTTAAGGGGAGTTCAGAGGTATGACAATTGGTCATTGAGTCATAACGGAAGGGGCTACAAATAGCACCAGATGCCTAAATCTGGAGTTTCTCAGTTTCGAGGTCTCAGTTTCGTTAAATTTATTAAATTGGAGTTTTGAACCTTTATCATGGTTTATCATGGTTTATCATGATTTATCATGATTTATCATGGTTTATCATCGTCATCGTCGTCGTCGTCGTCATCATCATCATCATCATCATCATCATCATCATCATCATCATCATTTTCCCATATGTTCCTATATTTCCCTATGAACATGACATAACATGACCATAAAATTTGATAAAATTTGGGGGTACACACCATTTTTATCCATTTTTCCCATCTTCCATCAGCTCCAAAGGGCCGCCAGCAAGGTGGACAGGACGGCATTGAAGGTGCACACCCCGATGCGGTCTACCGCGTTGATGGCCCGTTCCCGGGCCGTGCCCGTGGACTCCTTGTGGCACAAATGGCCTTTACGGCCATGGGTGACATTGGAACCTCAGTGAGATACAAGTTACAATAGGTGAGTTTGACCTTTTGGCATCTGGAAAGGTTAGATCTATAGGCTATGAGCAATCCTGAGGTGACACTCCGTCCTTGAACATGTGAGCGATGTGCGCCGCGTAGTCAACGGCAAGACCAACACAAATCAGCACATAGATCCTGAGCCCACCCAAAAATGGAGGGCAAATAGGGATGGAATGAAATGGAAACCAACAAACACATTCGATATTGGCTAAGAAGCATTCAGCAAACAAATTCTAGTTGAGCTTAATGAGGCCTAATGATCGAGTTCGCACCGGAAGAAAGTAGACAGATGTAGACAAAATGAAACCAACAACCAGTATCTGGGTATTCCTAAAACTGTGGGAACAATCGAGAACGGGATAGTCAAAGATTCAACATCTTGAAGGTGTGCGGGTCTCAATCTCGTTCGGCCAGTGGTGCAACATGCAGTTTCAGAACTACTGTTCTTTCGATCCTAGCTGATACAGTACTGTGCACCTTCCAACCAAGCATTCCAGTCCCAAGACCAATCCCTGTCTCGCATGGAGAGTCACGTGGACACACCACTGATCGTCACGTCCCAGAAATACATATAGCCCAGTGTGTTCACGATGGACAACACCACACAGAGCACCACCTCAACGCATCGTTGCCCATGGCATAGGATGGCATAGGGAGCTGGTGATCTGGTATCTGAAGCTTACTGTTAAAGGGAGAAATATCAACAGCTATCCAAGGTTCTGATTGAAATCTCCAACATGGCACATGGACCAAACCAGGGTCAAGGCACTATGTCTATATGATTCTATATGTCTCTGTGAGTATTTAGCACTTGCACTGTGTAATGATGTGAAGGCAATGTGAAGCCAAGTTGCAGTACACCATCAACATTGGAATAAAAACACATGGTTCCCAGGTTGGGATTCCTTTTCATCATCATCCCCAGCCCCAACCCCCGCCCGCATCCCCATGCACCAAGTGGACCTCCCTCCGCCAAGGCGCCCAAATGGCAATGCGCGGGTTGGGCACCAGCGCAAAGATCACCACTAAGATCACC
Source organism: Cladocopium goreaui (assembly GCA_947184155.2). Classification (NCBI taxonomy): domain Eukaryota; class Dinophyceae; order Suessiales; family Symbiodiniaceae; genus Cladocopium; species Cladocopium goreaui. The sequence goes on along the minus strand of CAMXCT020000114.1, from coordinate 926,449 downwards.
GCGCCGCAGATGGCCAGGTTCCTCACAGATCGCGGGGAGGTTTTCCATCGCAAGGCTTTTCGGAAAAATCTGGGGGGTGAGGAATGACTCTGAATTCGGGAGAATACTACAATATCAAACAAATATATATATATATACATATAGTATACTGCAAATATATGTAAATATGTCATGCAGATTGGGATGTTCAACTGTCAACCCTTTATTTGTTTGGACGTGCTTCGAAGAACTCCTCCGTCGCTGCACAGTGTCAGATGTGAGATGTCAGGGAGGTAAAATGAAGACATCTTCCATCAAAGGCATTCATAAAATCATGTAAAGCCATATAAAACCCACATAGGCCTTGACAACATCGAATTGGTATCCAAACATGTGTCTTTGTGGCATCCTCAACTGCCTATCAAACTGGCAGAAGTACGGAGACCCTGCAAGGTAACCAGCTATTGGATTCTTTCTGTTTCTGGAGGCAAGAATTTTTATTTCATGAAGTTGTTGACCGCAACCCTCAAAAAATGGGTTTCCTACTGAAACAGACTGTGGTGCCAAATCCATATGGGTCTATTCTTACAGATTGTTGTTCCTTTCAAGAAACAACTGAAACTCAGCCACCCAAAATCCAGAGATATCATCGTCAGAAGTCAAATCCAAGCAGCTTGATCAGTTCTTCGTCAATGATGCCCACCTGGTTGGTGGTTAAACAGGGGCTGAATAAATAGATGCAAAAGGTACCCTGGATGAAGAACCACCAGCAAGAGCAGGACTGCTGAAAATCTTGGCAAAGTTGGTACTTGTGCATTTGTGTTGGATGCTCTGATTCACACTTCCATGAGAGTGATGCAACCTGTTCTTCATTACAGTATGTAACATAGTAAGAGATAGTAAGAGTATAAATATAGTATTGTAGCCGGTGCAGGGTACGACTCTTCTACAAGCCAGTGTCTCAGGCCAATTCGACATATTCATACATATTCCAAGTAATTACAAATCACAAGATGTCGCAACCACAGTGAAACAGATGCCCCTGCAATCTTCAGCCCCTACTGGGAGTCGTTGATCCATTCTCGCATTCTACTCGCATTGAATCGCCTGTTCTTCTGATTTCTTCTGTGGTTGCATCAGGTCACCCGCACATTGTCTTCCTAAAGTTTGCTGTTTAAACCCATGATGTAAAAAATAATCATCTTGAATGTGATCGCTTCTTCCATCCAAATTCCTGTTCTTCAAACTATCCCCATATTCCGACCTATTCGCCACCCGAAGCAACTCCGACCTCTTCCCAGTAGAGGAAGTCGAAGCTGTACGGGAAAGCTCCAGCATAGAGTTCCGAAACCTGGAGCCCATGCGCTTTCAAGGCGAGGGGGGTCAGCACTGGAGGTGCAGAGTTGAATGGTTGGCCAAAGATTTCTTTAGGATGTTTAGGTATAAGGAAACCATGCTACGTTTGTGCTTGGGCATTCCAAATCGACCATACATTGTGATACATTGTGACGCATTGTGAGAGTCCACTTCCGAATTTTCGCCTCTCAAAATGCAAGCTGCAGGTCAGATGGTTTGGGCAAGGTGGGCCACCACTTACAGGTACCACGTGCTGCCTTCAACACCGTCCACAACTTTTTCACAAAAATACGGACACCATATCAGAGAACCTGCCTTGCTCCTCATGCTTGTCATCGTGTCATAGCGGTCGGTGCCTCCAGGGTGAATCAAGCCGCAGGAAAGGAGCATTGTCAATTGACAGTACATCCGTTGATTTTCTAATGGGGCTCAGATTCCCAAGTCATTCACCATGCATCTGTTCCCGTAACAATATCTTTTAGTGAGGTCATCCCCTACATATGCCCCAACCTTCTATTAGATTCTATTATGGATATGATATGCCTATATATATAATATTATATATAATACTATATAGATATGCTTATTGTATAGCTAGTATATGCCAGTATAGCATGTGATTGAGAAACTCGTAGCTCCAACTGCCTCCCCATATTCTCCGGGAAGCGCCTCGATTGGTTACCTCCAGAGCCAGCTCCGCGTTGAAGCGGGAGGCCTTCAGACCGTCGGTCCTTGGCACCCCCCAATGGCCCATTGAAATGGAGAAACTGGCTGAATTTCAGATTGATTCATGATGATTCATGAATGTATATATACATTATATATATATAATTATAAATTATATATAATTATATGTATTATTTTGGATAGCCTGTTTTGAAAAGACACAAGAATATGCTTCACTGGGCTGTTTGAAGGGACATGTTCCAGGAAACCATAGTTTTTTTACCAGTGAAATATAGAGACTTCCTGCAGATGTTCACTTCATCCAAGTCTAGGAATGCTGGAGAGATTCCAAGCGTGTCTGATCAGCAACTCTGGAGATGTTTTGCCAGCACAAGTGGTGATATATGGTGATATTGTAGGAAACAAATGCTGGCATTTACCGGAAAACATGGATTGCGGGTGGGTTCGGTTCACGAGATGATTGGGGCAGAACCAAGCAACCTGCAGACATGTAGATGAATGTTATAATGTTATTGTATCAGTACAGTTTTACAGCATCAAGTAGAGCAATAATATGCATAAATACACGAGACACTGGTTTTTGCTTCTACTGATTGATTCCTGGAGGTTGCAAATCGAACTCAATAAGCTCTTCCACCAGAAACACCAGCAGCTGCGGACGGATTCTAAGAGCCCCCACACTGTGCAGCCGGTTGGGAGGGCATCCACAGTGGCGTTCACGTTGCAGTCCTGCAACAGAGCATTAAGGTCACATGATGGCAGGTCGAATATGCAGGCCTCAGCGGGTCGAAACAACCTAAACTATTGGGATAGCATGAGATACTCAATCCCAGGATGTTTTCTCAGTTTCCCTACTCCCAAACCTTACGCCATGACAATGATATGATCGATCTCTGTGTTTCCGTCCATTATATAAGAGTTGATCCATGAACTGTACCAGATCCTAGGCATCGCGGGTCAGCTGGGTCTGGGGCATTTCTCCCTACCATTGCTGATCATAATCCCAAACATTGGACAAACATCCCAGGAATGTAACTTGTAAAGTCATTCAAATCAGAGGTCCCTTACATTTCTTACATGACATTTCGTCCCAGGCTTGTGATCCTCAATTCGGCACATCCCCGGTCAGTCCCATCCCGGTCCCAACATCTCCCGACCAGGTCACCCTATTCACCCTGGATCTTCCACCGAACTTCCTCGTCTTTCCAGCTCAAAGAGTTGCGGAAGCGCGACCCCACATTGGTGCGGTACCTCACCGCTGAACGCAAGCTGGGAGTGAAGGGGTGGGCGACCCCAGCAGTTACAAACAATGTACTGTTCTGATTCATGATCTTTCATGTACGTAATGTTACCCACAGACGCCGCGTGTTGCCCAGACATTAACATTGAGGATGTCAAGTTGTTGAATAAGATAGGAGAGATTGCAGAAAATACTGCATATACACAGAACTTTCTGGCTTAGGATTCAAAGTTTTCAGGGTTTAGGTTTTAGGGTTTTTGGTTTGAGGTTTTAGGGTTTTAGGTTTTTGGGTTTTGGGTTTAGGATTTAGGGTTTAAGGCTCGTCGTCTGGGAAATCTCAAAACAATGGCCCTGCGCAGGTGTTTGAGCATGTTGAAGGATATTGCTTAAACGCCATGTGAACTTTCCGGGCAACACGCAGCGCCTGGCCGTAATGTTATATATGTCTATGTTATGTAAGCAATGTACTACCTGATCTGGTTGGCTCATATCATATCAATTCATATCATATCTTTTCATCCCACAACGCCCTTCCGCCACATCGCCAAGGCGCCACAAGTGCAGAGCCGTGTAGAACTCTGTTTCGACGCCAAACACAGCGTCAGTGGCCGTGCGAGAAGGAGTGAAGGTGTCATCCGCCGTGGCAGCCTCCCCACAACTATAATTAGACCCTGCCAAATGGGGGCTTGGAACATGGCGTATCCTCAGGGTCTATCATTGTTCGGAGATGGTAAGATCAATATTCAGCTCAAGTGCCTTAAGACATGTACAAGTATGTCTGATTTATGCGAGTTCCAATATTGGCGTGCCTGTCAATCTCTTGTGATCAATCTACAATGGTATCCAATCAGCGGCATTGCTAGACCATGACAGTACCTCACATAAGCAGCATAGCCTAGACTCGCCTAGACAATTTGTCGCCATCTTGAGAATCCCAATTCCATCATCTGCGTAGCAAAGTATCGAGTCAAAAGGCGCTTCAGTGTTGAGCAAACCCAAATGAGGCCCTTGGAAGGGAAACCTATCCACATAACTCAGCGGAGGTTACCCATGGGTGACAGTAAATGACAGTAAGCCCAGGATGGATTTCTGGCGACATAAAACGACACGTTTTAATCAAAACGCACCATGTCGGTGGATCCCAACATGTCCGATGTGCTGTTTTGGTGATGCCCAACAAAGGGCTGGTATGAGAATCAACATCCGATGTCTGCAGGTCATGGCAAGTGGAAGTAGTATGAATTGTATAAACATATATATGTATATATATATTATATATATATAATTATATATTATATACATATAATATGTATTATGATGTATTATGTTTATATTATATATGTGGGTGGGGTAGAGCAAGAAGGTGGCCAAAATGATATAGACACGCGAAAACACCAATCAGCTGACTACTCAGCTCCGCCTGAGTTGGCTCGGTGGCCCACTCCATGAACTCTTCATACCAGCTATCCACCGCTACATCCTGCGCCGGCGGTAGCCCAGATGTCAAGATGATGCCACCATCGATGGGCGCAGGATGATAAATGGGGTTTTCCACAAATCTGGAGTGCCCCAAAATCAATGGTTTATGATGAAAAAAACCATTGAAATGCATGATTTGGGGGTCCCCCCATTTGCGGAACCCTCAAATGGTGCCAAGCAAAGGATCCAAAGCTGTGTAGTGATATGTAGTGATTATTTCCCAGCAATAGAATCGTCTGCAAAGGCATTAACAATGCTAAACAGCTTGATCAAATTCCGGCTCCACATGCCATCCTTGTGCACAAAAAGAACATTGGCAACCCAGGTTGCGAGCCCTGCAATGCCCTGCGTCACATCCGCCAGGACCATTTGGGGTTGGGATAACTTTGGGGGCATCCCCCGTTTCTGGTGGATTTGCCCCAGCTCGACCACGCCTTGTTCACCAAATGAGTGCTGTTCAAGTAGTCATAGACCTCATGGAGGTTGCTCTGCATGCTGAAGGCGTTGGATTCTGGGAAGTTCACCGTGATGGGCGTGCCTCGAGCCACCGGTAGCCACCAGGGCTTTGGAAACCCACGGTGGTACCTGAAAAAGGGGAACTGTGATACCTGACAACCAGCTGTAGTGGGCACCATGGAAACTTGCTGAATTCAACGCTTTGACCCAGCTTGTCCAACAGTTGAGGCTCTTGGCAAGTGGCATCTCAATCTGCAAATGTGAATGGATCAACATTTCTACCCCAAAGATTTGATGGACTAAGAATGTCAAACATGTGTGTTTTCGACAAAATCTTAGGGATACAGAGCCAAGATCCACATGGTGTTATCATAGATTGGACTGTTCGATCTGTATTCGCAGAGGGAATCAAATCAGATCAATCCAGTCAAACACAACTAACCACCCTGCAAACATGCCACATGCATCCTACAACTCGAGTATGAATCCGAACCTGTTTCATAGTATGTTCAAACTGCTCCAGATTTGGAATCCAGCAATTTGCATGCGAAAACTCAACTACCAAAGATATTCAAAAATCATGGCCCCTTGGCCTGTGAACACATCGATCTGGGCCCTCAGCTTCTAAAATTGGTTTCAACAGAACCATGTTAACCAAAACTCAGATTTTGTGGGCCACTGCATCACCGTATCCTCTTCATCTTGCTACTTGGAACCTCAGTTTCAGTACCAGCTATAAATCCATCCAGGCCGTCACAGCCCTCATTTTGATCCAGGCGCCTGTGGCAAAGTTCTCACTGTTGATCGTGAAGAAGGTGTTCCTTGGGGTCACCCGTTGTGTCGGTGGTATGGGATGGCAGAATACATGGCAGAATATGGATAAATATGGCAGATAATAGTTTCCTATATTTCTTGCCAGCGCGCTTTGGATGTTGCACAAAATGTTTTTGCACATTTTAGCACCACTTATATAGGTGCTCTATGAAAGCATTCCTGAAGGAGATCCGTGCCGGAGATTCCATGTCAATGTGAGGGGATCCAATGCCAAGAGACACATAGGAAGAATCTGGAATGAACCACTCGAGCTTGAAGTCCTGCAAGGGCATGTCGGAGCATTTCCCTCTCAACATGTGTAGATGGGTCATGATGAGTCTGGATGATTCATAACCACTCCTCCAATATTTATTCAGGCGTTTCTGATGCAACTCCCCCAATATCGCCAATATCGATTAGATCTAACCAGCATTTATGGTCAGGTCGCATTCAATGGTCCATGTAAGTGTTTGCTTCCACGAAAATCATGTGGGTTCCCAACATCCTCAACTCTATCAACAGACTCTTTGAAAAAAGATGAAAAAAGTACAGAGTTGAATTTCTGGAGCTCCAAACCATTGGTGCCCACATCCATGGACACAGACTTTGGAGGCAAAGGAAGAAACTGAAGGACAAGAAGACAGGAAAGCAAGGACATGGAAGAAGTGAAGCATGGAAATCAGCTAACGAAATTGGGAATAATAAAGACAACGCAAAAAAACTCTTGGACAAAAATTCAAAGAGTATCAATCTTTCGTCCACTCCATTGGCGTTCCTTGTAGATCTTAGTCGTGCCAAAGATTCCAACGCCGGTGATGATGGCGAAAAGGATAAAGGTCACCACCTGCGCTTGGGTGAAAGGGCCAGGGTCAATATACACATTGTGATCCTAGTGATCAGTCAGAAATGCTTGCCCTCCCGTCATCAAACGTGGCTAGCTAGGTTTTGTGGGAAAATATGGGAACATCATCTATAGATATTAATTATAGATGATGGATTCTCAATCACCATGCTTGATTGTTGGAGGCTACTTCATGTAACTTCGATCTTCCACAGATCTTGCGACACGGTGACAGTTTCTTGAGATGTACGAGGTCACCCATCCCGCTGGCGCCTGCCCAATGGGCTTCGTGGTTTGCTCAGTGAACTTCCTCAAACCTCCGCTGATGTCCGGGGGCATCGGCATTAGAGCCTGACTATCTGGTGGAATTACATGGAATTACCCCACAAATTGCGAAACAATACTAGTAAGATCTAGTAAGATAATGTGTACCCGCCTTGTTACAATAAGCTGGGGTGATGTCCCGCCTTGTTATAATAAGCTGGGGTGATGTTAATCCTGGGTTAACATTATAAGAACTGGTGGAATCAGATTCGTTGAGTAAATCTGCAAATGAGGAGAAGGAATCTATTCCATTCTATTCCTTCATGCCTTGGCGTCAAGTTCAATTCTATGATTCTATGCCCTTCTTGACCCGAGTACCGACGAATCATCTCCACGTTGAAAAGTTCAACTACAATAAGAGCACACAAGGTTCATCTATTTTGCCATAGCCAGGAGCAAGCATCTTGTGTGCGGCATCTGGCATGAGGTGGCTCAGGTCACCTCATCTATCTCCATGAGACTTGGGAAAAGGACTCATCCACGTACTGCTTCACTTGCTTGAGATCTGCAGCGCGCAGATTCAAGTTGCCTAGACCAGCGACGAAGCGATGTCAGGGTGATCCTCGTCTCCATGCAAGGAGCGCTTCATTCACAAGCCCTCAGCCAAGTGCTGCTTCATAGGCTGCTGACTCACGAGGGCGGTGTTGCAGGAACCTTAAGGGTGATTGCCGTTCCCATGCAAGGATCGTTTCATTCTTAAGGACTTCTGGAAGTGCTGCTGTGCTTCCCCGGGATCTCCAGCCTGCTTACTCAAGATTCCTAGCTCCTGCAGTGTCGCTGCAATGTCTGGGTGATCTTTGTCCCCGTGCAAGGAGAGCTGCATTCGCAAGGACTCATCCAAGTGTTGCTTAGCTTGCTTGAGATCCCCAACCTCACGAGTCAGTCTACCCAGCTCGCGCAGGGTCGTGGCAACGTCTGGGTGATCCGTGTCCCCATGCAAGCAACGCTTCATTCTCAAGGACTCATCCAAATACTCCCTGGCTTTCTTGAGATCTCCAGCCTGCAGACTCAGGTTACCCAGCGCATGCAGTGTTGCAGCAATGTTGGGATGATGTCTCTCCACATGCAAGGAGCACTGCATTCTCAAGGACTCATCCAAGTGCTGCTTCGCTTGTTTGAGATACCCAGACTGCCGGCTCAAGTTGCCTAGCTCGCGCAGTGTGGAAGCAATGTCAGGGTGATCACTGTCCCCGTGCAAGGCGCGCTTCATTCTCAAAGACTCATCCAAGTACTTCTTCGCTCCATTGAGATCTCCAGTCTGCTGGACTACAACGCCAAGTGCGTGCAGAGTCTTAGCAACATTGGGGTGATCCCTGTCCCCATGCAAGCAACGTTTCATTCTCAAGGACTCATCCAAATACTCCTTCGCTTTCTTGAGATCTCCAGTTTGTCGACTGAAGCGGCCTAGCTCATGCAGTGCTGCAGCAATACTAGGGTGATCCCTGTCACCGTGCAATGAGCGCTTCATTCTGAAAGACGCATCCAAGTACTTCTTGGCTCCATTGAGATCTCCAGACTGCTGACCAACAAGGCCGAGCGCATGCAGTGTCTTGGCAATGCTAGGGTGATCCATCTCCCCATACAAGGAGCGCTTCATTCTCAAGGACTCTGTCAGGTGCTGTTTTGCTTGCTCGAGATCTCCAGCCTGCCTACTTCCAAGGCCTAGAGCATGTAGCGTTGTAGCAACTTCAAGGTGATCGCCGTTCCCATGCAAGGATCGTTTCATTCTTAAGGACTTCTGGAAGTGCTGCTGTGCTTCCCCGGGATCTCCAGCCTGCTTACTCAAGATTCCTAGCTCCTGCAGTGTCGCTGCAATGTCTGGGTGATCTTTGTCCCCGTGCAAGAAGAGCTGCATTCGCAAGGACTCATCCAAGTGCTGCTTGGCTTGTTTGAGATCTCCAACCTCTCGACTCAGTCTGCCTAGCTCCTGCAGTTTCGCAGCTATGTTGTGGTCTTCTTTACTCTTTTGTCCAGTCTGCAACTCCCGCAATTCATGCTCCAAGGCCTGCATTTTTGTTTCTGTTTCACCCCCTGAAATGGCCTCAGGAAGGTTGAAAGTCTCTGCGCCCTCTTGTGCAGATGATTCGGCCACACTCCACGTAACTCCTGTGACAGTCCCTGCCAGGGGGGCATGTGGGTGTGATCGGGCAGTGTGGTCTGTAAACACATCAGAACGCTCGCCCAAAATTTCCACCAGCACGAATGGCCGCAGCAGCTCCTCAGCTTGCCGAGCAGCAGAAATGATCAGTTGACACACTGATCTCACGGCACTCGTGCTCCGATCTGCATCGGGCTTCGTCATGTCAGCTGCACATTGGCGGACTGCTTTGAGCACACCAAAAACGTTGCCAGGGCTGCCAGGAGTCTCAATGGCCAAGTCCGGGTCCTGGAAAAGGCCAAACAATGGATACAGGGAAAGCCTGAGGATTGGAAAGTGCTTCACACATGTTTCACACATGTACACCCCCCATCACCCCTCTAAGACCACAAAAAAAACGGTGCTTGGCTTAAAAATTAACTCAGCACTGCCCTGGCCGTCCTGCAATTGAGAGTCTTTGCCGTCAGCCCCAAGCAACAACAGGATCTGATTCGCGTGGGCTCGAGTCGCGCGCACACTCTCCCACATATTGGCCGCCTCCTCTAGCATCGCCGCTTGCAGGTCGACCACTCTGTCAGGATGCTCATAGATGACGGCCTCCCGGATCGCCTTGAAATTGTGAACGATCCTGGGTTGAACACCAAAACCAACTGCTTTCAGCCTGACCTGGACCCTGATGCATGTCTAGAATGCCTGTTTTAGGATTGTTTAGGTACGCCTTGGTTCATTTTGTATCATTCTGTCACGAATGATGAATGATGGATGCGACTTGTACTGTTTTGGACGGTGCCTCTTCGAACAAAAAATGAATACAGTATAAAATTTAAGACAAATGGTCCAATCTTTTTTAAGAACAATATGTCAAAAGTCAAAACCCCAAAAACAAACAGGATTGACATCTTTCTCCAGGATCTTTTGGTCCACGTCGAGCTGTTCCATCTCAGTATGACTGCACTGGTGCAAACATGGCCATGGAGACTAGTTGGCCTGTCAATTTCAACAGACTTTACCTGGAAGACTGATGAAGACTGGAAGTTGCTGAAAGCTTTATGAACCTGGATTTGTTCAGTATCAGGGGGTGTAGTCACTATAGTCCATCCAATCCCGCTTGGGGTCAAAGATTTGGTCGAATGTGTATGCGATTCGGGCAGCTGAGGGGAACTCCAATAATGTTGGGCTGCAAGCTGCCCGAGCAACGTCTCTGCAACGCGGTCTGCTGAGGCTTCGAAACAATTATTCTGGAGCTTCTGGGATGTACGGAATCCCACATATTACACGGATGCGTTCATATCATGTGAAGAAAATTCAAGCACGAACAGGACCAACAGGTGCAAGACTTCCATTGAAGTCACTGTTATGCTTCAATATATCAAAACATGTTTGACATTTGTCAGCTAAATATATACATCGGTCGGTCCAGAACCCATTTCGCTACTGGCATCCGTGTGCATGCCATGCACTATACTGATTCTCCAGGTCAAATTCAAGAGGCTCTCGCCAGAGCAGGAAATGAGCCACAGGTCTCGATCACCGAAACAGATTTTACCATCTCTTGGCAAACAAAAGCACTCCACAAGATGATTCATGCAGGGGCTACCTCAGAAACAGGATCATCACGGATTCTACAAACTAATTTTACCCAGTTGTAGATCATTTCCGACCGGGACACCTCCGACTCCCCCATAATCCGAGCCTTTCTTGATCACTCCACCCTTGAAGACCTGGGGAGGCAAGCCAATGGGGGATACAATCTGTTGCCATGGCAATCTATTTTTCAATAGGGAAAATGATGATAAGCCATGATAAGCCATGGGGTCTATCGGGGTAGCATATTTTGAGACAAAGCCATATCACCCAAATGCCTGTCCGCCACCACCATCATCCCATTGGGTAGTTGAAATTCATTGACGATATTGACGTCTTGATGAATCACAGCATGACCGAGTCATATCCCGAGTCTTTGAGTGGCCATTTAAGGCCACACCTTGCTTCATCCACCATTTTAGTTTTGTAATTGTTGATTCTTGAACTCTCATTATCCCAATACGTTGAATGCTTTTATGAAAGATGTTGGTGGCTCAGAATATTTTATATCCACACTTCATCTCTCCAACTTGATCAATAACATGAATTATTCGCATATAAATCCATATTATCATTTGGTGAATATCCATGAAGATCCCCATTCTTAGCTTCCTAACCTGCGTGAGTCCTTGAGTTCCTTGGCCAAGATACCTTCTGTGGCAGGCAGCAGCAACAGCAGCCCTGCGGATCATCCAAGCTACGCTCCGCCACCTTGAAGCAGCAGCAGCAATCCACCCGGCTGGCGGCTGTACCTGTAGAGGTGGCAGTTGTTCCCACTTGATGCAACATCATGTGGAACTCATGGGTTTTTTGGGGTAAACTCACGGAAAATCGATGTTCAACTCACTGGGGCAAGTTTCTCAACCTGAAACAGTTTGTATATCAAATGGATTCGGATGCCTTCTGCTTCAATGGGAGCAAATCCAACATTTGTGAATCCGGTGGTTTTTCTGCGGTGCCAATTCAAAAAGAACAAAGTAGCTTGGAAAATGGGGGTGGCCTATCAAAAATATTCAAAAATGACGATGTGAAACATCCCTACATGTTTTTCTCCAAGTTTGAAGCTTCCCTACCTAAACCCCAACCCCCCACCTACCCCGAATGCGCACGGCGGGCATTCAGGGCCAAGCAAGGCAGGAACACGGTGAGCTGAAAGGTGTAGCAAAGGCAAATCGACACGCCTCACTGAGAATGGAGATATGGTTTCCCACTTTGGAATTCTCATAACATATTTGTTATATATATATATTTATTGCAATCACTGGTAATCAGTAGCAAGCAATGGATGACTGCAAAAGATAGGTGAGTGCGAGTAACGACCTGATTTTTGGGTGGCTGATGTCGGGGTTACAAAGAGATACTAAGAGGCCAATGATTAGATCTATGGTGATTTTTTGCACACCTTTGAATGTCATTTTGAATCCCATTTTTTCGGGGTAAGCCCAATTTCATAAACCACAAAAATTGGAGACCGGTCTTGATTGGGTTCACCTCATCAAATACCAACAGTACCGATATCCCACCGTTGTTTTTTCCCCACCTGCATAGGTGCAGAACCAGCTGAGCGCCGGCAGCACTGTGGTGGCACCCACCAAGAAGGCCAAGGCATCGGTGGCGGAGGTGATCAGCACCTGATCCGACGCTTCGAAGATTGGCCGAAACTGCCCTGGCTGGGCTGGTTGGTGATTTGAATTTGATTCCAAGTGAAAAAAAAACCTGGAAAAAAACTGGGTTTTGGTTGGGTGGAATTTGCTAGCAGTACAGGGAAAAGTGAGATACAGAGGTTTGATTAGGTTTGAGACCGTGAAAAAACTCTAGAACCTGCTAAAACATTGGCAGCAAAGACTAGGAGTGCCCTAAGAAAAACTTTGCAACCCTTCTGGATGATAAATGTGTTCAGCTTCCCGGCAGCTTCCCACACCATTCGTTTTGGAGGAACGTCGATGGTGTTGGAACTTTCCGGGGAGATATTTTGGGGACTACTGATGGTTTACTTTTAGGAGAACCACTGTTTTACATTGTTTTACTTCTTAGGGAACTACCCGCAACATGTTTGATTTCTGGGAACTTTTCAAGGGAAGCTTTGTTTTTAGGGCGCTCTCCAGGAATTCCCCATGGAACTTGGCAGTTCTCCAACGGTATCTGGGCTGCCCAGTTACAGAAATGCCACCAGTGCGTGCCGTCTTGGCAATGAGCTCAGGCACGTCCAAAGAACCACCCTGACCATGCAAGAGATCCAAGGTGTTGGATCACAAAATGGTCATAAGATGTCATTGGTAAGACTTTCAAACGGCAAGTTGGGATTGCACAGAACCAAACCTACCCAAGGTGTGCAACAACCGTTTCTGGTGTTGACAGGTGACAACAGGTGACAACTAGATTAGTAAACGAAAGGCCTTCACCTAGTAGGGAGTGACCGTGCCTGATCACTGATGGAGTTAGAACACTAAAACGACTTTGCGTGACTCAGGGTTATTTAGGGCACCCCCGCCCCAGCAGCAGCCCAAACTTCCATCCTTGCCTTGGTTTTGGCTTCTCTGGAGTGCGTCAAGTATTCAGAGGTTAGTACAAAGGCGTCATCCACGCCCAGACCCAGCAGGAGGAAGTACAGGTTGTTGTTCAAGTTACCTCAGCCGCAAAAATGCGCAGAAATCATTTGTCCCAGGATGCGTAGGGAAGTGTAAACCTTCCAACAAGAATTGAATATTAGTTTGAATCGGTTCGTTCCTTTCTTAAACATTGGCACCAAGTTCGCAACATCATATTCCCCAATAACAGAAATAACAATGCATATATATTATATATATGGAGGGTATAAATTGCAGCTAATGCACAGTTTTCAAGAACGCCCATTCATGACATTGTTGTGTATATCCTCATTATACAATCATTGTATATATTCAAATGATTTCAAATGTATCCATTGTATAAATGTGACATCACACTCCCACCCTATGTTTGTTGGTAAATCCCACATGGCTGGTGCTATCCCCAGCTATACCCCATTGAAATTTGCGGTGAATCGCAATATATTCAGTGAAATAAACGTCGCCATATACGCAAACCCGCAGTAACCCCCATGTTTGATGCTTCAAAAATGGTTCATCCAACATGTTCAGACTTCCAAAATTCATCGCCCAGGGGCCATTGGGCACCTGGAAGTAACCCATCAAACCCAACGTGGAGACGATCGTCAATCCGACGATGGCCACTGCCACGAAGGCCATCGCTGCTCCGCTGTGCACCGCGTCGCACTTGCCAAGCATGATCTCAGGGGCTGGCCAGATGGGAAGCTCACAAGTTTGGATAGTTTATACGTAAAACAGGTCTATACAATATATATATATGTATATATATATATATATGTATACATAAATACTATCGTAGTAAATGTTTAACGAATTACATTATAGGATATAAATATAATGTTATGCAGTATAAAATTGCAATATATTAAATTATGCAATGTCACATGAACTTGTTTTTTTTTGATATGATGATATATCATATTTTGTTAAATTTACAATATTTCATTAAATTGTAGCACTAAATTGTGTATTATCTTAAATTACTTCGAACATATAAATTAAACATTGTATTTCAGTATATTCATTTGTCAAAATATATACGTCAGTTATTGCACATAAAATCAAACAGTAAATTGAATTTGACCTTCAAAATTGCAAATCAGATATTAAGTATTAAAACTAAAATAAGAAATTTAAAACCACAAGCGATGTACCATAGATTGTTTATGACTGGCTAAATATCTAAATCATATTTTTTGAAAAAAAACAAAATCATTATTGCCGATATTAAACATTATTGAAAATTAATTGTCATAGTTTAAATACAAAAAATATATACATATATACTAAATATACTATGTATACACACTAAAAATACGTTATATGTATGTATATATATACCGAAAATACTATGTTTGTACTATATATTTGTTAAATTAAATATTTGTCAGGTAGTTGTTCTATTTTATTATATATTATGTCTGTTGTATACAATATGGATATATTGTGTTACATTATATTATGATACATATTGACTTGATGGTACGCTGTTCAACATGCATCCATAATATACGTACAAAAATGTACTTCCATACAACCCCGCTCGCAATATTGATTCTAACATGGGTGTTGTCATTGTAAAGGGTGGGCCTAATGAAAGGACAAGCCTCCCCAGCTTGGGTTTGCACAATTAAAAAACGGCGTGCAAAATGACAATCTCAAAGGTTTTATGGAATAGATGTAAGCACCGTTATTTTTTTGTCGCAAACACGCTTTCAAAAAAACGATCTGACCTTTTGCATCGACCTGCCCCCCATCTCACACTTTATGACACAAAAGGGGTTCAATGTTGAAGTTGGTGAGCTGTTGTTGTTGCGGTCGGGCTTAATATGGGGGGGTAACAGTTGGGTTTAGGTTCTCCCACATCATTGTGCTGTTGTCGGTTCAACTTTGCTTCAGTTACCAGTTATGACATATTTGCTGTTCAAAATCATTGGAGGCGCTTAGTCCCGAAAGATGCACCCAAGGATCCCGTTGCTGGCGAGTCACAGCGCAGTAGACCTTAAATGCACGACTCGTTTTAATGGTTCCCATGGTTCCAACATGTTCCAATCACCCAGAAATACTAGCAACCCAAATTGCTGTATCTAAAAGTTCATAAATTTGGATAGATTTGGGATCATCTT
Organism: Cladocopium goreaui; assembly: GCA_947184155.2. NCBI lineage: Eukaryota > Dinophyceae > Suessiales > Symbiodiniaceae > Cladocopium > Cladocopium goreaui. The sequence goes on along the minus strand of CAMXCT020000114.1, from coordinate 910,878 downwards.
CTCAAAGGACGGATGTCCATAAAGTAACATAAAGTAACCAACACCTTGAGAAGAACGAGAAAATAAGATGCGCTTGTGGGTGTATGATGCACCATCAACAATTTGTTGACCCTCTTGAAATGTAAAGTTTCGTGGAACTTGTGTAGTTACAGCTGTGTATGGCTACTCCCGGATTAAAAACAAGATCGAATTTACAGGACGCGCTGGATTCAAAGGGATGAACCTTCCTCGCTGCCGTTTGAATGAAGGAATCAAGTACTCCTAGGGCAGCGAGGAGGTCCTTCGCAGCAAACCACTGAGACAAACCTGTTGGAGAGTACTTGCATTGACTGCCAATCACAACATCTTTCAACATCGTTTGAACCGTCAGGATTGCTAAGCTCACCTGGAACTCAAAAGTCCTTTAGAAAGATCATGTTCAAAAGCGAGCTTCCTACTTCTCTCGTCGCTTTCCCGGAAAGCGCCTGCACTTCCAAACAAATGATGCAACATGATGCAACACGCGTCAGCCACCCCATCCCTGACCCACTCCACAACTTCGGCTGCGATTGGGCCACGATGATGACGCCGTAGGAGGCCGTCAACTTGGAGATATCTCCGCGGATGGCGTTTCCGAACTCATCGCCCAAAGAACGCTGGAAAAGGCCTCAGGGACTGCTGAGAAATTTGCGGTCCTAGCTGCAAGATCAGGTATAAGACTATTGTCACAGTCACACTGAATTTATATTTTTGTGTTTCACATTGAATAATGGGGATATGGATGGCTAAAACTCAGAGGGGGTCCAAACTCTTGGTCTTCTACCGGCTCCCCATTCTGCGGAACAGATCCAAACATGAGGATGTCGAAGTCAAAGGAAACTCTGAAACTGAAACACGAAGCACGGCCAGTGACAAACCAAACCAAAATCACCTCTATTCAGTCCACTAATGTCCACTATATAACGCCTGGTCATCCTGAGCATCAAGGTCTTCGGGTTCTTTCAAACAAAATGAGACGTTCCAATTCCTTGCACCAAATGAGCAGTTGAAAGTGGGTGCGGTTGGGAAGAATCCCCCATTACCATCCATTACCAAAGTCCGGAAATATCACTAATGCTTGAAAGAATTCTTACTTCACAACCAACATCATGAAAGCGAAGCTGACTCTCAGCTGCGGCACCGGAGAACTTCAGCAGGTCATCCTCCTTGCAATCCAATTTTGGCTCTGCGCGGGGGTCCGCGTCGATGCCCATCCTTCGGGAAGGTGTCGAATCGGTGTCGAATCGGTGTCGAATAAATTTAGGGCAGGAGTTCACCCTGCAATGTGGTGCCCAAGTTCGTTAGCGAAGTTGGTAAACATCATCAGGCAAATGACATGTAGGGTTTAGGGATTAGATATATCTATAGTTTTATCGATGTTGGTGGGGGTTATGAACCAACTTATAACTGGGGAGCACCACATTGTGGAAGTGGAAAATCCAGTGAAGCTGAGGAAATAGATCGAACATGATCGAACCATGTAGTGGGGTGTGAATAGCTCCCCAATCTTCATGAGGCTTTTAGTTTTAGTTTTGACATGTTTTGACATTGACTCATTATTCAGGTCCTATGACACAGCGGAGTTGATGCTTCTTGCACTTCACAGGTATGTCATGTCTGGTTGAATCACAAATGCAGGCTGCTAAAAATAGACATACATTCGAGGGATTTGAAGCTTCCCCCAAATCTGGGGAACACTTTTGTGGCCAAGCAAAGTCTGTGTGCTAGTAGCGTTGCGTAGCCTCACGTCACCTCCATTTCTCTGGCAACAACAAGGTCTAGCTTCGGCTCAAGACTGTCGTTTGACATCTGACACCACCTGTGGCCATTAGAAATATCTAAACTGGACTGGACCGAGCGATGTTTGGGCATGAAGTGGTGTACAAGCCATGGTGTGCTGGGGAAATAAAGAGTACCGAGTACCTCATCCAGTTTTGACCCAAACACCATCAGGCACGACCCAGCTGAACAAACGAGGTTCAAGCACAGCACTTGGCGTTCCCATTCGTCCGCCACGGGATCAACGACGCCTTCCTTGGGACAGTAAAGCTCCTGCGATCCCAAGGCGGGAGATCCGGAAGCGATGGATTTTGAATGATCTTGATAGATGTTTGCTCTCTTTGGCATGAACCAACCATAACCAACCGTTTTGATCCATTCTGGGGTTCCTCAGTTTGACCCACTTCATCCATCCAACTGGGGTGGGTATGGGGCCAAAATTGGTGACCTCAATACATGGGCAAGTCTTGCGCAGCTTGACCATCTGTACTCAAGAGGGTCAGGGTGTTTAGGGGTCCAGGAATGGGGTTTCCTTTGAAAATAAGGTCTGTATATCCCAAGTCCACTGCTTTATAGTGTAGTATGTTGCATCATTTTGGGGATTAATCTCCTATTTTCATGCACAAAAAGACACAACCATTTTTGCGGACACACAAAGGCTGTACCATCCGCTATGCTCTACCGGGCCTTCTTGCTCAGGGCCCAAAAGCCTGCGATGTGCTTTCCACTGGCATACTCCCAGGTGGCGTCAGACGCCTTGGGTTCGGTCACTCGAGCTGAGCTTCTGTGGTGACTTGGGTTCCCCAAAACTCGGGGTTGATTAAATGATCCAAACAGAATACGGCGGTTTAATTTGCAATCAAACAGCATCAAACAGCATCAAACAGCATCAAACAGCATCAAACAGCATCAAACAGCTAACATCGGGATGTGACATGATGTGACAAAGTTAGATGCTCTACTCTGAAGGACCAGTAAGAAGCTAATGTGACCCATGATTAATCACATCGCTTTGAGGCTGCCAACCATGTGTAAATCGTGCAACTGTCTCACTCTTTCAATGCTTTCTCCGCTCTCACGGTGTGCAAGGAAGCAAACATTTTATCCTGGCGCTTGGAAGCTTTGAAAACAAAAGCAGGCAACTGGCTGATTTTTTTGTACAGGGGGCAACTTGCCTCGTCACCTGCTGCCCAACAAATGACTTCTAACTTCCAAACAATGCTGACCTCCCTGACCATCTTGGATTTCTCCAGCAGCCCGTCAAGTCCATTGCCAAGACCGGAGGCGCATCAAAATTTCCCTCTCAAACTCAGTCATCCTCATCATCCCAAGTGTTTTGCTGGTTCCTCCATGCTTTGATGAGCTCAAAGGCGATCGTCTTCTTGGAAAACTCCTCATTCGACAAGCCACTGCCCTTGTCTGGGTGAAAAGCTGCATAGGCTCTCTTGATCTGCTTGCGGTGAGAATCTTTCGAGATGCCCAGTTCTTCACAGGCCCGGAGGTAACCGTCTTCAGGTCGTTCTTGGAACAAGCTCTCCAACCATGAAATGAACTTGCTCGCAAGGTAGCTTCCCACGGCATTGCCCGCAATCTGGCAAATGAAGCCCGCAACAGGATGGAAAGATTGCCCAGCACGTGCACGATGGCAATGCCTCCAATGGTCCCACAGGTGGAGGTTGCCAAGCGTCGTGCACACTCTTTTCCATCAATTCGATTGCCGACGTATTGCCAAATGGTGTGAAGATGTTGAGCCGTAAGGCCAATCACATGGCCAGCATATCCGCTGGAATCTTTCTGGTTTCCAATTGGACCAAAAGAACGCGGCGTTTCCAGCATTTGGGATACTTTTTGAGATGTTCACTCCTCCGATTGGGTTGAACTTGAGAAGGTGAGGCTGCGGCAAAAGGCTGACCAAATCTTCAACCTCCAGAAGAGGTTTGCGCCAAACCTAAATAATTGTTCTTAAATTACCAAGCTGAGATAACATGTATGTCTCTCTTTCAGACAAACCAAGGCTCGAAATATAAGTAATATGCGTGGGAAAGCAAAACCACGGTGTGTTCAAGCTAGCACGGCATCAATCTCAAAACGGGCAACCCCGTTCTACACCGGACAACGTGGGCTGAGGCACCAATCCACCCACCATGGTCTTGATCTTGGTGGGTTGGAATTCGAAGGCACTCTCAGGTGCATCCCCAGGATCCTGAAGGAAGCTGCGCAAATGGGAGATACTCTGGGCACCTCACCCCTTTATCACCCAAAATGGGTCAAGCTCTTGATACTTATGGAAGAGAATGGAAGAACTTCATGGTGAAACAAAGCCACACGAAAGGCCTAAACAGTGCCAAAGAATGCTGGCCTTCCGAAGGATTTAAGAGACCTTCCGCCAGCTGGTGCTAAAAAACTATCAACTACGCAAGACGATATTTCACCTACTTTGGAATTTTTTCCAGACCTGGGTTAAAGCCACTTTCCAAGCATCTCCTGATGTATGAACCTGAAACCAGACCATGCAGCAGGGTTGCTGCCAACACCCCGGACACAAGGGGGGCAAATTGGTAGATAGAGCGATAAACTGACCGACCCTGCCCCCTTGTTACCATCATTTACCTGTAATGGGTTGGAGCAACCCTGTCCAGGGGAAGTTATTTCATATCTTTCAACTTTAGCATCTGCCCAGTTTCCGTGTTCAGCATGCCCGATGGTGTGGTGGTCGTGCTGCTGCCAGTGTTGCCAAGGGCACCCAGCTGGATACATCCACGGTCCTGCTCCCATCAGTCACAGTTCGTTGAAACCTTCTGGAACCACACTTTAGGGGCAAAACCAACAATGCCAAAAGGGTCCTTGAAGGGCAAAATATATGACCCTGATTATCCTATCAATGGATGTAATCTCAAGTTGAAAACCTGCGGAAGCAGGAGAATTTGACCTGAAATTTTGGACTGCTTTAACCAAAATCACTTGTCGAGTATAGGCAGCACTCCCACAGCATAAATGTTACATCACTCGTGATTTGGAAACACATCATTTGAATGAGAAACGCTACGAAAACAGCGGAAACATAACTCATACTGAAAACGGCCTACACATGTTGTACCAGTATTTTGGCATTTGAAGCCAGTAGCAGCATCCACTCCCTAAAACTAACACGTCTATATAAACGGGTTAGGGTCGAAGTTAGACTACCAACAGACCCACAAAATGGTTCATTTTTGTTCTCAAACCATCCATCTCGTTTAACGATTTTTGCCACCTACTGGTACCCATGTTTTTACGATAAGTAAACGTAATTTCCCAATCAAACGCCAACTGTAAAAAAAAAAACAATCCAAACTGTTAAAACCGTTATATCCAGAATTCTTCCAAAATTGGTGTTTTAGCAAAACTGGGGGTTAACATAACCACCAAACCCATAAATATCCCATGAATGTCTGAATTATCCATTGTATATTTCCATCACATGTTCAATTTCTATGTTATCTATTTTTAGCATACCACATACTAATATATATATACATATTTATTTATTTAGTAATTAATTTAATTTTGTTCACCAGCACAAAATGGACAAACCCATCCTTCCCCCATCAGACTCTCCTGGCAGGTGGCCATGTCCAGTGGTCTCGTGACCTCCCGGCCGCCGATGATCTCGGTGGTGGTGGGGCACCTGGCAGCGATCACTGCCATGAGATCCTGCCAGAAATCATAGGAACATCAAATAAGAAGGGATTGTGATCATAGGATAATGATGGATAATGATAATGATTCAGGATGGTAATCTAGGAGATTAGATTGCTATCATTTGCTTACGATCACTATCATCTAGGAGAGTAGATTACTATTAGTACCATATATCATAGGACAACGAAATGAGAAGGGATTATGATCATAGGCATAGGATAAAACAGGATTTATAATTAGTTATCGAAATACGATTTATGATAAGTTATCCAATTTCAAATAATAATGATAGCAATCTAATTCTAATGATTTTGATTAAAACTGGTGATTCTTATTTTGATTATCATTGTAACCGCTACTGTCTATCTTTACCTTTCGATTTAATTACTATTTCCGTATTATCATTGGTGTTAATTGTTGGAATAATGATTGTCTGGGATTGTAAATATATGATTATGATGACAGGTCGGATTAAATCATGCTCCGTGATCGCATACCATTGTTGGTTTTGCTATTGTTGTTACTATTATTGTTTCAACATTCTGATGGTCTATGATAACTATCAAATTGTATCAAGCATAAGATTAGCATGAGCATAAGCAATTTGGTTTGGTTGGGATTATGATTGGTGATTCTTTGAATACACATATAACTAATGTTGCCATTTGAGGGGTATTCATCACTTCACACATTTTACAATTGTATGTTGGGTAGGCCTGCGGATTATATGAATCATATGAAATTAATATTGTATATATATATATATTATATTTGATATTATGTGCAATCATTGACGTTTTCCAAACCATAATGCGGATGTGCTTAGCACAATAACAAGAATCCCCTCCCTCAAAAGTAATATTCTTTCAGGCTGTCTAAGGGGTGTTTCTTATTAGGAAGTGGTATCACTATTTTTTTGCTCCTAATGCTAGGTAAAGGAAACAACATCAAAAACATATCGTGAGAGCACCAACAAAATGAACCTTTCGCCCATCCAAATTTGCATCAGCAATGGGGCCACTTGGAAGGAACATGAGAGAACAAAAATCAACGATGAAATACGACGAGGCACTTAGAGGCGCAGTAGGTGGTAGCCAGGTCGCGGCACGCCTGTCGTTCACTCTGTGTGGTGTAACTTTGGCAGTTGCCTCACAGCTGGAGCTGGGTTGGACGAGCATCCCATAGGGAACTGCGGTCTTGGAAGATCATCATGCTATATTGAAGTTACCAAAAAACGAGTGGTTCAATCTTTTCGACCAGTTCAATAGATACAGTAAATAGATAAACATCATGATTTTGGAATTCAAGCAAATGAGGGGATCCAAACAACCAAACTGGTTACATAATGTTACATAATACTCGGGGGTAGAACCAGCTAGTGTTACATGTTTGGCAATGCCCATTAGCCGAACCGTCGGGTGGTGTGGTTGCTGCTGAAGATCTTTCCCATTGGTGGACATTTACCACGTATCTGGTGCTTTCAACACATCCCGTAAGTGAATTTCGATCATCATCCATCATCATCCCATATACCCTCTGGTAAACTAATGAGCTATGGAAAATTGACCATCTAGTTCAATAAATCGACTATAAACGGTCCGTTTTCAATAGCTATGTTATGCTGTGTTAGTTGGTGGCTAAAAAAAACACCGAAAATCATCCAGAAATCCCAAGTGAAGCTACCGATCAAAGTCATAGCCAAGCTGCTGTTGAAGCAAGGGGAATCGCTAGCAGCCAAAGTCAAAGGACACATTGTCTCTTGTTTCTGCGCCGGAGTTGGTATGTAGCATTGGGTTGCATCAGATTTGAGAAATCATTGGCTACTGATGGCTACTGTACACAAACTAATCATTGGCGTCAGCCTTGTTCCCGTGGCTGGTGATCTTGAGTCTTCACTCAGCGAAAAATGGTTGTCGCAACTAAGATCAACGAAGTCTATAGTCTTGAACTTCAAGAGCATCTCAAATTCTGCATAAGTCTCACATGTTTCACTGGAATGCCACCATTCAGGATCATTCGGACCTGTTCCCTTGATGATTCTGATTGAAGGCCCTATTTTTCCCAGGCTCCTCCCAGTTGTTGATGGCCAACTTCACAGAACTAGCGTCCAAGTTGGTCAGGATATAGTCATCCTCCCTAAACCTAGGCTGTATGATGAGTTTGTACATCAAAATGATAGCAAATGGCATCAAACCTCATCAAACCATATCAAACCGATGTAACGTAGGATTCGCCCAATGCCATAAACCATCCCCATTTCATCACCATTTCTATGGATTGGATTGAAACCATTGATAGGTGTATTTGACATTGGTTTTATCACATTACTACTCAATACAATCATGGGCAAATATGACACTGAGTCATGATCCGCTGAGAGTATCCCCAAAATCTCATGTGCACGTCTCCCCACTTTTGGACAAACCCAGATGTACTCTGAAAGCATCTAATGCAACCCCAAACATGATGTCTGGAAGATGATGTTCCGGCAATTGCAACTTAGTTGGTTCCATGTCAATTTCGACTGGTATATCCCATTGATTTCTTTCTCTGCAGTAATCCACCATTTCTTGAGCAAACCACCTATCCATTTAAGGCCAATCAGTGTGGTCAATACCTATAGCCAATCTTGGATACCCTAGCCCCCCGAAAGAAATAGTTGGTTAGTATAATATGGGTTGTTGTCTGAAACAGGGTACCTCAAAATCAAATTCCCGGGTGTATCCTTATTTCAAAAACATGCTCCAATTAACAAAAGTGACCGTTTTGTAGATACATCCCATTTTCAGACACACAAAAGTGTCATTTATCATAATGCCGGCTATTCCCATCTCATCCCATGTTGGTCAGTAAATCCCGCCTTGTTGGTTGTATCCCCATCAATAGCCCCATGAAATCCCCAGTATATCAATATATATATAATATATATATATCAGTATATATAATATATATATATATATATTTTTTTCACTGAAGTATCACCAACAAAATCCGATCTTGCTCAAAATCTTCCATTCTATCCCCATCTCCCCGTTTTTTTTCATAGATTTCCCATGGATTTGACCATCTTTTTACATATTTCAACCACTTTCCACTCCCGTCCCCTGGGTTTCACCAGGCCACACATCCAGGACGCTAGACTTGGCACAGAAGGGACCAAAGGTGAAGCACAAGCGACCCTCAAACTCCACTGCGCCATTGACCTCGGGTAAAACATGTTGAAAAAAATGGGAGATTGGATGGTATTCGATATTTCATGTCACTACTATCACTTCTATATTGATTGTACATTACTATTTTAATATGGTTATGGGTCAAAACCTTGGTACCCAAATGGTACGCTATTTTGTTGGTTAATGAATGGAGTTATTCCCCAAATATGACAATAGTTTAGGTGTTGACCCATTCCCATATAAAAAGTGGAACCCACCAAAACATGGGATAAACTTGGGTTTGAGAATCCGTTAAAAAAAACATGTTTACATGATTACACGGGAGAAACCAATAAGAATGTGATAGACAATCCCCGGACTGAATCCGCTCAAAAATTGTCTACTTCCAAACGAACAGTGCTTCCTTTGGAGGGATCCATTTGAATCTGCAAGCCCTGGTTACTGTAGATGTGTGTTTTTTGGATGATTTTTGTGGCAACTCAAGGACTGAAATCTGATGAGCCCAATCTGGGTGCTCCAAGGAGCACTCTGGGGTGTGCCGCTAAAGCCTCAGTGCATCATCGAAAACTCCACCCACGTCCATGTATCATGCGGGGAAACGACACCGGCATCGAAGGGGGAATTGGCATGAAACGAGCATCTATCCGGAAAAGCGTTTCGAAATAGCATGGGTTCCCATGCTAGAGCTTGGTGGAATCTATGTTACCATATTTTACCATATCTCCATCGTCATCCCAATCATCCCAAGTTCTTAATATGTCTTTCCAAGCGGCTCCAGTTGCCCTCATAGATGCTCCAGGGTCGGTTGTCTCCTTCGGATCTCTTGTGGTCCTTGTCCAGGTCAGCCACAATCTTCGTACCTGAATCCACCGGCAGTGATTTGGGTGTCTGAAAATGGGGTATACCGGGTATACCAAATGGATCCATATTCGGCAATTTAGATAAGGAAATGATGATCCACCCGTGGAAATTTTGGGGGGTGCACTCTTTTCAAATAAACTAAAATTTGGGCCACGATCAACTGTACTCAAGTCACAGTGAGAGGATTGATGTACTTCAATTTTCAACTTACCATGAAATAAATAATGACATGAATTCAAGGTTATATGAACTATATAATTTCTATATACTGATATAATCTTATATATACTGGATCTATATTTCATATCCAGTAAGATCCAGTATATAGATATTGATAGTGCATACTGCAAGGGAGTTGAATCAGCTGGCCGGTGGCCACCGTAGAAAAGATAAACCATTTAGGAAAGCACACATGCGCCACAGATGAGTTCTACATGGCTCAAATGACCTTCTTAGCTGAAACAAGGAACCCTCGTTCTCAACCTCTTCACACTGCATTGTGATAGGTCTCCACCAATGTGCAGAAAGTTTGCCAACCGCATCAAATCCATGTTGACATGTTGGCTTCGGTCGGCTTGAATCGTCCTTATATTTGTTCAAACTTCACCCCAAACCAACCCGGTCTTGGCCCCCCCGTTATGCACTTGCAACCAAGCTGCCATCAATGGTGATGGCTTTCACTTTCCTGAACCGCTGAATCAGATACCAGGCGATAGATTTGATTCTGGTTTCAAAAGTTGAAGCATGTCATAGTATGTCTTGATTTCTGTTGGGCTGGTAATGATGGTAATGGTTGGATATGTCTGGCAAACTTCCGTGAAGTATCTGTTAGAGCTCACAAAACTGAAAGATCTATCATTAACTGCACCAAAGAAAGAACACAAGTACACAAGTAAACGTGAATCTGTTTTCCAAGCTGGATTCCAAACGGGTGGGTTTCGCGAGAAGTGAATCCTCCACAATGATCCACTTACGTTTGGAGGATTTTATTGATATCCGTCTCTTTTCTCCCACACAGCCCACTGGGCAACCAGGCTCATTGATCTCATGAAAGCGCTGGATGTACTTTGGATCCATGATGTCGCCTCATCCATTACATCCAATGTACAATGACAGCACCTAATCAAGCAGATGATCCGATGTTCCACTAGATTCATTAGACATCCATGATATTAGGCAATACACAACAGAAGTCGCGTCATCAAGTTTATGGATCATTTTGGAAGCGACTTAACTTGTCTGGCAGGAGAGGGAAACCCAGCGGAAGAATGTAATAGGATGTCGTCCAGCAAGAAATCGAAAGAACGTTCACAAGGTGGTTTTCTGTCGCACAGGTGTCCTATCTAATTGCTGCACCTGGATGCATTTGGTATCTGCAAAAAAAGACAACCTTATCGCTTGAATTTAGCATTTCCACCTATAGTTGTCATGTTTTTTAATCATGCCCCACCCAGTAACATGTCTGCAAAGGTCTCCAATCCGCAGCTCTCGTCCACGTTTCGATTGACTTTCACTACTCATCCCCATGTTTACACTGCTTCAACCTACAAGTACTCCAACCTTGGGGAGTAGTGCAGCCATCCTACATCCCTCCAATTTGCTTCTGATCCATGAAATGAGACCATACAACATACAACGATTTTTAATCCCATGTTCCACACACAAAAATAGAACATAGCCGGTATATGACCCACAAAATATATGAGCCCCGTAAAACCAATGTCCATTAGAAAAAAACACATACACATTATTTCAAAAATCAACCAACAGGGTTTTTTCGCATCCGCCCCCTTAACATCCCAGGCACAACTTCCCACGTCCACATCTGCGCAGGTGGCTGAGAAAAAGTTGAAGCGCGCGTTGCCGGGCCATGTGGCCTTCACCTCGCTAGTCAAACTGGCCGCTGGCCCATGGGCTGAAGGGATGAAGGGCGCTCGAAAAAACGTATGTACAACACGATATAGCATTTATGGATATAATAAATATGAAGTAAATACAATACAAAGTACAATATATGCATGTCATGCAATACATGATATAAATTATATATGTGGTACATGTATATGTAGAACTTCTGAGTTGCAATTCTGATTGTGCATTATGTTTGTTGATAAACGACCAAGATAGCACAAAAATAAGTACCAACATCAGGATCCAATACCCAACAAATATGGGGTGCATGTGGGTATCTTAGCGTGCCATAATGGATAATTTTGTACAACCAACCACCAGGTGGCATCAGAGACATCTGTTGCAACCATGCACATCATGATGAACGTGCCGATAGTGCTGATACTGCTGATGATGATCAACCAAGGTAAGGTAAACGACCAAGAAATACCGTTGATTGGTTTATCGAACATCAATATGACAACTGGATGCAACATGATTCAACAAGCAAAACATGGATAAAAATGGGGTGTTTGCGCAAGACCACGTGGTCCGTCTCGGACAATCATGTCTCTGACCTCTCAGAAATGATATATATCGAGATAGACCACAACTGTGGGATTTTGAAAGCACCCTTGGACATACTGTGCCTGTCATTGTGAAACTCCAAGACAAGCCTGCTCCAAAAACCGAGCGACATATGCATCATGGTCCAGTGCCAGAGAGCCTGAACGACATCTGAGGCTTGACCCAAAGAGGTTTGTGGTGCCTCCGGATGCCTCCCCAATCCCCAGAGGTTTCACCCTGCCTGCTGGCACCCACTGCTTCTCCGGCCGCGTCTCAGTGCTCAGAAAGGCAAAACCACCACCGCAAACGATGGTGAAAAGCACGCTGCCGATCAGCGTTTTGATCTCAGCACAGCCACGGCATGGGAAGTTTCAGCTGGATGTGATCAGTCAAGAGTGCTGCGCATTGGGGCTGCGGATCCTTTCGATGATTCTCAACTAGCTTTGAGTCTGGTAACAAGGGAATTGGGAAAACATGTCACAACGTTTACACAGTTTTTTTTCTTATTCAAGAATCAGGCTTTCAATCTCGTTCCAGCCCTTCAGTGCGGCCTAGTCACTGGGTGCGTTCCCACCACTTTGCCAATCTTTTCGAAGAAGTTCTCTAAACAGCGCTCCACTGCGCCTCATCCATCAGGCAGGTCCCAGTATCACCAAATGACCAAATGGCTTGATCATATAATTTTTGTTTGAAATAGTAAATATTGTAGTTTCAGAACCTTCCTGCATGCTCCTTACCGCAAGTGCTCGTTCCTCTACGCCGAGATGCCGATTCCCATGGCTGAAGGCGAATCTCGCTGATTCACAGGTACCCCAGCTGGCCGGAGCCAAGAAAAACCTGCAACCACCCATGGATGTGAGGCCATGACACCATGCAGGCCCTGCAGCCTCAAGTTCAGTTTCGATCACCCCGACCCCCAATCTAATCAAGGTAGATTCGGAGCAATATTTGTTGCATGAGATTGTGATATTGTGCAAATGAAGGACCAACAAAACGGCTCCTTAGAGACCTGTTTGTCGGATCTTGCACAGTTGATGCTCTGCTCAATAGATCATACTCAAAAAGAGCCCAGGGATTCAACATGGAAATCAGAAGACTCAGGCTGTGAGTCCTTGCAAGATGGTGAGCCCATGGAGTCTTGAAAAGAGTCAGTCCAAATGGCTATGGCGGCTATGGGTGTACCCCAATCTTCACACCAAAATTTGGTCAAGTGATCCCTTCATTCCATCCCCCAACTCAGCTCAAGTCTCTAATCTTTTAATCTGTAGCAGTGAGTTACAGGGAAGGCAATCCTTCTCCCCCGTTGAGTGCTTGGCGCCTAAGGAGCTACAGCTCCTCGCTGCGCGCGACTGCGAATCGCAGCAGAGAGGCTGAGAGCCCAGCGGAAATGGCTATAATTTTGTCACCAGCTGGTGATCCCTGAACAGCTTGAACAAATCCTTGGAGGATGTTGGTTTTTGAACCCTGTGTCCATCGATTTAATGAGAAAGAGCTTGAGACATCAACAGAAACCAGAATCCAAATTGATATATAAATATATTTATTTTAAAGAACATGTGAAAAATTCTGCATGTTGTACCATGGAAAGGATTACACCAGCAGGCAACGCTGCGAAAACAGCTCAACTTCGTTGAGGCTCCACAGCGCTTGGCAACTGACCACGAAAGCGGCGGCGGCAGCATCCAGTCCGGACGCCGCACCACCCGTGGGCATAACGTTGGAAGAATTGTCGTCAGACCGAGCTTTTCAGACACCAGTAGAATCCAACAGATGAGAAAAACCATGAGAAAAATCATGATGAGAAAAAGTAAGACCTGCAAAACCACCCATGGCGACATTTTATTTCAGACTTTTGAATTCTTTTGACCTACTAGAGACTAGAGGATGAAGGAGTACAGGAATCGCAGTCGCCGGGGTCCCTGGCCCCCTATAGAACCCAATCGAATGGAATACCAACCCCAATGAAAACATATCCGATGGATTGTTTTAAGGGAAAATCTACAGGAAACTCTAGATTTTCTCATTAAATATGGGGCTTTCCTGTAAATTGTCCCTTAAACCAATCCATTGACATATGAAAACTACACTCTTCTTTAGGGTCTGCTAGCTGAATGGCAGGGTGCTAGTCAATTTTGGAGGGTGGACCAGGGTGATTGGTCCAGACGCAGGGTGCCAATGGTCCTACACTCAACAGAGAACCCATGAATACCCATGATATCTCACACCATGTTGAGATATATGGTCGGTGGTTCCAAACAATTCCCAGAAAATATTCATCAGTTACTTGGGCTCCTCGTCCCAGGTAAGGATCGAACATCAGAAATATATCTGAAGCCACAAAGAAGACGTGTTTTAAAAAAATGCAATTTCTCGGCACATCTTTGCCGCTGATCGGTCTAAGACGACGGTCGCAACGGTCAAAAAACCATCAGGCTGGTCTTCTAGCAACTCTGAAGGATGCAACTCCAAAACAAATGAAACCACCAGTGGAGTTACTATAGTGTGTTACTATAGTTTACTATAGTTATTCATTTTCTAAACAGGGATGGCCCTGTTTTTTGGGCAATGCATCAAGGTTCCATTCAATCTACCACTCTATCATGCTGAAGTCAACGGAGAGACCAATGCGAGAAAAGCTGGAGGGGCCAAGCAGAATATCAGGCCACAGATTGATGGTCGCTGAACAACCCAATAAATCATCGGATCAACAAGTTTGATGGTCCCAAACCTAAAGATCCGATGATATCAATGATATCCGGTGCTTACCTGCCAAACGTCAGCATCCCCAGGTGTTTGATGGTCGCCACGTCGCAGATCAGCGATCTGCCAGGGTGAGAGACCCCGAATAGTAACGCTGCGAGAAGCTTCGATGTTTTTGAGTGTCGGTCTTCTTTCATTGACGACAGAGATGAAGCATACAAACAAAATAAACAAATACATATATGATCATATATGATTTCAAGGAAAATTCAGTGATATATATATATATATATATAATGTAATGGCGTTGCGGCTTCTCACTTTCATGTAGTGAAATCCTTCTCATCCCTTCTCTGATTGCAGCCACTCAATTCCCAAAATCGTATATCAGATCCACATAGATCCACGACACCAAAGCTCCTTGCAGCCTTTGGGCCAAAAAAAAACACACCTGAACTCAGCCCAAGTGTTAGTAGTGCTTAGTGCAGAGATGGGCAGCTTCAATCCGAAGCTAACACTATCTACGTCAGCAATACATACTGTGCCAAGGCAGTTGTGGGCCATCTGGCCACAGAGTCTGAGCCAATCTATCATGGACGGTTGATAATTATTTGGGTCAGTCGAGGGTGGTACCACTGGACCTACAAAATTGATCATGTTTACCAATTTTGGCAATTCTCCAATTTGTAGATCCAATTCTCCAATTTGTAGATGATAGTAAATGGGAACTCCCTGGTTTATCCAGTGGATATCTACTATCATTCCCTATGTAACTCCTGTAGTAAGGGATGGTCCTTCCGCATGTCTAGGGACGTGGCTTGGACCTAGGTTCATCTACCGTATCTGAAAGTTCAAGGACCTCCTGCCATAGTAGTGATAATTCAAGGGCAAAATTCGCCAGAATATGAGTTTGTCCGCAAAAAAGTATAATTACTTTACTTCGTGTGATCCCCACCATGACATGTCAGGACATGTCAGGACGTATATTTGGACAAATCTTGAATATATTCTGACATTCTATCTGACATATATTCTGGCATTCTATCTGGCAATCTATCTGACATATATTCTGACATTCCACCTGGCATTCTATCTGGCATTCTATCTGGCATTCTATCGGGTATTCTATCTGGCATTCTATCTAGCATTCTATCTGACATTCTATCTGGCATTCTATCTGACATATGTTCTGACATTCTATCTGGCATTCTATCTGGCATTCTATCTGGCATTCTATTTGTCATTCTATCTGGCATTCTATTTTTCATTCTATCTGGCATTCTATCTGGCATTCTTTCTGGCATTCTATCTGGCATTCTTTCTGACATATATTCTGACATTCTATCTGGCATTCTATCTGGCATTCTATCTGGCATTCTTTCTGGCATTCTATCTGGCATTCTTTCTGACATATATTCTGACATTCTATCTGGCATTCTATCTGCCATTCTATCTGGCATTCTTTCTGGCATTCTTTCTGGCATTCTATCTGGCATTCTATCTGACATTCTATCTGGCATTCTTTCTGGCATTCTATCTGGCATTCTATCTGGCATTCTATCTGGCATTCTATCTGGCATTCTATCTGGCATTTTATCTGGCATTCTTTCTGGCATTCTATCTGGCGTTCTTTCTGACATTCTTTCTGACATTCTATGGTCGTGGTTGAGGTCCGGCAGGGAACACTGGGCGTGGATGGTCGTGGTTGAGGTCCGGCAGGGAACACTGGGCGTGGATGGTCGCGGTTGAGGTCCGGCAGGGAACACTGGGCGCGGATGGTCGCGGTTGAGGTCCGGCAGGGAACACTGGGCGCGGATGGCCGTGGTTGAGGTCCGGCAGGGAACACTGGGCGCGGATGGTCGTGGTTGAGGTCCGGCAGGGAACACTGGGCGTGGATGGTCGTGGTTGAGGTCCGGCAGAGAACACTGTGGATCGCGGGTCGCAGTTGAGCAAGGACGACGAGGACGACGAGGAGGACGAGGAGGAGGAGGAGAGGAGGACGAGGCAGGAGGAGGCGGAGGACGAGGAGGAGAAGGAGGAGGAGGACGAGGAGGCAACTGACATAAAATCTAACAACCCTCACCTGGCAGGTGGGGAATAATCCAAAATCTCATGAATCAAAAGTGCGTTCTCCCTCTTTTCTTCGTAGCCAATACATGCCAATACAGCAATATATTCGGGCCTTCCCCATTCAATCATTCTGAGACATACCCAAACGGAGGTTCAACTGACCAAAATGACCAAAATGCCATCTTCTAATTGACAAAAATAAATCATACATCATGATACTTGAACGAACATAAGATTATTATCATTCTTATTCTGGTTCTGAAGCTGCAAAATCTGAATTCCCATCAGATACATCTCATGTTCAATTGCTCGTCTCTGTGGCCCTCTTTGGAGACCCAACGACCCAACCAGCTTCAATGCCTGGCCAGCAGCAAAGGGATGGGACACTATGGATGTGGAGATGGACCACGTATCAGGGTGGATAATTGACTAGATAGATATATATATATATTATATATGTATATATTTGTAGATACACAGGATATGGAATGGATATGGATAGATAGATAGATATCGGTAAACTGCATGGCTTCACAAGTCAGAGGTATGTGTGTTTCGTTGTCAAGGTGATGTTTTAGATTCAAATTTCCCCCTTCTGCGGTCCTATATGTTCTGCCCGCAGCAATTCACTCTGCCCAGGTTTGTAGATGGTGCCTCCCAAATGCTTGGAAGTCTAAGAAGAGTATATACAAATGTGTGCTGACAGGTAAATACAGTTTATGTGTCCCAAAAATGTCATGTAAAATCATGGAACACACGTCACATAATGTTGGTGCAGAATTTTGTTTGAACAAAATTGGAGGTCTCCTAAGTCATAGTGGTACCCCCAAATCATCCCAGTCGTTAGACCATGACTTAGTATTGAAACCCATGGTGACTTGGGGATCTCCCATGACTTAAGAACCCCTCATGTTTATAGGAAAATCCATCTCCTAGAAGATTTCCCAGTGACATGCCCCCCTTTGCCTACTCCTTCGTCGTCTCTCCTTCGGCATACACCCTTGGAACAGCGTGGCAGCTTGGAACAGCTGGACACATGGAGGTCGAGCCCAAGAAGCTGCTATGGGGACTGACCATGTTTGTGCTTTGGTGCTTCGCACCTGTCAAGACGTGGCCAGTTTGTCATGAAGGAACTGAAACTGAGAAACCTCCATCAGTCTCAGAAACAAGTCTTCGCAAAGGCCACTGCAGGATACTACAGGATCATGAAATCACCTTTGCTCTCATCAGAGCTTAGAAATCTTTGGATTATCAACTCTTGGTCCGGTCCGCCAAAGACCTTCCAACACCCACCAAATAGTTTGCGAGTTTGTATATGTTCCCGGAAGACGAACCCATTGGAAAAAGAATGGAATCCACCCTCCACTTCTCAAGACGTTTTGGATGTGGCTTTGTCTGAAACTTGGCTACCCCGAACTGAACTTGTAGCAAGGGTTGTTCATCACATGTTCCAAATTGCAAAAAATCTTGGGGTCAATCCCCAATTTTCGGACACCCAAATATCATCTTGCTGCCAATGTAATGTATCCCACTAATGTCCCATAAAATGGGACATAAAATGTCCCCATTTATACTGGTTGCTTTGATACCCTGCCATTGACCATGTAATTTTTTAGGAATCTCTGAGGGATATCCCATGTCATCTCATCCCATGCTATCTCTCATCCAATGGGACTCTGGGTCAAAACCTTTGGCGACTTTCGTTTCAGACTAAAAAAAAGCTGTTAATGCTGGATGTTCGTCCCCAACAATTCATGGAAATTATATACAGGTGGTGATCCATACCCATATTCATATATATCCCCGCGATATCCCCATTATACCAACATTGTTTGTTGGTCAAAGCCCCATGGTATCAGATTCAAAATGGATAGAGTTAGCTTTATAAATACCATAATATCATCCCATATATTATAGAATCATGTATCAAAATGGACAAAGTTACTTAATTGTTCCAACATGTTCCAACATACCCCCCATTTTTCCCCAGTTATCATGACAAAATTTCCTACTGAAAATTGCCATCTGCCATCTGCAGCGTGTCTCTAGGTTTCCCTGCTCGGATGAAGGCTTGCAGCCACCCACCAAGGACAGGATGGAGGGCAGCAACCACAGACCATGGGCACCAGCGATGGTGACCACCAAAAAGAGCACCTGGACCCCCGAAACTTCGAGGAAAAATGGGGGGTTGAAATTTTATTTGGTGAATAGGGATTTAGTTTGATCTAGATAGATGGTTTTGGAATGTTTTGGAGTGTTTTGGATGGTGTTTAAAGGTTTTAGACGGTTTTAGATGCTATTAGATGATTTCAAACAACTCTAGAATCATGAAAGCATGGAGGAAATAACCCAAAGTCATGTAACGCACAACTCTTTTTGGGGCATGCGATTCTCACCACCCCACTGACACAAAACTTGCTGGACACCTTGAAGAAGATACGGAAGACGTAGCTGTCCGAGAAGCCAACCACCACGACCTCAGAAGATCCCAAGATATCCCAAGATATCAATCTGTTGAGCTGTTTCAAATTCATGTTGATAATAGGATAATAGTCATAGTTCTCAACCTCAGAGTTCAACTGATTTAGCATCAATTTGTAGGTTGTAATGATGTTGAACCGAACCTAGTTCATATCTAATCATGATTTGAAGTCATATGTCATATTTCATCAGAATTCTATGTTTTGACTTGTCGCTCTTTTGGGGAATGTGTCCCCCCATCATGGCCACACCGTTTTTGACCGAGTGGCCGCCAAGAGGGTCGAGAGCACCGCGTTGAAGGTGCACACACCGATACCTGGCTGCTGTGACGCAGTTTCTGTCATGAAGCCATGAAGATGTTGAAAGCTGGCAGTCTTGCAGTTGTTCAATGTTGTTCAGGTACTTTGCGCCAACAAACAACCTGCATGTGGCAACTTTGGATTCCGGTTTCTTCTCCATGTAATTAAAGTGTTCTACTGTAGTTCAAGTATATTCAATTGACAGTCCCTGGTAGGTCACGGGGTGGTTAAAGCATTGTATATCTCACTTGCATTCACTTGGAGAGTCTATGTAACAGCTCCCCAGCCAGTGTTGGGTGCCACTTCGAAGCACTTAACGAAGCACTTAACGAAGCACTTAACGTTAACGAACTTCGAACTCACCAAAATCTTGACAAAACAATACTAGAACAAGATATCGAACTTCGTTAGATATCCTTGGATGACTAAACAATACTCAACAGGAAATGAAATGAATCCAAGTATAACGAACTCTCCAGCCCGCCAGCATGACTCGGGTCACGGTCCACAGCGTTGATGGCACGCTCCCGGGGAGTTCCAGTGGACTCCTGCCGATTTCGGATCCGATTTCGGTGGGATCTTCAGGTATGTCATAAGTATCTCATAAGTATCTCATAAGTATCTCACTTGGATTCTCCTCCAATCTATGATATCATATGATATCATATGATATCTATGCAGCCTCCAACAAAAATCCACTCAAAAAAACACGTTCCTTGAACATGTGGGCAATGTGTGCCGCATAGTCGACGGCTAAACCCACACAAATTAGCACGTAGATCCTCGGTGCCAGCAATGGAGCCGGAAGAAACATCGAAACATCAGCGGCACCATCGAATTTCAGCTGTCTCAATATTCAATGGTGAAATTGACAGGGCTGCCTCTGCACAAATTGAGGAAGTAGCTATGTGTCATTCTGTGCCACTGCATTTTCCTGACAAACCATTTCCAGGTCGTCTTGTTCCGACCTGCAAAGGTCTGCATCCATGCTGAAATCCTGCGAAATGCACATGAAGCCGCTAGGAATGTTTAACGCCATTAAGTATCATACAGTAACATATATCATATATATATACTGTATATAAGTAATTATAAGACATTATAAGTATATATTGCCAACAAACTGTCAGGGCCAAGGGGTTGCTCATCTTGTCTTCAACTGATTCAAACAGATTCTTGGGCAGGGCACGTGGAGACACCGCTAATGGTAACCTCCCAGAAATACATGTAGCCCAAGGTGTTCACAATTGACAAGGCCACGCACAGCACCACCTTGGCTCATCAATGGCACTCCAGACATGGGTGGTAGGATGGTCATCCAATGGATGTCTCAAGACTTGGGAACATGGCCATTTTGGGGACAAAATAGATCACTCTCGATTGTTTTTGGGAATACCCATCTCCAAACCTCACATCATTGCATGTAAGTATGTAAGTATGTAAGTATGTATGTATGTATGTATGTATGTATGTACGTATGTATGTACGTATGTACGTATGTACGTATGTACGTATGTACGTATGTATGTAATGTATGTATGTATGTATGTATGTATGTATGTATGTATGTATGTATGTATGTATGTATGTATGTACGTATTAGTATGTACGTATGTACGTATGTATGTATGTGTATGTATGTATGTACGTATGTACGTATGTACGTATGTATGTATGTATTATGTAATGTATGTATGTAATGTATGTAATGTATGTAATGTATGTAATGTATGTAATGTATGTAATGTATGTAATGTATGTAATGTATGTAATGTATGTAATGTATGTATGTCTGCATGTCTGCATGTCTGCATGTCTGCATGTCTGCATGTCTGCATGGATGCATGGATGCATGGATGCATGGATGCATGGATGCATGCATGCATGCATGCATGCATGTATGTATGTATGTATGTATGTATACGTACATATTTATAATCATTTATATATACACGAAGGTTTCCTGAAATGGGGGTACCCACAAATCATCCATTTAAAGTCATTTTAGGATTTTCCATGAATTTATGAAGCATCCATTTTGGGGTACCCATTGGTTTTCCCAGCATCTTCCCTGCATCCCAGCGGCCCAGATGGCGATGCGCGGGTTGGGCACCAGCGCAAAGATCACCACCAGGATGACGGCGCCGCAGATGGCCAGGTTCTTAATCAGCTCCTCGTCGATGATACCCACCTGCTTGCCCCGGCCGGAGCCGGATGGTGGGTCCGCCATCCAGAGATCTCAGGGAATGCGGTGTGCAGTCACAAATGTTCGCTACATCCTTGAGGAAATGTCTATAGTATTCTATAGTCTAAAGAACAATTTAAGATATTTTAAGATATTTTAAGTTCGAAGTGTTCCAAACCCAAAGGTTTGTCATGGTTTGTCATGGTTTGTCACTCCATTTCCGTCCAGGTAGATGTCAGTGGCACCACAGCCCCTTCACAAAAGAACCAACGGCTCCGAGCCTCCTCCCAGTAGAGGAAGTCGAAGCTGTACGGGAAGGCACCCGAATATAGCGCGGTGATCTGCGTTCACCAAACAGCACCGGTGTGATGTGTTGCCATGTGCATGGGCGCTCTGGTAATGTGGGAAGCCCAATGCCACAAACCTACTATCTACCCATTTAATCCCATTTATGGTTATTGTGGGGAAGGTTTATTATTGGGTTTACCACATTCATCAAAGTTTTTCTTCAAAACGTGTTGAATTACCATGTTCATCTTTCAATAGTCAATAGGGGTACCCTCCGGTAATCAAACATAGCAATGGAAAATCCCAATTTACATATATGTCTTCCCCATCAACACGTCCGTTTGGTTAATAATTAGAGGGGATGAACCTGTTGCCATGTTTGATTACCAGAGGGTAGTACATATCATCTACGATTGGGTGATTTTCCATGTTCACACGTTTGATCACCGGAAAGATAGATTGTTCAATTGCAGGGGACGATATCTGACTGCACAGCATGATCAGGCGTTCTTCGCTTCAGTGTCAGGACGTCACTGACTGCGGTTGCAGAGATCTGACATATAAACGCCCCCTGCGAAGCCAGCCTGGTTCCTCATGGAAGTCATGGTGTCGTAGCGATCAGTGCCTGCTTGGCACAGCAAAAGAAGAGGTGTTCCCAAGATAAAATCCAGAGTTTAGAATATCGCATGCAAAATCAGGACAGGAGAAAAACTCTTCTCAAAGAAAGCTTCTCTTGAATAGTTTCTGTCCACAATGTTTGGGGTCTAGCCATTCCTGACACAACTGTGGCAAGGGAAAAAATGACCTGGGTCAGGGCCAACATCATCATTTTTCCAGCTGAACTCACCTAAAATCTGCTTGATATCCTGATCCTCAGATCTTCAATGGGCCAAACTTACTTCATGTTGATATGGAGGTTTCCTCAAATGGGGGGTACCCCTAAATCATCCATTTTAAACGGATTTTCCCTTATAAACATTTATAAACCATCCATTTTTGGGTATTCCCATTCCCCGTATGTTTCTTCATATCTGCACCATGGCGAGATCATCTGATCCACTTTGCATCAAGATACCACGGTTGGTTGCTGCCAAGGAAAGCTCCGCGTTGAAACGCGACGCCTTCAATCCCTCGGACCTTGGCGACCATGTCAACCCCAAATTGTGTGGGTCTCTGGATCTGACTTTTTTGGACCCATACCCATATTTCTTTAGTGGATCCGTTGAAATAAAATGTCCTCCCTGGGTTTCAATTGGGTTTGGCTATGTTTGGCTCTTCTATCTATTCGGGACCACCAAAAGAAGACTCACAATCGGGAAACTTAAGCAGTTTTCAGAGTCCAGCTTCAAGGGGGTATCCAGAGTTGCTGCCCTTTGGTTCTTGCCCATTTGACAGAAGATGTTAGTTGACCCCAAAAAGTTCAAAGTTTAAATTCAAGTTCTAGCCCAGACCATAAAAAGGAGCCTGGAGGCCTTCTCTGCAGCATCATAAGGCATCACAACCAACTAGTTAGTAAGTGGCCTATATAACCCCCATGCAACTGGGGTAGACCCTACAGCTGGCTACCCCCCAGCACGGATGATCTCTATGCTGGTTCAACCACTGGATGTCCAGCTGCTACTATGGTCAACACCAATACTATATGTGGGACTAAGGCTAAGGAAGGCCTTTGGTTTTGACCAATACTGAACCTTTCTTGGCTATGGACATGAACGCGCCCAAAGTGGCTATGGATTGGGACCTTTGGGGAACCTGGTGTTCACATCGAAACAGCTTGTGCATCCCAGTTACTAGGTGGGTGGATCGTCCGAACCATGGTTAGTTCACCCAGTCATGTGTGTATAAATATATGTATCCCGAATCTGTCAGAATTATATACAATGTTATCATCCAGTTCCTAAGTGGAATGCACATCCACAGATGCGCCATTGACATTCATTGACCAGCTAGTTGGAAAACCAAGAAACTTATACAAAATACAAACCCATTAGATATCATTAGATCAGTTTCAAACGTTCATAGAACGTTTCTTGGTTTAACCGTTTAACCCTAGAAGAATCAGCATCAACCGCCGGGTTTTCATCGGATCCCAGTGGCAAAGTGCATCCTGCAGGGACCGCATCTGCGTTGCCATCCAGGTTACAGGCCTGTGGAAAACAGTTTTGGCCCTCTGATGATTAGGGTGTTATGTCTTACTCACAAAGAGGAATCAAAGATGAATAACCCCAATCTTTGGCCAATTATTCATAATCTGTTACTTGTTTGGCCAAGATAAATGCTCAAGTAACTATCAAAGTGGACAATTTAACCAACGAAAAGCATGAAGCTTAGCCGGCAAATGTGGATGCAAGATGATGTAAACCAACAATGCATGCAGTGCAAATAAATACCATGATGGCCGTGGCGAAAAATTCAGGAAGCCCCAACCGTAACCGAGTTCGGCCATGACCCCGCCTCGCTGGCCCACAAAATGGAGCCACGGTAACGGGCTCCCACGTTGGTACGATACCTCGGTACAGTGAAACTGCTTTGTGTCCGTCCATACCTGACAGATTGATACATATTGCACGTCACAGCATGTATGCGAATATATGACAAAAGTGACACTCAGTCACGGATGATTCTACTTTGGATGGAACTGGATGGAACATAAAAGTTCTGTGAAGCATGTGAAGCCACCACACAGCAATTCACCGACACGAATGGAGGACTTTACATGTCCATGTTGGTTTTGAAGCTAGCTTACCTACCCCTTCTACCTTCCGTTTCCTGAAACTTAACTTCTCTTTATTAGAGAATGTACATGTTGCATGTTCATCGCTTGTTTATTGCTGGCAAGTCAGGTTGCAGCCTGCCCTTCCATGGCAGTCGACATCAACTTTCAAACCTTCACCCAGCACCGTTTCTTGGTACAAGACGGTACAAGTATATAATGACCATGAGACTGATAGTTCAAAGATGTTCAAAGAAATGCCAATTCAAACATCTCACATCTCACACTGCCTCAGTGGCTGCTGATTTTTTCCATGCAACCGGTTTTGTTTGCCGGTTTTTTCACTGAACCCTTCCAACATCGTCCAACTATGCAAAACAACTACACCAAAATCGAAGGATGCGGAAAGAATCAATCCAACTGCCCATCATCTGTCTAACCGGAAACTCTTTGGGTATACAATGGTATACACTCATTGTACACCCCCATATGTTTGTTGCTGAAACCCTCCTCCCCAAGGAGACCCTGTCACGCCCTGCTGACGAAGATGCCAAGTGTACAACGCTGTGTAAAACTCGGTCTCCTGGCTGAAGACAGCGTTGCTGTCCGTGCGCGAAGGCGTAAAGGTGTCGTCCGCAGTGGCAGCCTTGCTGGGGGCTGAAGGGGGTTGCACTTTCTGGTTTAAGCAAACAAACATTGTCGGGAGTTCATATGATTTAACATGATTTAACTATATCTTTAAAACTTGTGCATTGACATTCATATTAGCTCTGATTTAAACATGATTTAACTAACCACCAAAGTTGTTGCAATCCAATCAACCCAAAAAATGGCTGGGATGGGTCCATCGTCCACATCGTCCGTGGCATTCCATGGCCTGGTTGGGCTCGGTGGCCCACTCCATAAACTCCATGTACCAACTGTCCACGGCCACATCCTTGGAGGATGTGAAGGCCTTTGCACCCTGGTGGAAATGGATAATTTTGCACAGGTGGATGATATCATATATGCAATTCAATTTTTCAGCGCCATTCGAATCATGGTTCTTACGGCACAGCGACATCTTCCAAGCCAACTACTCCATTTCAGTTGGGGGGTGCTATGTTCAAGGACACCTGGAAGCAGCTTTATAGCCTCGCACCGCATCCTTTGTCCTGGTCACATGCCTAGTACCCAACGAAATATGTGGATCCTCTTGGAAGAATGATATTTCAGATCCCCACGCCAACGCCAGCGGGTGCTTTGATACATCTCATCCATAATCAAAACTTATGCCTCTTCAAGATAGGTTCCCAGAATGCTTGACTTGGGTCTGCAACAATCACTCCAATTGGTAATTCACCAATAAACAAAACACATTAATGCCAAGAAAGACCTTCTTTCCCTCAGTCCACCATTGGTCCAGGCATCGTGGTTAATCAGCTGGGAACTGTTGAGATATCCATAGACCTCGTGCAGGTTGCTCTGCATGGCAAAGGCATCGGACTGCGGAAAGTTCACCGTGATGGGCGTACCTGGTCCCGCGTGGTCCCGCGTCAAAAGCATCCGGCACCCGGGATCAATGAACTGACAAAGGCGTTGAAGGAAACCAAGGTGTTTACCAAGGTGTTTACCAAGGTGTTTACCACCAAAGATGGGGACTTTGCAAATGTTCCTTTGAACCAACTTTGAGAGGCTACAGTAGTGGTATGTAGTAGTAACATGTAGTAACTGGTTATAATCTGGTTATATAATAAGATCCAGGATGTGACTGCATCTTTATCCCATCATGGGTTGTGATACAGCTATTTCTCGGCTAATAACTGATGCACATCGAAGTATGGACCGCTTTTGGATGGGAACACACTCAACACCAACAAATGAACTGGTGAGAAAAACAATTACCTATCAGTGGCAGACATGATGACACCATGTTGAAATTCCTAGTGTTTTGTGTACTTTTGACCAATCGATGTTCAGAAGTTGTCCAATCTCAAAGCGCTTAGCGGGTAGAATGCCAAATCACAGGATTGGGATTGGGGTAACCGGCGGTAACCGGATATCTTGCTGTGTATCTACCATATCTTGCCGCCGTATATATCCGTTGTCTATTTGGATTCTTGTATATACCATATATTGCTGTGTATGCACATGATTCTATGTATATCTTGTACAGACTTCAGGACAGTTGCCTACATGGACTGAACCACATCACATGGGAGTTGAATCATGATTAAAGGGGCCAAATACGTGGCCACTTTGATCCCTTCCAAATGCGGTCCCTGTGAAAAATCGCTGCCCGTCCACCTGTGGAGAAGTAGTCCTGGTTGATGTTGAAGAAGGTGTTCCTAGGCCCCCCCCCCCCACTGCCATCTGCGTTGGGTTTCCCCATGCCCAGGGTCATTCCCTTTCGAACATGGCTCAAGTTAGACTTGTGTATGGTCCAAGTATATGTGTGTATATATATATATACGTATATTTATATTGTATAATGGCCAACATCTCATCTCTCCTTCCAAGAGCCCCAGGACATGCAGGACACTACCCATTTATGGGTTCTATGAACCCCACTTTTTTCCTGCTGTCTCCATGCATGGTGTTTTACGATTCGTGTCAGGACTTCTGCCGAGCAACACATAGGAGGAATCTGGGATAAACCACTCGAGTTTGAAGTCCTTTCCGTGGCGGCATGGAATCTTCACATCACCTACCTGTAGTATCTGTAGTATATTTAAAAAAGTCGATGCTTACACAGGCTGGGATTTTTTTAATGGCAACACTCAGATATTATATCCTGATATACCTGATCTAGCCTGATATCCTCAACTGCGGCCAGGAGAAATACGGATACCTGAGACCCAAGGCGACCCAAGATACCTTGTAGATTTTGGTAGTACCAAAGATGCCCACGCCCGAAATCACGGCAAAGATGATGAAAGTCAACACCTGGGCTTAAAAAAGAGCAGGGAAGCCTGGGGAGGAACGCGAGTTCCACCAAATCATCATGTCAATGTGGTTTACAGTACTAACTAACCTTGCCGGGACGCCAAACTCGGATGCCCAAAATTCTGATGCTTCGATGGAAAATTCGATGAGGTTTTGGACTGGATTTGCTCCATGATTTTGCCGATCCATGTTGGAAGCTTAGGGCCATGGATGGCCCTTGTCCCCCATGGGACAGTGACGTCACCATTCAATCTTGCTGCTGTCCCGATCAATCTAGTCATTCCATGTCATTCCTCCATGTTTTGATGTTTAAATCAAAATCCCAAAAACCATGTGGTCAATTTAGAGTACAGTATATCCATTTATGATGATTACATCCCCACTTTTTGATCTTTTTGGTAGATCTCCTCTATTCTCAGCGAATCTCAATCCTCATCTCCCCACCTGTCCCACTGGCGTGGTGGTCTTCTCAGTGAACTTGGTCAAGCCTTGATGGTGGTGACACTGTCGCAAAACGAAGCCCCAACGGGAGAAGATATGAGACTGTCAGATCTGTCAGGCTATCGGACAAGAAAAAACATTCTCCTGAAACGAAATCATCAGCAATCTTCGCAAAGCAAAAGCATTGCATTGACATCCAGGAACTCATTGGTGTGGACAGTGCTACACATAAAATACAACATGGGATCCAAAAGGGAAGATCCAAAATGTTGCAAACCCAGAATCAAGTACAAAAATTGAATCAACGCTTTCCAAAATTTCCTTGGAATTGAGAAGATTGGCAACTAAGAAAACCTCATTTGCTTGTGCTCCTCCAGTTTTTTTTCTAAGCAAGGAAATCCATTACTGGCTGTTACAGGCATTGGGTGGCACTCAATGTATGTATATATATATATATATTACAGTTATATTCATGTATGTGTATGTGTATTATGTATGCACACGGAAGTGTATTCTAGTTTGGAGGCTTTTCTGTAGAAACATTCCTCACATCCATCCTGTCATGGGGCCTGGGGGCCCGGTGGTACTCCAAATAGGTTTTGACACATCCCCAGGTAAACAATCGATACAAGCTAGTGCCCCCAGTTATACGTTGGTTTGAGAAATCCCGATAAACCCCATTAACATTAGATAGTGCAGGGTTTCCTGGAATGGGGGTACCCCAATAGCTGGATGGTTTTTAGTGGAAAATCCCATCCTAAAATGGACGATTTGGGAATACCCCCATGACTTGGGAAACCTCCATATATCTACCATCATAGTATATAGTTATAAGATGTTATAAAATATTATAAGATGTTCTAAAGTTATAAGATGTTATAAGATGTTATGTTCACCAACGATCGTTTGGGGGTACCACTTTTGAGGTTTCAGGTCCCTGACCTTTCTTCAGTACGCCGCCTTTGAAGACCTCAATGGACCACAGTCTTCCGGAGGATGGCAAGCCCTAAATGGTCTACCAACAGGACCACCAGTTTTGGCCAGGGAACGTAGAAATGAGGGATTGTTATAGTTTGATTATGGTTTGATTATTATAACTTCTAACTTTAACACATCTATGCTTAGGAAAAACTGAAAATAAAATACCGAATTTAATTACCGGTAGTCAAACATAGCAATTGAACGTCCCCCATTTATAGTTGATCGGAAACTCAGGAAGGAATGTGCCATCTGAGCTGCCTGTAAGCACACGTGACCACAAGTCAGAAACAAATCGCTGAAGATTCCCGGGAGGCAAATACGCCAGCTGGAGAACCAAGGCAATGCCGTCAAGGGCCACAATAAAGGAAGGGTACATGATAGTCCCAACTAAAATCTGTAGTTGGAGAGTTTTTTTTTTGAGTTGGGCACTAGTCAGACCCTCCACAATAAAGGGTGATGTTCCCCATTAAAACCTCCATTTAGTTCAAGGATTTTACGTTTGATTACCAGAGGGTACTCTAAGTATTGGAGCATTTTGAGATATGTTGAGCCATACCCAGTTCTGATCTTAGCTCCTGATAGCTCCTGAAAGTAAAGTTCTCAGCGTGTGGATGTCACAATCGCGTTCTTTCAACCCTGTAGAAACCAAAGAACCGTTGGAATGTTTACATCTATGACCTCCATGGAGTGATAGATGTTGGATTAGAAAGGCTGATTGCTGAATCATGTGGGAAACACCTTGGAAAGATTTGGTTGCTTCTCGAACAAAGATCTCTGAGATCTCCGAGGTCTCTGGGCTGAATGTTACTTGAGCACATCCCAAAACCTTGACTTTTGTGTAGTCCAAAGGGATTCTCATAATATATCATAATCCATATATCATGATCAGAATCACTTGATATATCATCATATATCCTAGGTCCTAATTATTGATCATACATTGATTCCAAGTCGTCAACCATCCGGGACTTCAACCATCCGGGACTAAGTAACGCCAGTGTTACCCGTGTACTCTTCATCTATAATCATCATCTAAGGTTCAATGTGCATTGCCTATTAGCAGTGGGTCAAAATTCGGAATCCCTAAAAGGAACTGAAAAATGTGGTCTAATTCAGTTCAATTACTTTAATATGTACACTAGCACATCCTCGCAAAAAAGAAAATAGGGAAAGGAAAATCCTACTAAAAAAAATGTGGTAAAGTACTTGTTTAGCTTTTATGGCCTTACGTTCAGCGTCAATTCGTTAATCCAAAAAAAAATACCCCCAATCTGCGGTTCCAGATGGTTCCCAGGGAACTCTTGACCCATCCCATCCCCCAGAAGCCCAGCTGCCGACTTGGAACAGCAGCAGCAGCCCTGTGCATCGTCCAGGCCACGCTCTGGGCGAGTGAAGCAACAGCAGCAGTCCATTTTGCTGGCAGCGGTACCTTGTGCTGCGCGCCATGGTTGTTGGATTTTTTGAAACCCCCCATGTTGTTTTTTTTTGGAAACACACAACTGCGCTTGTACTTTTTGGGGTAATTGATGATGAGGGGGAAGGGATGGAAGGGATTATGTACATATCTATGATAAACTCAATCGTGGACCTATAGTTGTAAACCATTGTAAACCAACTTGGCTAATTATGGGGAACCACCGGATAGAACAGTGCGATTCTTCCGCACAAAAACAAAGACGAGAAGAAAACAAAGATTGGGATTTGACTGGTTATCTGGGTTTGTCTTGAAATGTACTGTGGGGATTCAAACAGAAGTTTCACGGTGATATTCTATGGGGGTGCATAGCTGATGATTGTTCATGGGATTCATAAAATCAACAAATACCAACAATATGATTTGGGTTTGTCTCTCAAAATGGAGAATAACCCAATTTGTGAAGGTTTTGAGAAAATGATAATAAACCACGGGACTTCGATGGATTTGGTGGTTCCAAATCTTCAGAGGGCGCGGCCAAAAGGCCAAGGAACGGCGGGCGTTCAATGCCAGACATGGCAGGAACACGGTCAGCTGGAAGGTATAGCAAAGCACAATGGACACGCCTGGAGGGTTGCAGAATGAATCAAATTGTCAGAAATCTGCACCGGGATTTTTGCAAACATGGGATCAACAATTCTGCAACAAAATGATGACAGGTTGGTGGTTTCAAACCCTCTGAAAAAGATTAGTCAGTTGGGATGATTATTCCCAATACTGTATATGGAAAAAAAACATGTTCCAAACCACCAACCAGATGAGTCCAATTGGGTGAGCTCCGCCTCCCTAAGATCCCTAGGATCCTGGGGGTTCCACACCTGCATAGGTGCAGAACCAGCTGAGGGCGGGCAGCACGGTGGTGGAGCCCACCAAGAAGGCCAAGGCATCGGTTGCAGAGGTGATCAAGACCTCAGGATCCAAGATATTTTGCAGAAGTGAAGGGGTTGCGCTGTAGTTGGGTTATGTAGAGTTTACTTTCTTTGATTTCTTTGATAGAAAAAGTGAGACATCCAGAGTTCATCCCAAAAAAAAAAACAAAAGCTGGGAAATTTTGGGGCGCTTTGACTCGGTGTCCCCACGGAGATGCCACCGGTGCGCGCAGTCTTGGCGATGAGCTCAGGCACACTGAGGCTGCCGCCCTGCAGGTTTCTGATGTGCTGTGGCTGTAGCAACCCCAAAAAAAATACGGAAAGTGGTACAATAAAGTAAACATCCACTAGAACAGTGAGAAACTAGAGGTTTCTGAGTTGCTGCACATCTTTTTGGGGGTTTATCATGGTTTATCTATGTGACATTATGTGACCACATGGCTCGAAACAGTGGAGACTCAACCGTCCAATCTTTCGGCCGACCGTGACCCTGCCCCAACCTTCTCTTTGGCCTCCCTGGAGTGGGTCAAAAACTCCGAGGTCAGCACAAAGGCATCATCCACACCCAGACCCAGCAGCAGGAAGTACAAATTGTTGTTCAAGTTGCCTCAGGCACCAGGGGTTAAAACTGTTTCGCAATCATTGAATCTTCTTATATCTTCTTGGATGGTTGCAGCGCCACCAAATCCAAACCCTGCAAGTACTGTACAGAAAAGAAATTGAGGTCTCCTCCATTTTTGGACAAACATAATTATATCATCTATATCTCATTTATATTCATTTATCACAATGTTATAGTTTAATATAATTTATAGCCCATCAAAAAAGTTCACTCCGTTCAAACAATTCCCGTCAAAATCCCCCATCTTCCGCAATGGGCTTCAACATGCTTCAACATGCTTCAACCATGGCCGGGGTGCCGTTGGGCACCTG
This sequence comes from Cladocopium goreaui, assembly GCA_947184155.2. NCBI lineage: Eukaryota > Dinophyceae > Suessiales > Symbiodiniaceae > Cladocopium > Cladocopium goreaui. The sequence goes on along the minus strand of CAMXCT020000114.1, from coordinate 878,550 downwards.
GAAGTAGCCCATCAAACCCAGGGTGGACACGATGCACATCCCCACGATGGCTACGGCAATGAAGGCCATCGCCACGCCGCTGTGCACCGAGTCGCACTTGCCCAGCATGAACTCAGCGCAAGGGACGAAGGACCAAGGGACCGGAAAGGGAAAAGGATGATTTTGCTCAGCAACTATGTGAATTATCATGGCTATGGAAGTAATCATGGGAAGATCAGGTGTAATATTTATATTTACATATATTTATAATTATTTATATGTTATCATTATCAAATTATTATCATGATGTGATATCATGTGATTCATGAGAAGTCAACCCCCTGCAGTTCGGTGAATCACTAGATGATTAATATGCCCGTACAAAGGTGATCTTTCCTGCTCGGGTTGTTTTTTATCGTCATCTATTGAACCATCCAAAACGATTCTGGCAATCCATGGGATCCAAGAAATCACCAATTTTGGGCCAACGAACCATATTTGAAACCGCCAAGCAGATATCGTATATAAATGAATATAGAATATAGATAATATCTCAATGGATATAAATGATGTAAATGATATATATATATATATAAATGGATTATCAATGAATCAATACATATATAGATAGATATAAATGGTACCACCCCGCAACATGTCGGCATCCCCCAGTCCCGGTAGTCTCGACAGCCAGCTCACTGCACAGTACACCTTGGCAAGGCAGAGCCCATAAAGATTGGAGATCTGGGTACATAGCCAGCCACAAAGGTGAGACAATACCCTTTGCTAATCAAACATTGCAACGGCAAATCTCCTAAAAATGGAGGTGTTGAATGTTAATGGGGAGATCTATAACTGTAGATTCTCGATTGCCATGTTTGATTAATAGAGAGTAACCCAGGCTTCAAGAAAAATCACCAAATCATATCGAATCTTAGGATTGCCCTGACCCCGCAAAAGGGACTGAGGGAAAAAGAAACAACCATTCACATAGGAACATGCATATAAATGCATCTGTGTGCTTCTTTGTGAAATGGGGAGATGTTGCTTCATGTACCAGTGGTTTCTTCAACTGGTTGTACCATGTTGTACCCCTTCAAACATCTTTAAAGCATTGGTTTCTATCAATAAGCCCAGGGAATCTCCCCAACAGGCGGTAGGAAAGTGTGGCGATGTGAGGAAAAATGACTAACTTGGATGATACAAGGTGAGGCCCCCAAACGATAGCTAGGTTGACTTATAAATCTTATAACTTGGCTAGCTAGGGTTCATGGGGTAGATATAGCTATATTAATATATATATGTATATATATATATTTACCAAATGAGCCATGTTCTAAACGTATCTAAATGTCTTATACCCTGGCACCAAATAAGGAAATGCTTACGCTATTGCTTACGTTTTGCTTACGCTCGCACGGGTTTTACTTACGCGCATATCTTGTCTTACGCGGAGCTTGCGCTGGCTTACACGCACTACCAGTACAATTTTCCTTACGCCACACCCTTTCAAGGGGCTCCTTCCCTAACATGAACACAAGGGTTTAGAACGTACCTCAAGTGGGTTTACAAACCAATTAATTAACAAGTTGACTTGGCTAACTAGGCTATATAACTATAGTAAATGGATGTAATTTAAGTGGTTTGTAAAACCAACTTGTAACTTGGGGTCTTGAAGTTACAAACAACCCATGACGACTCTCAGAACCCGCCAACATCTGCATCCAGCTGCGATGATGACGCCGTAGGAGGCCGTCAACTTGGAGATATCTCCGCGGATGGCGTTGCCGAACTCGTCGCCCAAGGAACGCTGGAAGAGACCTCAACAAAATGCCATGGCCCGATAGGATCCATAGGAAATGCGTGCTTTCTGGCATTGTTCCATCTGAAAGAAGGGGATCTTCTACCCAAGAAATCCCAAGAATGAGAGGTGAAGTTGCCTCAGGGAGGATCGTCACCCACAGTTGAGAGGTGCACTTCAAAGGTGAAAATGACTCTAAATCCAGCAATTGGAGGATTCAAATGCCTTCATGTTGATTTATGTTGTAGAATGCAGATTCATTCACCCTCTGGGCCGGAGTACCTGAAACCACATCCTATCTTTACATACCCATAGGACCCCCAGTGTATCCACCCAGAGCAACATCCAATGACTCGGCCCAAGGGACCCGAGAACTTCAGCAGTTCGTTCTCAGGGCAGTCCAACTTTGGCTCGGCGCGGGGATCTGCATCCACACCCATCCTGGGTGGATCTTCGCACAGTTTTTTCGGTGATCAAAATGAAATCCGGAGTGTTGGTTGATGGTTGATGTTGGTCGATGGTTGTTGTTGACCCCAATTAAATAAGCTTCGGTGGTATCCCCAACAGCCGCAACGTTTTATTTTTACAAATCTTTCTGGAAACACCTCAGCTGGGTTTCCGTGAGTTAAATGGCCCGCAAATCCTGTTGAACCTAACCTGGCTCTACACCAAAGCCACCCACACCTTCTCCGGAACCTTCTCCCTGTTGAACGTGACCTGGCTCTGCACCAAAGCCTCCCGGAACCTTCTCCGGAACCTTCTCCGGAACCTTCTCCGGAACCCTGTGGAACGTGACCTGGCTCTACACCAAAGCCTCCCACGCCTTCTCCGGAACCTTCTCCCTGTTGAACGTGACCTGGCTCTGCACCAAAGCCTCCCGGAACCTTCTTCCTTCTCCGGAACCCTGTGGAACGTGACCTGGCTCTGTAAAGCCTCCCAGACCTTCTCTGGAACCTTCGGAACCTTCTCCGGAACCTCGTTGAACCGGACCCGGTGCCTGCACCAGTGCCCACCGGAGCTATTTTGGGCTGAAGACCCCATTAGCTTATGCTGTTGGGGAAAAATGGAGAATGAAGCTCACAATGAGTTCCATTCTCCATTCAACGGTGCACGGGACTCACATCTGAAGTGCATCGAAACCGAAGTTTGTTTTGGGGTCTGAACTGAGTCCCAACTGAGAGCCATTGATGTTTCAACCAAACAACGATTTCGAGGGTTGATCGAACACTGAACAGCTGATCTCCCTGGACTCCACCGGGGTCACCGGGGCACAAGCACAGCACTTGCCGCTCCCACTCGTCGGCGATGGGGTCAGTGCGACCCTCCTTCGGACAGTAGAGCTCCTAGCAGCTGGTGTCAGCGGTTGAATGGCATGAGGAAGGCGTGTTTTTTTTGTTTTATACATTTAGAACATTGCAAAATGATGTCCATCTAAATAAACAAGTACTACTAAGTACGTATTGTTTTGTAGATCTAATCTGTTGTGTATATATTATATAATATACAACAATCCAAACAGGCATGGAAATAACAAAAACTTAAATGTGGTCGCTCCTACTGTCACCTACGGAATTAAGATCATGCATGATGTTCTCGTGTTGGAATTCCTCACAATGCTCCTCCAATCAATGGTGCTGGCTAAAAACATCTGTGATCATCCAGTTCTTCCCCCAAGTCTTGGTACAGTACCATCTTGCACCATGTCCAATAGAATCAACTGCACCAAATCTCAGCTGATTTCAGAAAAAATCCTTCTGCCGAGGAACCATCTTTTCCAAGGCCCAAAAGCCAGCGATGTGTTTTCCACTGGCATACTCCCAGGTGCCACTGGATGCCTTGGTCGGATCGGCTGGAGATGTTCGGCTGTTGGTTCTTTGTTGGTGGCTCGCAAAACCAGAAGGAAAACGGTTGATGTAAAGGAAAACCAGGAGGAAATAAACGCCAACTTGGAATCTGAGGCACCAACATTTTTCGCCCCTGGGCCGAAGGGGCTTACCATTTTGGCCATATCGTTATTAAAGGTATATACTATGCATAAACCATCATTGATCATCATAGATCATCATTAACCATCATTTAACCATCATTGATCATCGACCTTCCAATTGCTTCAGGTGACCAAAAAAAAACAAAAACCAACTTGACCACATAGCCATCCCAGGCCAGGTGCCAATCCACCCACCATGGTCTTGATCTTGGTGGCTTGGAACTCGAAGGCGCTCTCAGGCGCGTCTCCCGGGTCCTGAAGCGCTGCTGAAAGTCTGAAAACTGGCAATTCCTTGGTAAAAAAAAACGATGATCCACCAGGTGATTTGGAGTCATTCTTCACCATTCTTGGAAAAAAAGTGATAAAGCTCAAGAACACAATTTTGGTGGGTTAAATCACCATTTTGCCTGCTTAAACCACCATTATTCCTAGCTAAACAACCATTTTTGATGGCAACCAAGGATCCGTGTTCAACATGCCTGCGGCCGGTGTGGTGGTTGTCACGCTTCCCAAGGCGCCAAGCTGGATGCAACCGCGGTCCTGCCGTGTAGGAAGGACTTGGACCGGGAAAAAAATGGCAGCGGTTGTGACAATTAACAACAATTTGACTATTGTGGATAATTATTGATTATGATTATTGTTGAATATCTAATATCTAATATTATCTAATATTAGTTGAAAAATAATATTGTGATTATCTACATTAATTGATAATTATTGATGATTATCATTGATGATTATCATTGATGATTATTCTGATTAATCTATGATAACCTAATCAATATATGTAATGACATCAGAATAATCATCCATGATAATCTATGACAATCAAAAAGTTACATCACAATAACAATCTACAATTTATGTCAATCTATGATTTCTGCAACAGTCATCGAAAATCGTTGTGAATGTTTGCCTCTTATTCTATGAGAATGTATGATAATTGGATGAGCTATGAGAATCTATGATAGTTCACAATGTTCTTTTTTCCCAGAATTCATGATAATATTGTGATCATTTATGGTTGTTTACCTTATGTTCTTCTGATACGTTGCCATTTATGTTCATGTATCATGATCAGAAATTCACCTGAAATAAGGTGATCTGTGGGACCTTACGGACCATCTACCATGACGTGGCGGTGAGGTTCTTAATTACAAGAAAGCCACTGGTCTGATCATTGACATGTTGAGTTGAATGCTATCAACCCCCCAAAAATGGTTGGTTTGACATTCCAAAATATGCCAAAATGACCAGTCATGTGTGGGCCCACTGGTAACCTCATGACGCATACCCAAGTTTTTGCCCAGAGATCATGGGGCTGTGTTTCTCAAAATTGCGGCGCCTCAAGCAACTGCTGTCCTGTTGAAAATCATCAATGTTCTATGATTTTGGGGTCCCCCAAAATAAAAAGAACCATAGCCATGGTCAAAAATCTGGTCAAAAAGGTACGTCCCATAATGGGAGTCCCAAAAATGAGTGGGTCCAAAAATCAAACCTCCGGGACCTCAGCCTGTGTTTGGTGCTTGTTTAAAGATCCTGTAATGGTAGCATTTATAAACCATCCATTCTTGGGTACAGTAGACTCAGTAGCCCAATTCTTCACCATAAAAAACCACTGGGCAAAAAGCTTGAAAATCACCGATCTTTCGGCCATAACATGGACCCCATCCTCCCCCAGCCGCAAAACTCCTGGCATGTCGCCATGTCCACTGGTCGCGTGACTTCCTCACCGTTGATGATCTGGGTGATGGTGGGGCACCTGAGTAGACAAGGTGGGAGGATGAATGGCAAGAATCACCAACAAAAAGGTGGGAAAAACTGGGGAAATTGGGGGTTCACCAATGAACTGCCAGAAATTGAGGATTTGACCGTGATTTGACCCACAAAAAGGATTGACGTGACAAAAATCGAAAGCTAAACTATCACTTCACTTTACTTTAAAAAATGGAGATGATTAGACAGAGAAATGTGCTGTGGTACATCCATTCGGGAGACTTGAACAGCTGGAGCTGTCCAGCAATTTCCCAAAGGAAAATCCCTTCCCAGGCCAAAAGTTGGATGGCGCCAACCACATTCCACCGGTCCAGTGAACCCATTTTGGACCTATGGCCGGCGCAAAGAGGAGCAGCAAAAATAGAGGTCCACTGAGTTGGCTGAGCTATCATACTTCACTTTGATGTAAGGTCCTTTTGCAGAGATCCTTAAGCATCATTACGGTACCCTGCGGCAATCAAACGTTGAACCGTTGCATGCTGGAAATTCCTCCATTTTTTTATGCGATTTCCATCGATTTCCCATGAAAAGCATCCCATTGATGGGTGATGTCCCAGCTAGCCACGTTTGATTTACCGCAGGGCAACGTCGCCGTGGCCCAGGCACTTGGAAGTGCAGTAGCTGGTGGCAGCCACACGGCAGTTGTGGCGTTCTGTCTGGGTGGTGTACTTCTGGCAGTTGACTCAGCAAAGCATCAGAGCATATAAAAGGCTTAAAGGAGATGCAAGATGATACAAGAATATATCAGGAATATGCTCGGATATACTATGATGTTGTAATATGTAATACAGCAACCAGGATCACCGCTCGGCAGCTTTTGAAAATGGCTCAAGGACCCCAAAGCGAGGGCTTTTGCCGATGGCTTTTGCGACCTGCGACCTGTTGACTTGGTTTCTGCATCCAAAATACATTAAACACTCAAAAGTGGCTTTGTGAAAAAAATACAAACCCAACCTACCAACGAATGTTGGTCCCTCTCAACTATCAATACAACAAAAATACCCCTATAGCCTATAGTTGCCTTTCTCCGACTTATGACTTGAGTTCAGCTGCCAGTGTTGAATGACATGTAACCATCATCAACCATCCCCAATTGATGATTGACAGATTAATGTTCTGGCATGTTCTGGTTATCTGACCCCATCCCCCCATCCTTTAGCACAGCAGCCATTGTAGCAGGGAGAGTCCGCAGTGGCCAAGGTCAAGGGGCACATGGTCTCTTGTCCCTGGTGCACAGCTGCAAATCAGGCGATTTTTGGCCTTGACCCCAGAAGAGTTGATATTGGTGGTTTCCACCAATCATTTAAACATGTCCCATGGTTTTTGGAGATGCAACAGATTGAATGAAACCTGGGAAGACTGGAAGACTGGAAGAAGGATTTGCCTGGTGGTTGCGCTTCCTGGCCCCAACAAGTACGTTTTTGTGCTCGATCATAATCCCATTGCAACTGGGGTGGACAAGCAAATGAAATCAGCCAGCTGGGATAACTAATGGATGCTGATGGGCTGATGTTTTGGGACAGAAAATGATACAAATGTCCTTCATATCTCCATGAAGTTGTTACGAGCATCATTTCTCAACAGACTTTCGCCACGTTTCGCTCTTGATCCTCCACCAAAAATTTCAGAATGGTGACATTTCACCATTTCTTTGGAGGTTGGAGAGGCTGTGTGGATCAACCGCTTCATGAATTCCATGAACAGCAGATCAGGAATATCCCATCTTCCACCGGAAAAAAACAGATGGATACAGTACAAACATGTAGGAAATGGAAGGAAACTGGAACAGCATGTTCATCTTCATATTAAGACCTACACTCGCCGCATCTATTTTCTCAACCCAAAGAACTCACTTTGGAACTCAACATGCACTTGCACAGGTGAAATCTGGCCCCCCAACCAACTCCGCGGTCACCTCCCAGTTGTTTACAGCCCGGAGGATCTGGTCACTGTTCAAATTGGTGATGACATAGTCATCATCCCTGAACCTGTGTTTGGCGGCTCGAAACTGGGGTGCCCGGTGCCCGTGTACTTTTGAGATTGGTCATAAGTCATAAGTCAAAACACTACTCTGGCGAAATCGCTCACTCTGACTAGCACAAAATGCAGCAGATTTACTATAGCTAGATCTAGCTAGATGTTTCATGTCGAAACATTCCTATCCCCCATGGGGCCCCATGGCCATCCTCTGTGCCACCACGGAGCACGTCCAACAAGTTGGACTTGGCGCAGAAGGGACCGAACTGGGAGCACTTGCGGCCGTCGAAGACCACCGATCCGTTCACCTCGGGGTCTCGGGGAGAACATCCCCCAATGGCACCGGGAAAATTCCACTGTAGGATCAAAAGATGCAAATGTTCAAGCAACGAATGAAGACACCGCCATGTCGGCGGTCAAGGCACGGAACCTTTTCCGTCTGAACTTGCGCCCAAGAGCTCTGCGGTCAGCAGGCAAAAGTTTCACAACTGCAGCAAAGTGACATGACTCCATGGAATGGTTACAGACTGTCAAATGAGTTCATCAGCCCCCTAAAGTTCTTGTTCCATGGAGTTTGACATGAGCTTTGACTGGTTTTCAGTCTCTGCTCTGACTGTTTGCCACGCAGCAGGACCTCTTCTTCTTCCTCTATCATAAATTTTCCAGTCTTCAACAACTTCAACAGGGGCTCATGATGCCCACCCACAAATTTCGTCATTGAATCAGCTGGGTTCATGTTGTGAGGGATCCATCGGGGTCGGCTGCGGCACACTGACATGGATTCGCGAATGATCGCGGTTTCTAATGCACTCCTATCATCATCGCCCTGGCTTTGCTCCGAATTCAGAGCATCATACAGGCTCTTCGCATCCATGACGCAGACACTGTGAGGATCTCGATAGATGTTGGAGTCATTTGCAATGACTGTTGCCTTTCCAGCGGCCTCAAGGTATTGATCTTCTGAAAGCTGCTTTCGTCTCGGGCTGTAGTCTGACAGGCGGATGCTTTGGAAGAAGGCGTCCAAGCGTTCCAGAGCACCTGTCGCTGCAGACATCGAAATCGCCTCGCACAGCAATGAAGATGATGCCTTTCTCCGAAGCCGCTTGGATCGCCACTGAATAAGAGAGATGGGCGCAGGCTCTCCTCTGTTCAGCAGTGGATTTGTAAATCCAAGCAACCATCCATGTTGAGATTTCTCACGTCCACTGGTGTCGAATGCTGAATCTGCTATCAGGACCAGTCGCAGTTGGCTTTCGGGAATCGCATGAATCCGGAGGGTCACAGGAAAGGTCTTCAGGTGCTTCACCACCTCATTCGCGGCATGCACATGCTCCATTGTCGGGTTTGGAAACGACGAAGCCAGGATTGATGCTGCGGATGAAGCATCAGGCCTTCCTTCCCTTGACACCCAGTTCAAAGAAGCGATCAAGCCTCTCAACTGCGTCTTCTCGCTTTCGTTCAGTTGCGTCTCAGCTGCATGCTTTTTGAGAACCTTTTTGTGGCTGAGAATCGGTTCCAGTCGCGTATAGATGAACTCCTCCATCGTGATCTCAAAGCTGAAATCAGGCAGCTGGCGCAAATGACGTCCTGCATAGTTTGTTCCTTCAGCAGACTGCAGGTTCTCGACTTTCCCAAAAGTCAGCATTGATTCCAACTGCTTCATTTTCTCCAGATGCCTCGGTCCACCCGCCTCCGCAATGTCGTCAACCTCAATGACGATGAAGCCGTCGGACAATGCACCTGGGGATCCACGTTTGGATTCTTCAGCTGGAAGTGTGAGGATGCACCTGTCATAGCAATTCACCTCATACTTCAGCTTCTCAGTCGCTGTTTTGAGAAGTGTCCTTCTCCACCAGCTGGGTCCAGTCACCAGGCCATAGATCTCGGTGAGCAGCAACAGGAGCTGTCATGGATCAAGTCCTTCTGGACATTCATCACGTGGCATCCGGCAGGCAAGTGGTTTTGACCTGGTGGTCGGCAAGGCCTGCAGGAAAGCGGTCTTCACATCCTTAACCCGTGTAGCCCATCGTCTGCTTGATGCCAACTGCAAGCACGCATACAAGCTCGTTGACAATGGCGTCGGGGAAGAACGCTCCACCTCGAGGATCTGCGGATCCTGCCATCCCACTGCGCACAACCGTGATTTTGGATTGGTGGCATCTGCTTCCAGCTCGATGGCTTTGAAGTGTCCCTGAGTCAGTGCTTTGGACTTGTACTCCTCCAGCTTTCCTTTTGAAACTGCAATAGGCTTGTAGCGGTCCACATACTTGGAATCAATCACCTGTTCTGGTGTGTCTCGCAAAAATCTGAGACTTTCCTCCACAGACAGAATTCGCACAGCGCCAGTGGAAACCAAGCTGTCGAGCTCCTTTTTGCGTGAAGCCCGAAACATTCTCTTCTCTTCTTCAGGCAACTTCGAAAATTCAACTTGTCCAAAAGATGATTTTGTCTTGGTCACGTACATGCAGCGGTCTCGGATGCAATAGCTTGCCTCTGCTTGCTGGCATGAAAACGTGGCCTCATCTTCAGTGCAAGGTCTCAAAGTTGACCTTTGCTGTTCTCGGCAAAACTTCCATGTGGCACCGATGAAGGCTGGTGCCTGCACTGCAGAAAACAGGTGTGAATCATCTTCAAAATTGATCACTTCCACATAGAGAGATTGATTCGGTGGCCTTGGAAGAGAGGGCGCACCCGGGTTGAATGGAAATGGTGTCCTTGGGACTGCTTCTGTCACTGACCTCTGACTCAAGGTTGGTGTGGGACCTGTCACAGAACTTTGTCTCAGCGTTGGTGTCTCTGGCTGATCCAACAACGGTTCTTGTGCAGGTGCTCGTGGCCGTGCAGCTGGGTATGGTGCTGAATGACGTTGTCGTTCAACAGCTGACGGGCCAAAAGTTCTTGCCGGTGGCATTGGTTGTGGGGGCATGCTCACAGGGCTCGCTGGTTCACTCACTTCTGGAATGACTTCCATTGGTGCGGTCGGCACTCCAGTCTCAGATGCGATGCTCGCACGTCTGCTAGGCAGTTCAGAGTTTGGTGCCGTCGTCACATTTGAACCATCCACTTCCGTGTCCACCTCCATGTGAGCTTGACCTGAAGAGCTTCCCGTGGTGCTCGTCGTGGTTGAAGTTGTTGCATCACCTGATTGAGATGAGCCATCTTGGGTCTCAGTTTGTTGAGCTCCTTCTTCACGGACATTCAAGGTCCTGAGAACTTCATCATAGTAGTCGTCTGTGGGTCCTCCTTCTCGAGTGACATCTTGATAGACGACATGACCTGGCTTGCTGAGTTTCGCCAGCATCTCTTTGGAAAGCTCAACAATGAGCTCGGCTCCAAGTTCTTCTTCAGGTGTAGCTAGTCGAAGTTGTTCTCGAGATGCCTTCCATAGTCTGCCGCGCATAGACACCCAGGATGATTTTCCAGTGGGGTCTTCGGCGATAGTGACGCCGGGGCCAACCCAACCCTTGTAGGAAGGTGTGTCTCGGAAGACATAGACCCATGATCCAGCAAGAATCTTCTGTTGGTCGCTGGTGCGGGTTTGAGCGCGCAGACTGCGTCGCACAGCACCTTGGTCCTGCTTTCGGATCCATTCGCGGGCAGCTGCATCTCGAATCTCCCATGACCTGTGAATGGGGTCTGTTGCAGATGCATCCGCCAGCTCGCGGTTCAAGGCATCTGTGGCAAGGAGAGAGGCTGGGAGGCGCAGGTTCTTGCCGAAGACACGCTGCATGGGGCTAAATCCAAATCGATCCATGTAGCGGTTTCGTCCTGCTACCACTTCAGAGACGACATATGGCAGCTCTTCCATAGAGGCTGATGTGGCGTGGATTGTCGCCAGGATCTTCTCTTTCAAGATACCTCCAGCCTTCTCAGTTCTTGAGTTCTGCCAGGGTGATTGGGCGTCTGTGTAGTGGAGTCCAACGCCAAGACCACCCACAAGCTCCTTGAGCTTGTCATTGTCAAACTCCTTGCCTCTGTCCATGACCAGAAGGACGGGAGGTCCATAGTGCTTCACCCATTCATTCATGAAACGTTCAACCACTTCATCTGCATTCTTGCTCTGGCAGATGCATGCTTGTTGGAAGTTGGTGCCCCAACACAGCATGTTGAGCAGGATGACCTGTTTGTGCTGCAAGTCCAAGAAGCACAGGTCAATGCCAACCACAGTGTTGAACTCCAATGCTCGCATCAAATGTCCAGGTCGTGCTGGTTTTGGTCGAGGAAGTGCATCGCAGGTCGGGCATCTGAAGTGTCTCTTGGTCCACTGGATGATATGTTCCTGAACTCCAGCATTCTGCAAAGCACGGACGAAGATGTCCAATCCAGGGTGACCAAGATTCCGATGCACTCGATGAACTTCTCGCCTCAAGTTTGGAGGAAGCGAGAACTCTCCCTCATCCACCTTTTTGAAGTCCTCCATCTTTGCAAGGGCTTTGGAAACTCCAGGTTGCTCGCCAACATTGCGAAGCTGACGGCGAGTTTCTTCCAACACCTCGTCATCCACTGCCTCTGGCACAACTGCCTCAGGCAAGTCTTCATCATCCGCTGCTGCAGGCCAGACCATCCGTGAAAGTCCATTGGATGGATGAAGTCCACTGGCTTCTGCATTTGGCCGGGCAGGTGGCTCAAGTCCAAATCCAACCACCTGCCTAAGTCCATCGGCCTGAAAGTCCAATGATTGCGGATGTGAATTGGAGGCCATTGCAAAGTCCATGTTGACCTCTTGGCAATCCACTGCAAAAATTTGGGCTTGGATGCCAATCGACTTGCCATACAGGAAGGCTTGGTGAAGTTGTGGATTCTGAGGCTTTGCTGCTTTGATTCCAAGGGCATTTTTGATACCATGCAGCAATGCCTTGACAAAGTGGGGCGTGTAGATCGCGGCCATCTTAGCTGAGCCGCCAACCAGCATTCCATGTTGATGCGACTTGTTGCAAGTCTTCTGAACGTAGTGAGCCATCTCTGCAATGTTGGTGGCCAGGAGTGTGGGCTTTTGGACCAGCTCCCCTTTGCAGGGACCTGCTTGAGCACGTAGGCCAAACTGGCACATGTCCACGCGGATCTGGTAAACGTCTGGATGATCCAGCAACTCCAGCATCTTGGGGAGTTTCCAAGACTTGGCATTCTTGGGCTGTTCCAGGATGAACCCACGGCCTTCGGAGATCTGTAGCATGGCCAGGCTGATGGCGAAGTTCATGTGGAGCTCACCCTCGATGACTTCACGTCGAACTTGTTCACTGTCACGCTTGCTGTTTGACAAGTTCCGTAGGGATGAGAATGGTCCACATGGAGGTGAAAGTAACAGCACTGCAGGTTTGTGCGTCTTCACCAGCTTCACAGCCTTTTGGCGATGCTCTGACTTGCAGAAGTCCCAGCCGTTGGTCAGGTCCAGCGCTATCTTCCCACGGAGTCCTTCACCTGGAGACATTGCAGTGGCTCTTGGAGGGCTGTAGATCTCGCCAATGTGGTCGAGATAGTTTCGTAGTGCAAAAGAAACGTGTTGTCGTTGCTGCTTGTCGATGGTTTTGGGCACACCATCAAAATCAGTGCGGGCCAGCTCAGACGTGCTGGCATTCAAGGAAAAAGTCATTTCTTTGATGCCCAGGTCACCCTCAGTGCTGTAGCTGTCCTCAAACTCCATCCGAGGACCAAGCAACGTAGAGATCCGTTGCTCTGCATCGGGCAACTGAGAGCAAACCAGGACCGTTGCAAACATTGCCAACTTCGTGGCCTGGGCAAGTGGTTTCGCTATTGAATTCGTCTTGCATCCACCATTGCCCTCATATTCCTGGGATTTGCATACCTGGTTCTTCATGGAGTCACCATCTGAAAGTCTTGGATGGCTTTGCGTGGAGTCGTCTCGTCGTCCGACGTGTGGATCTCCTGGATTTCCAGCTCCGATGATGCTGGTCCTCGAGACTTTGACCTTGGTTGGGCAGGTCGAACTCCACTGGCCATCTGCATCTGCTTGCGGCGCTCCTTCTTGTGCTCGGCCATCAACTTCTCCAACTGCTGATCGGCTGTCTGATCGGTTGGGTCGAAATCCATCCCATCCATCAGTGCCTGAGCCGCCATGTCGGTCACCAGACTGGTTGTTGGTGGAATCCCCATGGCTGCTTGGCGGTGGCGGTTCTGTGGGTGCTCCAGCGGCATTGGGAGTTGTCCTTCTGACTGCATGGGTGCTGGTGTCATCCTCCCTTCGTGTGCCATCAGGGGATCTGTGCGGACCACTGTCTCCTCCTCGACGACCAAGGTTGTCAGGTTGGGCCTTGATCTCGGCGGTGGCAGTCTGCTTGGGTATGCCACCTTGGAAGACGTCTGGATCTTCTCTGTTCCCGCTGAACCGCGGTATTCCCCTGAAGAGGCCGCACCAGCGTTGAGCTCCATGTCGGGTTCCCACTCCACGCGCTGCCATCGGCTTCCACATTGCAGGCACGTCCACCAAAAACTGTCCTTTGACCCCCGCTGCCTCAATTGGCTTTCTTCGTGAGCACAGTCCAAGGGCTCTTTGGGCCAGCTTTTGCATGCTTTGGAGCGAGGCAGAGGCTGCCCTATGCCACGCCTGACTTTGGCGGTCTTCTTCGACTCCGCTGGGACCAGGGACTTGTCCTTCTTGGCCTTCGGGAGCTTTGCCATGGTTCCCCTGTTTCTGCTTGTCAGGTAGTCGGTCACCGACTGTAACATCACCTCCAGGTACAACCTGATGGTTGCCAACACCATGCGACGCCAGGCCTGCATGAGTTTTTCCGGTGGTGACTTCTTCTTCGGCACCGGGTCTGGCATGTCTTCGTTCTGAGCCAGCAGCCATTGCGTCACACGCTTCTGCATCGCCCGTCCAAAACTCACCAGGTCGAGATTGGGGCGCAACGGGATCTTGAGTTCCCTGGGTGTTTGCGGACGGTCGGCTTTCTGTTGTAGCACGATCCAATGCAGGCTGTTGCAAAGAACTTGATGAAAATGCATGTGAAGGCTGTGGCAATGGACTTGATAACATGTGTGATGTGGTTGACGCTGAATGTAAAAATTGAACATCATCTGAAAAACTGACATGTTTCCGCACTGCAACATCAGTTGAAACTGTTGACATCTTTGTTGAAACATCTGCAGTTCTCTCCAAACCCCTTTGGTCCTGCACCTGCATTGGTGTAGGCTGCATTGCTGGCTGCCGCATGCTTGCCTCACCGTGCAGCAATGCATCACGTTCACACTGTTGAGAAGGATCACCAGGGGAATGGGGATGAAAAGAGGCAGCAACATCAACAACAGTGCCAATCGATGAAGGCGAAAACTGCGAAAACTGCTGAAAAAACACATCACCCGACCAAAAAGGGAGTTGGCGCTGTTGATTGATCAGCCATGAATCATGGATTGAAAGCGGTGCAGCATGTTCATCATTGCTGTCAATAACCGTCCACCGTGACTTGTCCAAAGTTCCCAGCAAACTTGATGGAAAAACTTCTTTTGGGTGCACTAAAGTTTTTCGAGGGCTCAAGGTGCCCATGTATTGCAACTGATGCTGAGCCGTTTTCAACCAAACAGCAACTCCAGGTCTTTGTGCAAACTTCGTTGAAGTTGAGCTCTTCGCAGGAGAAGGCTTGGGTGATGCAGCTTGAAAAGGGTTCTCACCTTCAATTTTCAACTCATTCAACAGCTGCTGTGGCAACGTCCACTTGCCTGCAAACTCAAGCACTGAAATGGCGCGGTGCCCTGATGGAGATCGCCTCATAGGCGTACTATTGCCATTCTTCAAAGTAAACAGTTCCTTGCTCACATCAACTGTCGCACCTACCAACTCAATGTAAGAGATGGGCAAGAGAAACGGGGTGCAAAAAGATCCTTCGTCGCTGATTTCAGTCACACGGATCAGCCCATTGGTACGAGCCACTCCAACTGGTACATCATAAATTCCAAGAATCTTTGCACTGCCGCCAATCCCAGCACAGGTCACTGTTGCCCCATGCGCTGGTGCGGGCTTCAAACCGTAGCTTTCCAAGCATTGTCTGAGTTTTGCCATTGCAGCTGAACCAATCACTGCTTCCTCAGCCGCTGTGTCGACAACTGCTTCATTGCCGGAAGTTTGAACTCCAGCAAAAACTGAAAACTTTTTCTCCTTGGCTTCGGAGATGTTCACATAGACCTTGTTCTGGTTTCCAGAGCTTCCCTGACACACAAAAAAATTGGCTGCTGATTCCTGAGCACGCTTGGGGCATTCCTTGGAAATATGTCCAAGCTGGCCACATGAAAAGCATCTTGTTCTCGACATCAATTCTTCAGGGGTTCCACGGTGAGCATGACTGCCATGTCCACGACCCTGACCCCTTGAGCTGGTTGAAGTGCCTTTGCCTTTTCCAGAGTTTTGATTTCCTTTGTTTTTCCCTTTCTTTGCAACTCCGGCTTTGGGCTTGTAAAACTGTCGGCCTTTTCTCCGCGCCTGGAGCTCTTTGCGAACGTCCTTGTAAGCAGAGTTGTAGGCCCAGACATAGTTTGCCTCATCTTCATCATATTCCTGTTCAGGGTCGAACAGCATGTAGGTGAAATTGCCACGACCATCACTTTCGGGGCCCGACAACTCATCTTCGTCGGGCTGCAGCTCATCGTCATCCTCATTGGTCTGCTCATCCTCCAACTCACCGTCGACCTGAGTGCTTGTCACATAGGTCTTTGCAACCCTTGACATCAGAGCTTCAGGACGATCTAGAGGACGTAGTGCTGCAGCTGCCTGATCGAAGGTGAGCAGGGCATTGTATCTCACCGCAAGGTTTTCCCTTTGAAGGTCGTTCAGGCCAGCATGACGCAAATGACGCAAAAGAATTCGACCAGCAATTTTTGGGGAAAGTTTTTCACCCAATTGGCTTTCCATCTCCTGCAGAGCGATTTCTTTGGCTGCTATGTATGTGGAGAAGCTTTCATTCTTGGATCTTTCATTGCCATAGAAAAAATTCTCCACAGCTGCTGGTCCAGAGGCTTCCAGGTATGGCGCATACTTCGCCATCAACGAGGACAATATAGCACTGTAGCCAGACTCCGAAGTCAACGTTGCTAAATCTATTGCTTCAGCTATTCGTCGAGGTGCCGTTCCTTCATGAAAGGACTGCATCAGCTTCAGACCCCAACGTGACTTCGGCAGGTTGTTGTCCAGTTCCCATAGAGAGAGTTGCCGTAGCCATGCGCGAAGGGTTTCCACACTTCCATTCCAAGGGGGCAACATCTTTTTGTCGCCACTGATCGCTGCTAACAGCGCTTTCATCATAACATCATCCTTGTCAACTCTTTCATGGGTCAGTCCAGCAACAGGCGTTTTACCCAGCATCTCAAAAGCACTTTGTACATGTGGTGTAGGTTGTGGCAACGCTGAATTGTCCAAGTTATGGAGAACCGAAGAGGCAGTCACCTGAGGGCATCCAGTACATCCATATTGTCCTGAGCCAACGGGTGCTGCCATCGGCGCCACATTGATGCCTTGAACAGCAGGGTGCATAGCATTCGCACGCATTGGAGAGGATGGCGCTGATTGTACGCCGAAACCAGTCATACTTGGCCGTGGTGAGCTCGCTGCAGCGTTCCCTTGAGGAACATTCATTCCAGCGTTGAAGCCAGTATGCAACTGTGAAACATTTGTTGTGGGTTGATTACCAAAACTTCCTAAGGAAGGAGGTACCGTTCCCATCACATGCACTTGGGGCATTGGGCTCATTACAGTAGGTATCCCAGCACACCCCATGAATACACCTGGTGGTCCTTGTTGAGGGGCTCCACCAGGACCATGGAGCTGCGGACCAGCACCACCATCGTGGTTTGTTCGACCAGGTGGATAGTAAGATCCCGGAGCTCTCATCGAGGCGTCTCCTCGGCTCCAGGGATCACCACCTGGTAAGGACCATGGGTCCATGCCGGTCCAAACCGGACACCGGCTCCGCCTACCACTGTAGGATCAAAAGATGCAAATGTTCAAGCAACGAATGAAGACACCGCCATGTCGGCGGTCAAGGCACGGAACCTTTTCCGTCTGAACTTGCGCCCAAGAGCTCTGCGGTCAGCAGGCAAAAGTTTCACAACTGCAGCAAAGTGACATGACTCCATGGAATGGTTACAGACTGTCAAATGAGTTCATCACCACAAAAAATGGGATTTTTTGAATGGGAAAGTCCTCTATGAATAATACTTGAATAGATGAGTTGCCCATTGAAATGTCATGAAATGTCCATCTCTGGGGATTTCGTCATTGCCATGTTGGACCCGAATGAAGTCCACGAATTCCATGTGCCCAAAGGTTTGCTGTTGTGGCATGGGTCTGTATGGTCAACATTCTTAAGCACCCGAAATGGATGGTGGAATTCTAAAAGTTGACTGTTTGCGGTTTTGAGCCATGCCAAGATCACACCACAAATGGCTTTCTTGAGTTGATTTATATAATCATAATATATCAATCATAACTCACAACATATAATCTATAATTTGCTATACTATAGCACACGCTGGCATGGCAAATCTGATCGAACCATGGCATCTGGCATCTATCACCCATCTGAAATGTCCTCAGCAAAGCCCTGCCCTTCAGCCCCCGGGACACTACGGGGCGTTCCACTGAAGCCTCGGCTTCCAAGAAGAAACCCAGAAGCTCAGCACGTCTGTCGCTTGATTCGGGAAGGAAAAGATTACTACCCCTGCGGGGATTTCTTAATATACCCAAATTTAGCTGCTAAATGATACCAAATGAGTGTTCATCCACGCAACAAATAAAAACAAGCTATCCAGCTATCCTATGTGGTTGCCAAACTCTTACTAGCTCTTGGGGAATATGGACAGCCACAGCTAAGGAGCAACTGGATAGTTTGATCCACTTTGATCCACTTCCCACAGTTTCCTTTCAACCCATCCAATCAATCAATCAATCAATTAATCAATCAATCAATTAATCAATCACTCAATCAATTAATCAATCAAAGGTAAAAGTTGATTCGGACACCATGGAATGGAATCCATCAATTTTATTCGCCAACAATTGCTATCTTCAAGCGGCTCCAGTCGCCAGCATAGATGGTCCAAGGACGATTGTCTCCTTCGGACTTCTTGTGAGCATCATCCAGGTCGGCTACCAACTTGTCACCTCAAAACGGGGCAATGGAACGTTTCCTAATTTCCTCAGTTTTTGGAAACAGCCGTAGAAACCACAAGATGATGTTTTACTCAAAATGAAACCATAATTAACCAACATCAAGATATTGATTTTTGGGGCAAATAAATCTTTGCGCCAATGATTCACATTGAAGGTTGGAAACCCAATGAACATCATGCTCAAATCCTGAGCCAACTAGATACCGCCCTGTGCTCTCTGGAGCACCACAAGGACACCCACCTACCCCTAGCGTACATTTGCAGACTCGTCTACCTGTCAAACCCTCCAACTTAGCCCCTCCGAGTCACCATCCACAACGATGTTTTTCACTTTCCTCGAATGGTGAAAGATGCGCACGCTGCTGCAATGTGAGTCAAAAGATGGGTCTTGTGGGCTACGTCGCAAATGTGGGAACCCACAACAGGTACTTGGTTCCCCCAATCAATAGAGGTCCCACATTTTGAGGGGCATTTGAGTGTAGTATCCAGCTCCGAAATGATACCGAGACTCGCAAACGGCATGCAGCGCTTTCAGATCTAACTAGCAAATCATGTATCGCATTTGATTTCCAATCATTTGGTTTCATGGTGCTTCATTCTGGATTCCTGTCAATCCAGACACCATTGATCAAAGACGTGTCACGGTTTGTGTGTGTGTGTATGTCTCTCAAGAATTGTGAGGGCCAACTACGGCATGTCATTTGCCCTGGGTCAAAATAAGGCACCTTTGAGATGTGTATGTGTATACATTGAGTAATATATTATGTGCGTCTTCTTACATGTATATCACTATATTACAATATATAATATGTGTGTATATTGTGTATTGTATTGTATTTAGTTTATTAAATCATCTTATATAAAATAATATATATATATATATTCAGATTGCAGTGCATTACACTATTATATATCATCTTATAGTGTACTATTCTCATAGTAACCGTATTATGTATATTATGCATATACAAATTAGGCAAATCTACAACTCACTTGCAAGCTGACGCCAGGGCGCTCATTGATCTCGTGGAAAGCTTTGATGTACTTGGGATCCATGATGTCGCCTGAGAGGTCTGGGGTATGGTATGGTATGGTGAAATTGTGCCACCCAAAAATTGTTCGTACATGAGCTTGTCCAAACATGGATATGCCAAACTCGCAATCTTAATGTGGAACATGATGCTTTCAAACATGAAATTTTGGGGTGCCAAAGGACTTTTTCAAACAAAGCCACGTGCCTTCACATGCCCATGAAACCTACAGGCATCTACTGGCAATATCTGGCATACTACACCCTGGATCTTTCATGTCCGTCCCCCTTTTTCATATGGGCCTGGGGTTGTATCGAAAATTGGAACCCCTCTCCATCCCATGGTTTAGAAGCATCAGGAGGTAAGCCACAAGTGGCATAACCCATTCACAAAAAAAGTTCATCCCAAATCTGCTGAAAAGAACTTAAAGCTACAACATGTTACACAGCCTTTTTTCAAAAACCAATCATATTGGATATTTGATATTTGTAAAAAAAATGTGCAATTTCTCTATATTTTGAAATATGCTTCCAAAATTCTCCATATGTCCACATCTTCCAAAACAGCGCAAGCGACACTCGCTCTCCGGCACATCCGCACAGGTCGCGGAGAAGAAGTTGAAGCGCGCATTGCCGGGCCAGGTGGCGGAGACCTCAGGTTTCTAGTAGTGGAATGTCCACATTTAGATCCATTTAGGCTATGTTTTAATATTGGGATGGGATCGTTGTCAATTGGTGGGGAGATGTCAATATTCGTGGGGGTATAATATGCCGACATATCTTGGGGGTTATAGTTGGGAGGGATAGTTCATGGGGATATAATTGCAATTAATTGTCTGCTGTAGATGATTAAGCTTTGATGTAATCATGATATAAGGGATATATCTTGGGGATAACATTGGAAAATCAAAAGGATTTACCATGATTTCGCAAGTATATGAGAGCCAACCGGCACCCAATTCACA
Source organism: Cladocopium goreaui (assembly GCA_947184155.2). NCBI lineage: Eukaryota > Dinophyceae > Suessiales > Symbiodiniaceae > Cladocopium > Cladocopium goreaui. The sequence continues at coordinate 857,920 of CAMXCT020000114.1, read as the reverse complement.
ACTTGTGATTGCGGCAGAAAAAATGGGGCTGTCAGCCAGAAGAGAAGACCGCCAATCTTGGTAGGGTAGGGTTACTTCATAAATTTGGGGATATGAGGATTGTAATCGGCTCCAATGGAGAATTAGCGCTGGGCTACAATGCGTTAACTGGCCATTTGCAACGGCTGAGGCTACATATGAACTTTGTTTGAAGTTATCAAAACTGGCGCCATTTCTAGCACATCTAGCACTTTGCTCATATTGCAAAGGTTTTGTTCCCCGGCAAACATCTCAAAAGCGAAGCACACGGTGCTGAGAAATCCAAGTATGTCATGTTTGATTTCCAGTTCAAGACTTGGATCTCCCCTCCGACAAAATGTAGCAGGAAGTCTCGATCAAGCGGCATAGTCATTGTGTTCCAGGGCCAGTGATCCTCACGGGCCCAATCATCCAAAAAAATGGCTAGCGTGCTGAAGGAAAAAGAGAAAGAGAACATTGTCCTCTACACTCTACGCTACGCTTTGCTTTCTTGAATTGTCGTTGGGTAATGTAGCATGTCTTGGGGCTAGAAGCAAAGCAGCCTCCCTTTACAAATCAGATGGCAATGGTTCTTGCTTCAAGCAAGTCCTTGGCAGATTATTTGCACTGCAAAAAATGTGAGGCCACCCCCAAAAAAAACAGAAACTCTGCAGGAGTCAGACACTTTCCAGAACTTGCTCTTGTTTCTTCCAGCCCAGAAATGCCCCTAGACACCCACCATTTCCACCGTGGCCCAGCCCTGTCCTGCTGGCACCCACTGCTTCTCGGGCCGTGTCTCGCTACTGAGAAAGGCAAAGCCGCCACCGCAGGCGATGGTGAAGACCACACTACCAACCAGAGTTTTGATCTCGGCTGTTGAGATGGAGAATGATGGGGAGGTATGCGGAGGGCTGGATCTGGATGGGAGGTACTAAAAAATCGTGTTAGAGAAAAGGTACCTTGGGACCTCTATTTTTGGTGCCATTGTAGCTGAGAAGGCATGTTGGGACTAGTCGACCTGAGGGTTCAGGTGTGCAAGTGGGCTTGGAGGAACTGCGAGTGACACTAGCCAAACGCTTCCACAGCTTAATAATATGATGCCACCAACAAGTGGGCGTGTCTAAAAAATAGGGTACCCCCCAAGCAAAATGATCATGGATTATCATGGATTACCATAGATCATCATCATTTTCCGCATGCACAATGGTCATGTTATGCCATGTTGGAGGCCCCATCCTCCCCAGGCTGCCGGGCTGGATGGGTGCCGACCCCGCGGCCCACTTTCTCGAAGAAATTCTCTAGGCACCTCTCAACGGCACCTGAGATGTGGGAAAAACATAGAAAAACCACCAAATCATCTGGGCAGCTGATGGCAGCTGGTTCCTAATGGCTGGGGGTTTACCGGTTTACCCCCAATCATCCAAGTCAGACCATTTTGGTACTGAAATCCAGGATCAGCCTTTGACCCAAATTCCCTCGGGGTGTGGAAGTTGTTGCACCACCCTGACAGAGCTCAGCTTGGCACCGAGGCCCATGACGAAGCGAAGTAAATTCGCAACTGCCAAAGTCAGTTTGTCTGCTAAGCCAAGAAAACTGCATGCAAATCCGACCGTGCGCTTTTTCTTGGGAACAATAGAGGGGTTGGATTGGTACCTAACACCGTTTAATGTTTGGGAAAATGAATTGTTGTTGTTTATCCTCATTGACCGATTGAGAAAAGGACACGTATTGATGAATCAACCAACCAGTAGGAAAAGGACAAAGGACATTTCTATGAAAGAACTGAGGAGTTGTCCCCGTGGATGCTTGCCAAGCCCTAACCTTCTGGATGCCAGGAAGGTGACAAATTCACAAATATCCTAAACCGCTGGTTTCCTTTCTGAAAGGTAGTTGTAAGGGTTTGGCATTCACGAAGGTCACCTCAACCCTCCAGGACTTGCACGTAGGATTGGTGGCATTCACATTGCTTCAAAATTGGTTGACAGGATGAACATGGTTGAACCATGTTGAACCTATGGGGCTTTAGGTTGAATAGTGTTTTTATCATGTTTCATCTGTCATCATTGTTTTCCATCAGCGACTCAACTTTGTGAGGTAATTGCAATGGCTGATGGGTCATCCAAACCATATACAAGTCCACCGGAATCATCATTCTGTAGCACACGTGGTCTTTGTACCTCTACCATGTCTGTCCGTGGCTTGATGGCTACATGCCCGGATATGCCCGGTGAATGATCCGAGAACCGGTCGAAAAAGAACGGGAAACGTCACCAGAGATTATGGTGACAACAAAATATATAATATATATATATGTATATCAAAATATGTCAAAAAAATGATAATTACTCTGCCGTCATCACACGAGGCAATGGAAAATGTCCCATAAATTCAATAAATGGATGTGTCAAATTGGAAAACCATCTATAAATGGTGGACTTTCAATAGCCACGATAGAATCTGATAGAGTTTCTTCCATGTTGTGACCCTCTTGTCACATCCCCCCACAACGTTTCCGCACTCATTTTGCCGCGGCCGCCGCGCACATCACCGCGGCTCTCTCCGTATCAGGCCCAAGCTCGGTAAGACCTGTAGGCTGCGGCCAAGGGCCATCGAAAGCGGGCAATGACCCATCATTTCTGGGGTATATCCCGCTAAGCTACCGGAATATAAATCTATATCTGGGATATCTATAGAACTCTATAGATAGATATATATAATATATATATATATATATCATACTAGGTATGTAATATACGTCGGTAATCTTATCTGTATACATCCAAGGAGGCGGTCCGCTGCACCACCAAACTGAAGGGGGCACACTACCTTCTAAAAAAGGCATTAGTTATTGGTGAAAGTTGGCTCAAACTATTGCATTGGACGACATGCCCCGAGTTCTTCTGGAAAATTCCATCTAATCATACTATATCTCAATTTTGCCAGCTAAGTCTAATTCTTAGCAACTAAGCACTCCGTATCACTCCCTGGTTTTCCTTGCTTGGCCAGGTTTACCAGGTCCATCCCAACCGTTTGGCCGGTCAAATCGTCCCGTTTTTTTCGGCAAGGGGCGTCCTCGACAGCCTCAGGAGCGTCGCCTTCGGCCAGGCTGCACTTGAGCCTTGGCAGCTTGGGAGGGGGATACAACTATAAGATATAATAGAATATATTATGGATAGATACCATATTACATATGATATTGTGATATATAATATACATATGGAATACAATGTAATATACTATAACAAAATCCATTATGATGATGTTTTCCTGATTGTCGCTCTAAATCTAACTTTTGATCGTTGTTTGATGATACATGTATCTGTCTATCTGTCTCTTCTCTTGATCTGCTAATTTATTGCTGAATAAATGTTGGCCGTGCTGCCAGACTGACCAGGTGCTCACATGCCTCCTACTTGGGGTGTAAGTAGCGGTGGAATAAACAAGAATGATCAAACATGAATAATAAGACTAGTATAGACTAGTAATAATCATAATATCATGGATGTAAATCAATATGCTTAAAACATGTTGATGTGCGGCACAAATGTGGGTGTGAAAAATAGTATTCCACAATCACAGAGCTAATCAGCAAACCGCAACCATGGTTGATGGGGTTGAAGTGGCCACCTTCCGATCTGTTGCCCAGCAACGTCTGTGGGTAGAAACCTGCGGCAGGTTGCAGCAGTGCGGAGAGGATCATGGGCCAAAAGTGAAGGGTGACCATGGTAGGGCCAAGGGTGAATACATAAAAATAACGATTGATATGGGATGATATGGGTAGGGGTCAGAGCTACCTGCTGACAGCCCCCTTTGCCTAAATCTAGTTCTGTTGTATCATCTCTGGGAGGTAGCACACCAGATTCTTGACCCATGGATATTCAACAAAAGATGCTCAGATGCGTCTCACTATCATGGTCACATGGCTGTCCACATAGGGAGAGAAACGGTCTTCAACCCTTTAAAAACCATAAGATATTCCGTGATATTCCGCATATCTAGGACAAATGGAACCTCGTGGCAATGGCAAATTCCCCATTTAGTTCTATGGATAACCTCCATTTTTTACGGGATTTTCCATTGCCACATTTGATTCAGGCGAGATGCTCCCTCAAGAATTCTGGTCTCCCATGGTATCTTCGACCACATGCCGTGCGCCAATCTCAATGCACAGTGAAAAAGGTGCCTGTGAACATCGCTGATGGTTCAACTGATGAGTTCCCCAACTGAAGTATAGCCCTGAATCAACTGAATCAACGGACCAAGTCTGGTTGGCTTTCCTTGCCCATTGGTTTGCCATTTGCTATACACAATTCTCAAACACATCGATTCGGGTTCCCCGGCTTGCGCCATCCTCGATCAACTTTCGCCGCTTCTGGGCGCTGGCCAGACCTTGCCTCGGAAAATGCGCCAAAAAAACATAGGGAAGAAATAAAGGGAACCAATCAGATAATCAGTGAATTGTTCTGAATGAAATATAGATCATTTAGCAATCTGAATATGTGTGGCATAGTTTTCTTTACTACCCATCATTATGATCCAGATTGTTGATGATGGTTAGTAAAGAAAACTATAAAGCCAGATTATTGGTTGATTGGATGATTATAGTCTTTTCAACTACTAACATTCTATATTTCATTTTCATTATCCAGATTGTTGATGAACCATGATGAACCAGTTGGCCTTTAACGACAGAAACCCCTTTCCCGGGACTCCCGGCAGCGTCACGGTGACTTTGCGCTCAGCTTGCAGTTGCTCCTTTAAGCCTTGAGGCAGCTCCACCTTGATGCGGGAAATCCCAGGAAGAGGACGATTTGGGGGATGCCCCCATGACTACGGAAACCTCATGAAACCTCGATATTTTCAGAAGTTCAACTGATCTTGGGGTTGCTTTGTAATCTTGGTAAACAGGAAAAGTAACTCGATGTAACTGCTTTTTAGAACTGTCTGGATCTTTTCAGAGGCTTCAAATCACGCAGAATGAGACCAACCTAGCATTGATCAGGTCAGGTCAGACATGGTCAGGCTAGTGACTCATTAGACCACAAGTAGCAAGAGTCAACTAGAATCGAGGATTGTTGTTTGATAAACAATCACCGGTTTCAGCAAACCAGAACAGGTGCGATTCTTACACATTCTACATGGTTGAAAACTGTTTCCTTGGTGTCGCCGTGTTGCCATCAACAACGGCAGCATTCCTCAGACCATTAGCACCCAACAACCTACTTGTTTGTCATTTCAGTTCTAAATTCTAAATCAGCCATTTGTGGTGGTTGACACGTATCAATATCATTGAATACATTGGCATATCTGCATATAACTAATAATAACTTGTACCACTTTTTACCTCAACCCCAAAATGGCCATTTCATGTTGGGCAGATAGTAACTTCGACCCATACCAAAGACGCCCAAAGCAACTCGACCGCCTTTGTCTCCTCCCGCGTCGCCGGATCATGTCCGGCAGCGAAGAGCCTCCACTGGGCGGAATTCCAAGCCCCATGCCGTGGCATATAAGAACAACAGAAACTGGCTTGGAGATGACTCAAGAACTCAGGAAAAATTCGCCAAAAATCGCTATGGATACATGATGATACATGAAGATACATGAACATCCACTTGATGAGCTGTTTTTTTGGTACCCAGAAATGGCCAGTTCCCTGAGAGCCGAGAGCCCCTGCTTGACGGCCACCTTCTCCCGGACCTGCCAAAATGGACAAGTTGCCAACTGCCAACTGGACAGTTCAATGACCCCAATGTGGTGTGGGGTCAAAATTCAAGACATCAAAAACACAGATTTCAGCAGCTTCTTTCTAGGCCAGCCCATATGATATGTTTGCTTTCTTGGAGTCAATATGAGTCAATTATAAGCTGACAATGTTAACTTCGATAGCTGCTACTGGGATCTACTGGGTATAGTTGCCATCCCAAGGGATTTTCGATGACTGTCGTAATCTCTGCCGGTGTCCATCCCCAACTCGCAAATAGGAAAAAAACCCAATAAATTCCGGATCAAATCCGAGCGCTTTTTGCTGGTTCAACCAGGTTGAAGCCTCATTTTTTGCTGCTTAAATCATATCAAAACATTTTGAATCCCCATCCGTGCTGGTTAAAAAGCCTTCCGTCGTCATTGCTTGTGCCATGGTCCTGCCTTCTCAGGCATCACCACGCTTTTCCACGCAGCCAGGACATCGCTCTTCCTGGGATGGGATTCTGCAAGGGGTCCTGGGCAAAATGATGGGTAAAAGTTAGGATGATATCTTAAAATGATGGGTAACAGTAAAATGATGGGATTTATCAGTTTAACAGCTTACTGTTCTACCTTTGCCCTTTGCAAATGGAAAAAAAATAATGCTTCCAGAAATCAGAGGTGTCAATATACAAACGATGAATGTTGTTTGATATTGGAAAGCGAAACGAATGGACTATCGCAAATGTTTTGAACTCGCCCTTCTTCTTTTTAGCGTCAGGGTTTGGGGGACCAACCTCGCATCAAAGATGTGCATTCAGCTGCTAAGAATCTAAAGACACCTTGAGACTCCTCAGGCCCTCCATTCTTCCACATCTAGCTCCAACATTCAACAGCCTTCAAGATCATGATCCCAAGGAATAAAACACAAAAAACCTTATATTTTCACACCACCAACCAGATAACCAGTGAAGATTCCTTGCATCACAGTTACGGTCGTCTCCATCATACCATCCATGGCCACCTCTGAGGGCCCCCACTCAGCTTGTTTGAGATAGGTCAACATCTCTGCGCTGGTGTTGAAACACCGACCCAACCTGGTGAAGTGGGGACACCAGTTTACATACCACAGCCAGCATGGTTTTTTTGGCTAGTTGATGTTCGGATTCAGAATCCTCCGCTTTTCATCGTTCCTAGAAATATTATATTATATTATATTATATTATATGATATCATATTATATTATATTATATCATATCATATCATATTATATTATATTATATTATATTATATTATATATATATTATATATATATATATATATTATATATATACATATACATATATCTTCTAGATATGGATATGAGCAAAAACCCTGGTACCCTGCTGTTCACCTCAACATAGCTCGCAACTTTGGATGTCCATCCGGTCCATCCGCCAAAATATGCCACAGGATGAAATCACCCAGATTAAAATCACATCTTTCCGAGCCACAGGATGGGCGCCCAGAAATGCTCCGTCTCCTCGCCCAGCGACCTCTGATGGGTGATGCCCTTATGGTGGGAAGCTGGTACCCTCCAGCAAAATGGGATTATAATAGGATTGTAATGGGATATTGGCCGGCAAAAAATGGGGATCGGGATATCACCTCCAGTAAACTAAGAGTTGGCAAACTGGACAATGGCCCGTTGATAGGTGATTTACCTATGAAAATTGTGATTTTGCAGTTCGCGAACTGCAACAAATCATCATAAATTACCAGTGGGTGAGGCCCCAAGATGAGCCTGGCAGTGGGTGATTCACCAAGATTATCACAGTTAGATAGAATAATCCGCTGGTGCTTGGTAGATTTTTGTAGGATTTTGTTACCCAAAATTTAGGTTCCCTCATAATCTATCTTGGAATTGGAACTTCGCCTGATTATACCCCTCTGGTAAGCAAACATGGGAATGGAAAATCCTCCATTAAGTTCCATGATGTTCGAGTTTCAATGCCCATTTAGTTCGAGAATTCTCCAGCCAGCCACGTTTGAGAGTACCAGGTTTCCAGGTGAGCCAGTAAAGATACCACCCATCCCATCTCATGAAATACTAGTTGGTTAAAAATGGTTTCCCTAGTGATTATGGGTTTTATAAGAATCCCCAATAACCCCAAGTAGTATAACTTCCATTTCATCACCAATCATCTGGCTGGTATTTTCATGGTCTGGAGCATCCTGGCAACGGAGGTTGAAGCAGCTGCAGCCGGAGGGACTCCTGGCCAGCTCTGACAAAAAAACTCGGATTTCTTGGGGATAACGGGATGACATTTAAGCAATTGAAATACAATCAACAGGAATGGATGGAAATGGTGGATATAGTTCATATAACTTCCGAACAAGAGAAGATGTTAAATTGCTCAAATGGCCCATTTAGTTCCATGATTTACATCGATTGATTAACGGAACTAAAAATGGTGAATGTCCAGATTAACGGAACTTTCCACCGGAAGGTCTCCACCAATCCAACGGAAGGAGTGTGGCAAATCAACTTGGGCCATTGGGATGTCTCAGATAAAATTTGGACTTATACACATTATATATATAATATGTAATTAAGTATAGTGTATGTATATATATAATTGTAGTGTATGTATGTATGTATATATATATATTGTATATATATATGTATATAGTGTACATATATAAATAGTGTATATATATATATGTTGTGATTTGCAAACATATCAACTCTTTGAGAAGAACCCTGACACTAGGTCCTTGCAATCCAGGTCCCATCAAGACCAATCCAACCGATGTGCCTTTCAGGAAACCATCTTTTGCCGAGACACTTGGCTCAGGGCACGCCAGAGGTGGGAAGTGGATGTGGACCGTGTCTTGCTAGCCAAACTGGCTCTCTTGGAACGTGGCCGTTCCCTTTTGCACAGGGTGCATTGCTGGTGGAAGCTTGGAGACGCAGTTGCATCTGCGATCGCTGGTGGAAAAGAACTCACTGCAGGGCTTTGAGATTGCGTTTGTCACAGTGGTGCTACCCCACTCACATTGGTAGCGGAGCCCCCCGCAAAGGGGGGTATCCAAGGGCCTTTCAAACAACTCCATGCCGGAGCCAACTGGAAGTGGGTCTGAAGCTGGCTCATCGACATCACAGGTCACGAGCCAATTAGCCTACCTAGTTCCTCACTTTGACCCGGCCAAGGATGACATGCTGATTTACCAGCAGAAAGTCGAATTGGTGACAGCAGCCTGGCCAAAGGATAAGTACGTGGAACTGGTGACACGTTTAATCCTCAACTGCCAAGGCTCTGCATTTCAGAAACTGCAATTACATCAGTCAGAACTGCTATCCAATGATGAATCTTCGATACAGAAGTTGATATCTCTCTTGGGCGGAAGCTGGGGGAGAATTCCCTTGGAGAAACAGTTTGATGAAGCCGAACAAGCACTGTACCACTGCCAACAGAAAGGCGATGAATCCAATGATTCATACTTAGCCCGGTCAGAGATTCTTTGGAGTCGCTTGTTAGCTAGGAAACTGACACTGGAAGATCTTCAGGCATTTATCGTGCTCAGAGGAAGTTCTCTGACACCAGAGGACAAAAAGCGCGTGATCTTGGAGTCTGACCGAGATAGTGCAGGGAAGTTGACAAGCCAAAAGGTCTCTGAGGCCATTCGGATGTTGGGAGCAAATTTCTTCATGGACATGACAGGTCAACGCCGTGGCAAGACCAAGGTCTATGATCAACATGCTCTGACGGTGGAAGATGTGCCTGAATCAGCCGATGGGCTGATAGCAGCCGATGAAATGACCGAGGAAGACTTTGTGGACACGCTGATCACAGAGGGCGAAGATGAGGATGCAGCCATGATTGCTGACTTCGAGGCAGCAGCCTCGGACGTAATCCAAGAGGACCTGGAAATGGCTCAAGCTTTTACAGCCTACATGGAAGCCCGCCGACGGTTGTCAGAGAAATATCGCAACCGGGGTTTCTGGCCGACTAGCAAGGGTTCCAACCAGTTCAACAAGGGTAAGTTTTCAGGAAGTGGTGGCAAGTCTTTTGGAAAGGGTTCCAAGTTTGGCAAGGGTCGCAAGACTTTACAAGACCGGATTTTACAGAGCAACTGCAGGGCGTGTGGACGCCGGGGTCACTGGAAAGCTGAATGCCCCTACAAAGGGGGAACAACATCTCAGTCTGGTATGAGTGGCAACGGTAGTAGCACTGCTCCAACAACGACGCTGGTGACCGATCTTGCAAGCTCAGGTGCAGATGATGCTTTGCCTCTGGAGTTCTTAGGACTGCCGACCATCGACGATCATGACTTGCCCTCGCACTGCCCTGTAGATGAATCATGGCCACATGTAGTATCCGTTTTTGGGTTAACTACTGAGAATCGTAGCATAGGTAAGCGGTTGTCTCGACCTTATGATGGGAACATTCATAATGAATATTTGGGAAATAAGGGGGAGAAGCCTGAAATGTCGGCCAAAGACCGCCTCCGTGCACGACTAAGGAGTGACCCAGCTGTGAAGCCAAGTAGCAGGTTCATTTTGAACCGCCGTTTTTTTGAACAACCGTCCAAGTCTGCTGTTGCATCCCGGTTCCAGGTAACCACCAAGGTTGTAGCAGATCCGAAAGCCAACAGTTGTCAGATTGATTCACCTGATGCCCACATCTGTTTTGCTACCCATGGAGCAAGTGGGATCCTGGATCTTGGAGCATCAAAGACAGTGATAGGAAGCGAGCAAGTCGCAAGCCTCATAGATCACTTAGACTCTGCCACCAGGGGCCAACTTCGACGCTGCCCATGCAACATAACCTTCAGGTTTGGAAATCAAGGGACCTTGACAAGTAGCCAAGCAATTGTGATTCCAATTGGAAACCTCATGCTCAAGGTAGCCATTGTTCCTGGAGCAACCCCGTTTTTGTTGAGCAATACTCTGATGAGAGCGTTGCATGCCAGCATCGATTGCCGCCGCCAGGAATTGCAGAGTCCGATGTTTGGGCAACCAGTGAAACTTAATCTTTCCAATAAAGGTTTATTTCTGATCAATCTGAATGACATTACCAAAGCATGTCAGCCTTGCCCAGCCTTTTCTCCAATGCAGCCGACAGCACCTGCCGAGACATTTGTGTCCGAAGATGCCGAAAAGTTGCAGTCCCAAAAGCCGAACTGGGTAGGATCAGCCATGCGTACCAACCCCAAAGATGAGAATCCCGAAGAATATTCAGGTGAACAGGTACAGGCAATGAAGAAAGATCCCCATTCAGCCATCATGCAGAATGAACAAACAGCCAAGTTGCCCGATGTACAGTCCGTGGTTCAGACCCGTCCCAGTGTTTTGCCTGAGCTTGACCGTTCAACTGTCGAAGATGGCCAGTCTGTCGCAGCGCCTGTCTCAGATGCAGACTCAGGTTGCCGTGCAAGTGGAGGATCTCAGCCACTTGACACTGGAAGAGCTGGGTCCGGAGCTTGTGGACTTTGGTCAGAAACACCGTGGCCAGAGCTTCCACGAGACGTGGAAGGATCAAGAGTGGGCGTCATGGATGACAAAGCACTATGGAGCAAGCACCAAAACAGCCCACCGTCGGTTCCTACGATATGTGGAGTTGAAGCTGGATTACCACGAAGCTCACCAGATGCCAATTCCAGTCGTTCCACAAGGCAGCCTACCCATGACAACCTCAGGTGTCCAAAGCTCAGCCAAAGCGGGTGGCCCAAGCCCCGGGATGATTGCGGCAAAAGCCAAGACCCGACCTTTGTCCCAAAGTTCAATCCATTTGCCGGACATGGAGGACGCCGGATGGGCGTTGGAACCCGGGACATACACCCAGGGGACTATGAGCTCGGATCCCAATGTGGAGGCAATGCAGCAACGGATGTTGCACCTGGAAAATGCTCTCTCAAGAGTCATTCACCACCTCGAGATGACTGCGGGCCAGACTCACCCAGCTCAGCAGATCCCCATCGAGGAGACGTCCGATGTGGAGAGCCCTCATCTAGGATGAAAGAGGACTGGGACACCGACATTATAACATTCATGCAACATGAACACCTTCACCTCAAACAACTCATCCAGCAGTTCGAACGTGAACTTGAAACGCAGTCAAAACACATCCAACCGATGGGTTCACCAAGCCAGTTGTTAGAAGTGTTCTGCAGTCCAAAGTCTCCCTTGACACACCAGATGAATCAGCTAGGACGCAATGCCCATCGCTTTGGGAGAGCCGAGGGAGATCTAGAAACAGTGAGTGGCCGTGCCAAGTTGTTTAGCCTGATCGCCAGACACCGGCCCAGACATATATGGGTAAGCCCAGACTGTGGTCCCTGGTCCTCCTGGTCAAACCTGAATGCTTCTAGATCCCTAGAAGCCCATGATGCATACCAACAGACCCGAAAGCAGTTGTTGTACCAAATTGCCTTATGCATTGTGTTGTTCCGACACCAGATCATGCAGGGACAGCAGTTCCACTGGGAACAGCCAGCCCGATCACTGATGCTGTCTCATCCCGGCCTTGCAGAGGTTCATGCCTATACACGCGCATGCCAGTTTGACATGTGTAGGGTAGGCGACCTTAAATGCCCCCTCAACGGGAAATCAATGAAAAAGGGTATGGTAATCTTAACTACGGATGATAAGATGTATGCCCTGCTTCACGGGAGAGTCTGTGATCACTCACACGAACACCAACCGATCGACGGAACAACAGTCGTCCAGGGAAGATCAATGCTTAGAACTGAGTTTACGGCAGTGTATCCCCGGAAGTTTGCTAGAACTGTAGCAAAGATCATGTGCCAGAAGTCACAAAGCATATGCTGCACAGCCATGAACCCAGTGTATGCTGCCGACAGCCGACGACCACGGCCAAAGCTGACTTTTGCCAGATCTGAACTGATCATGCCAGAATCTCGGGATGAAAACTTGTCCAAACGCCGTCGACTCGAAGGTAAACAGAAGGTAACACCAGACAAAGATGTTCTTCAAGGAATCATCAATGCGATTGGACAAACACTTCCTAGGGTAGGGCGACAGGAGATTCAAGACCATGTCATCTTGAATCAACTCCAAGAGCTCTTTGACGACAAGCAGATCATGAGGGTCATTGCATGTAGAGGCACCGATAGAACTCTGGGTCCCCCTGAAAGAATGAGTCCCCAAGAAGCACCTTTTCGTCGTAGCCTGGTTTTGATGAGAACCACGGGGGAAATCAAATACGAACGGTATTGGGAACAATGGGATAGATTATCCAAACGGCAGCTCATCCGACCTGCGCACCCATGCCGCATCAATGTCACGATGTTTGCCAAGAACCATGAATCCACTGAAAATCCCGAAAACCGAGAGTCTGGTTCAGCAGCAAGTGCCGACCGTCCTTATGGCTCCCAACAGAGCATGCAGACATCGCTGGACACGACAGCTGATGACAGTTCCCGGAATGCCAGTGACATCACGATGGAGCGAAGCACTCCAAATTTGCCTGAAGTCAGCCCTGAAGTGCCAAGCACGATTCCTGAAAGTCAAGGTAAACAACAAGATCAAAGATTCAGATCACTCCCAAAGTGGGAACAACAGGAGATCATGAACATGCACAAGAATTTGGGCCACCCTTCCAATGATCGTTTGTCAAAAGCACTCCAGGTCGCAGGATACCGAGCAGAAGTTGTGCAGGCAGCTTTAGAGCTGAAGTGCCACATCTGTGCCGCATGCAGTCCCCCTAAACACCAACGTCCAGGAACCCTTAAGCCCCTATTAGACTTTAACCATAAAGTTTACATAGATGGGATTAACTGGAAAAATGCAAAGGGGAAAAGTTTCCATTTGTATCACTTCTTGGATGCGGGGTCAAACTATCATGTGGCAGTGTGCGCACCTTCCCGAGACACTCATGATTTCATCCGCCTGATAGACCACCACTGGATCTCATGGGCTGGACCACCAAATATGATCCAAGTAGATTCAGCAACCGAAATGAACTCACATGACCTCACGACATTCACTCAGAGATATGGTATCAAACAACTGACAATTCCACCTGAAGCACACTGGCAGCAGGGAAAGATAGAGCGACATGGAGGGTTTCTACAAAACATGTTGACAAAGATAGACATGGAGCATGCGATCGATGACTATCCCCAACTGCAGACGGCTTTGAACCAATGCACTCATGCCAAGAATTCTATGAGCATTCGTCATGGATACGCCCCAGAAGTCATTGTTTTTGGTAAACACTCCAGACTTGCCGGTTCCATATTAAGCGACGAATCTAGGCCTTCTCATGAACTAGCCCTGCGGGAGGATCATGAAATAGGTGTTCAAGAGTTCAAGAACCTGCTTGAAATTCGAGAGAGTGCACGACGTGCTTTCCACAGCGCAGACAACAGCAACACGCTTCGCCGAGCAGTTTTGAGGCGACCATGTCCCAACAGAGGAACATATGAGCCCAATCAGTGGATAATGATCTGGAGAGCGGAACAACAGGGAAACCCCAAATGGATAGGACCCCAGAAAACCATTATCCAAGATGGGAATCATACAGTATGGAGCACTCAAGGGGGAAGACTTTTCCGCAGCGCACCAGAGCATGTTCGACTTGCCCTTCCCGAAGAAGGCACAGATGAAAGTAGTGAACTTCCGGAAGACCTCACCACCATTCACCGTCAAATTGACAGAATAAATCAAAATAACCATAACCAACTACCTCCCATTCCTGAAATGCATGAAATAGACTTCCCACCAAGTAATCCTCCAGAAGATGATAACCCTCATAACCAACCCGAAAGTGAAACTTCAGAGGTTTCCCGAACTAACAGCAATTCAGAGACGATCCCACAACCGGATCATGAACCTGAGAGCTCACGCCAAGCTACTCCGATGATCAATGGTGCACCACCTGATGAACAACTTCAGGAAAGCGATCTTCTGGTTTGTGAAGATTTAGACTGGGTCTTTCAGACCACTGCATCGGATGTAAATGCTGCCTGGCGATGTGAGTTTGATGTCAGCCTTAATTCCAACCATGAAATGCCACAGAATCAGGGTGAGGCCTGGACACTCTTAGCCACCAATGCTAAGAAACAAAGGACTGAGATCAGACTGTCAGAGCTTACGGCATCTGAAAAGGCCGAATTCGACAAAGCCAAGGAAGCAGAAGTACAGAACTGGATTCAGACGGGAACGCTAAGTAAGGTCTTACGGAACCAAATCCCAGAGGACCAGATCTTACGATGCCGATGGATTTTAACCTGGAAACCATTAGACCCCGTAGGAGAATCCCCAAATCCAAATAATCCTAAGAGCTCTCAAAAGATATCAACACCAAGTCAGCGCACCCACAAAGCAAAAGCACGACTGGTTGTATTAGGATACTTGGACCCAAAAATTGAGGAGATCCCTCGAGATAGTCCTACGCTTCACCGTACGTCCCGAATGATGCTGCTTCAAGCCATCGCCAGCAATGGCTGGTCACTTGAAAGTTTTGACATCCGTGCCGCCTTTCTCCAGGGAACTCCCCAATCCGATCGGGTTATTGGGATAGAACCTGTCAGTGAGATCAGGAAAGCCATGAACATGTCACCATGGGAAGTTGGTAAGCTTAATAAAGGGGCCTATGGTTTGATTGACGCACCCTACCTGTGGTATTGTGCTCTTGTCACCGAGCTGAACAAACTGGGTTTTGTGGCCACTCCTTTTGATCCATGTCTGTTTGTACTTAGAATACCCCCAAATGAACCCAATGCAGGGGCTCTGGCTGGGGTCTTAGGCATTCACGTGGATGATGGAATTGGAGGGGGCAACGAGTTTTATCAAGAAAAGATTAAACTCCTGGAGAAGAAGTTCCCGTTTGGCTCTCACAAAACACAGGCCTTCACCTTTACGGGGATAGAGGTAACTCAACGAGGTGATAACAGTATCCACTTGAGTCAGTCCGCGTATGTGAGAAAGATTAAACCAATCACTATTGATGTCAATCGAAAAACACAAACTACCAGTCCAGTCACCGACAATGAAAAACTTGCACTCAGAGGACTCATTGGAAGTCTCCAATACGCATCAACAAACACCAGACCTGACCTTGCCAGTAAACTTTCATTTTTACAATCAGCCATCAACAGTGCGACCGTGGACACATTGCTTGAGGGTAACCGTTTGTTACATGAAGCAAAGCATCACCATGATGTTGCCATAATCATTAAGCCTATTCCCACAATGGACTTCAGATTCATGGCATTCAGTGACGCTTCTTTTTCGTCAAGCAAGAAACCAGACTCACACTCGGGTGTAATCATAGTTGGAACCCACAAAGATATCAGCGAGAATAAACAGTGCCCGATCAGTCCAATTTCATGGGGTTGCAAGAAGATACAGAGAGTGGTCACAAGTACCCTTGCTGCTGAGTCCACCTCGCTTGCATCCGCGTTGGATCAACTCGCTTGGCTGAGAATCTTTTGGTCCTGGCTCCACAACCCAGACACAGAATGGAGAAAACCTGAACAAACCCTTAAACTGCTTTCACCAGCCATTTCCACACCAACATTCAAACAAACCGCTGATTTAGCCATAACAGATTGCAAAAGCCTTTACGATCTCACAACCAGAACTGCACCTCCATCATGTGCTGAGTTTCGAGTTCAACTTGTTTCTCGCGCCATAAAGGAAGCTCTCCAAGAAAACATATCCCTGCGTTGGGTGCATTCAGGGGCACAGCTTGCCGATGCCCTCACAAAGGCTATGGAAAGTCACTTTCTTCGAGAGACCTTGCGCGTAGGAACATACCGACTGGTGGACGAAGCCTCGACCTTGAAAGAACGTGCCAAAACAAAAGATCGGGTTCGCTGGCTCAAAGAGCAGAATGAAACCAATAAAAAAAGAAATTTTGGGAATGTGATTTGCAAACATATCAACTCTTTGAGAAGAACCCTGACACTAGGTCCTTGCAATCCAGGTCCCATCAAGACCAATCCAACCGATGTGCCTTTCAGGAAACCATCTTTTGCCGAGACACTTGGCTCAGGGTACGCCAGAGGTGGGAAGTGGATGTGGACCGTGTCTTGCTAGCCAAACTGGCTCTCTTGGAACGTGGCCGTTCCCTTTTGCACAGGGTGCATTGCTGGTGGAAGCTTGGAGACGCAGTTGCATCTGCGATCGCTGGTGGAAAAGAACTCACTGCAGGGCTTTGAGATTGCGTTTGTCACAGTGGTGCTACCCCACTCACAATATGTGTATACATATATTGTGTGTGTATTATATATATATTTAATGTGTAGATATATATGTATACATATATTGTGTGTGTATTATATATATATGTATATATATATAGTCTATATATATAGTGTATATATATAGTGTGTATATATATATATATAGTGTGTATATATATATATATAGTGTATATATATGGTGTATATATATAATATATATCTATAGTATATATATATAGTGTGTATATATATATATGTGGATTTACAGAACCCACACCGGATGTATCTCAAAAATCTGCAATTCAACATAACCTTTGACCACTTCAAAAACTGGCCTCCTAAAACTGGCTTGCGATGAGACCCAGAGATTCACTCCGCCCGAAAGGTCCTTGATGTTTGCGAATTCCGCTTCACCTCAGTGTACCCGTTACCCAGCAGCGCGTTTGGCATTGGTTGTACCATGTTGTACCTTCCCAGGCCACATGTCGTTAATGCGAGTACACCTGATTGATCGTTGAACTGTAGCCTCATGAAATTGTCGAATAGTGCCAGTGCTTCATTGAAAACGGAGTTCCCAGATGTGAGGGGTCTATTTGATCCCTTATTACCCAGTGCATAAGGTCAACCCGATTAATAAACCATGACCGTTGTTCGTTGTGGGGGGTTGCCACCAGCCGATGGCCAAGTGGCTGAGTTTCTCCAGGGCATCTACCACGTGAATCGCCAGCACCTGCCATGGGAAGTCTGGGTGCCATGTCTGAAGGTAGCCACCGCCATGTTTGGCCTGCGAAAAAGGACTAAAGAAAGGGTTGTGCTGCTGGTATTTAACATGCATTGACATGTTACTAACTAGGGATGAATGCAGAATTCAGTATCCAAGCTTTGTTTCTGTGTCACTTTGCAGGGTTAGTTGGGAGCCTTTAGATGAATCAGCGAGTGCGCTAACACTGCACCCGGGGCAGGTATGCATCCCGTTGTCACTCGTGTGTGAAAATGGCCTGCGCGTGCACTCTGAACGGTGCCTACCCAACCCTCCAAAATCTACCAATTTCACTTTCTTCACTTGAATATCCAAAGGAGTGAAATAGACCCCCCAAATCCAACCTGCACTCCGCTTTTTGCTCAGGCAAGTTCAGTCTACCCCCAGCCCAATTGGCTTGGAGGATACAATCAACATCAGTTGTTGTGCTTGTAGTACTCCTGAAAGGAGTCAGCCAAATACTCACCGAAGACGACCTGAAACACAAGAAAGCATTCATCATTTGAGAGGTGCAATCTGCTTGGACGCTTGTCCGGTCTTGCTTGGACGTAGCTTGCAGCAATAGCTCTTCTACAAACCCATCTTGATGGTAAGTTTTGGGACTACGAGGTGCAAAGAGACTTCGGAATTCTGTTGTATGACCAAAGCATCTATCTGAACACACGAGACTCAACATTTGTTTCACACAACCAGTCTCAGATACTACTGTTGTTCTGGGGGTTGCCACTTTGCCAAAAATAGCAAGCAAAACTGACATCAGGTTGGAAGGTTTGGACCTTTAGGGGTTTCAAGTTCATAGCTGGAGGCGTGGGATCCAATTTTGTTCTCGGGTGAAGATGGTTCTCCACTGCAAAAATACACCATCAATTGCCATACATGACAGATAGGGTAATTAATTACCCTAAAATTGCGCTAAAGAAAAACACGAAAAAAACATCTGCGCATCCTAGTGCCATTCATTTCGTGCCATTCAATTTGACCCATATGAAATGGTGGACCTAGGGAGTCAGTCATGTGGGCGCATTCCCACTTCTGACCCGTTGCATACCCGTTGCTTCTGTCATTGCTCCACGCATAGCTTCTCAAAATCATCTACTTGGATGATTGAACACTAGAAATGGACCAACGTTTTATGAGTTCATTGGTTGCGACCTCCGAAAAAATTTGCTGCCGCCCTAGGCGCTGGCGTGACATCGGGAGGCGTTCGTTTCAAGCGGTTGGAGAGCGGGGGGATGAGTTCAGATTCCTCCTCCTTCAGCACGGCATCATAGCCGACGCCCTTGGGAGGAGCGATGGCCGCATCCCACTGAGGTTCGATGAACAAGGCCTCAGCTGGGAGAATCATAGTTGAATACAAAACCTGCTGAAAAAATGGACCCCAAAAAATGCAGCTGGAATGGGAAATGAGAACTTTCAACAAGTTTGAACTCTCTATCTGAAGTGAGGGGATGGCCTACACCTGTCAGAATCAAGATGAAAATGAATTCCCGCAGGATTATCTTACCATATTCCAACAACCAGCCAACCAGGTGGTCCCCCAATCCCCCACCATCCCCCACCCTTCGCCAAGCCGCAAAGGTTTCTCGGCACACGGGTCTCTCGCCTTCCTTTCGCTCGTGTGACCGGACCTGATGGGGGGTCGCCACCAAGGTGCCGCCGCTCAAAATCTGCGAGGCTTCGCCTAGGGCTAGGCCTGGTCCAATGGGGTATCCCTAAAATCATCTAAAATGCATTGCTTTAGATCATTTTTTGAAAATGCCCCTCTAAAATGTATCAAAATTGTGAGCATGGGAGTATAATAGTATATCATAGTATATCATATATTCTTTCAAACAAAGCCATGTTTAGGCTTGTATAGGCTTGTTGGAATTTTAGGCGGTAGGGTTAAAATATGGTAGATTTGCAAGAACCTTCCAATGATCTTGGAGAGAAATGGTGGATGTCAACGAAATACAACAAAATAGTAACCCAAATGGGTAATAGTATAGGAACCCCCTCATACCCTTTATGCAGAGGCATATCAAAATTTGGTGCATCAAATAAGGTGGATTTCTGTTTATAAAGGCCCTACAGCTGCCTATCAGGAGACAGAACACCTACTGTATCATGGAGACATCGCCGCTTGGCACTTGAAAATTGGATGCTGAAGATCTCAAAAGTCATACCCTCTAAATCGTGCGGATGTTCCGTGAGACCCCAGGGAACAAAACCTCTAACTAAATTGCCTCAAAGAGATCCCCTAAAAGTCCACTTACTGTCCATTACGTCCCACTAAATCATGATTGGAATATTTTTGCCATATATATATATATTATTATATCATTCCCGTATTATTCCATATTCCCATATTATGTCCATATTGCCATTGAAATAGATCGAATTATTCCCCTCTGATTTCCCACATTATTCGCAACTTATTCCCCCCATCATTTCCACCGCGGGCACCGATCTGAAATCCGAGGCAATCCGAGGGCAGCGCCACCCCGAGGATGCTGCGGTCGCGGCCGCGCACGTGCAGCCCACCGGTGCTCGACACGGAGCCCGCGGGGACCTCCTCCCCGGTGTCCTCGTAGAGCCACATGGCAGGCACCAGGCCCGTGATGACGCTGTTGTCCTGGGAAGGTGATGATGGGGGTGAAACTAAGATTTGGTAAAAATTGATGGAAAATGGGAGAGTTTCCCATAATTTACGGAAATTCGAATAGAAAAAACAAGTTGTCTGAAGGGTGATGGGGATGGCATGGGTATCTCAAGACTTTCAAAATATACAGTAATCTTCTTGGATTGTTGCTCGATGACTTCAAACGTTGGGGATCAACTACTGCCCTTCCCCATCTATGATTTACGTTCCATATCTAGATTATCTTGGGTAGGCTGAAATTTCACCAAAGAAAAAGACGCCCATCCATCGCCAGGCGTCATTGTGCCAGCCACACCAGGCATCCTCGGTGTTATTGCCTTCACTGGGCGAAAAGTAATGCAGCAAGCGTCCCGCCAGCATCCGGGAGTTGGTGTAGGCCGCAGCATGGAGCCTCTCGCCGTGCTCGGGATGCTGAGACTGGACGAAACGATCGCAGTGCTTCACCAAATGCTCGCCGCATTCGTAGACCTGGGTACCATGCAGAAGTGGACCCAGGACAGTCCACATGGATCTCGTGCCCCTCTGATGAAAATGTTTTCAGAAGGGGATCAAGATCAAGTTCAACTTTCATGTTCAAAAATCATTGAAACTTTGTCCACCTTCCCGAAGTACTGCTAAGAATGCTCGAACAGTGTTGATCACTTTTGTTCCCTCGAAAACCATCGAAGACATCCATTCTGCTGAATCATCTCAGCACAACTGATAGTTGATGATATTGGTGATGCATATTCATGTTCCCCTCCAATTTTTGGTCGGAGGGGAAAAAATGTAGTGTCCTTCAATTATTCCGCATTTTTTGCTGGTGGCTCAAAAAAATATACCCCTGAGAATGGATGATGAAACTACCAAAGATGACCCATTTTGCAAGCCCATTGGTATACCACGTTTTTAGTTATCTATACCTATACCCAATTTGTTGAAATTCAAAGGTTGAAAAAAATGGTCTTCAGATTTTTGAAGTGCCGGTGGATTCCTGGTTCTTCTCATTTCTGGACAAAATGTTCATCAACGGATTGAAATGCCATCCAAAAAGTCCTGGATGTTCCATGATTTCCCATAGTTTCATATAGTTTCCCCATGGAATCTGTTACCAAACGAAGCCATGTTCCCTTGCTCCCGCCAAGTCGCCAGCTTCCCGGTAGCTTTGAAGGCTTCCTCGAGGCCAGGCACCTCTTTGGGCCAAATGTTCCGCGTGGCGGCGTAGGGGTACCTGGGCATGGAGAGCTATGGGGAACCAGGGAACAGGGAGATTTTACACCAGGATAGTTTTTGGATGAGGTGGAAACATGTCGAAATTCTTGACTTTCAAGTTGAAGCTGAGTTTGTCTATAGAATGCTGTTAGTTCTAAACATCACAGCCGCGACCCAAGGACAAAAGAGCTAAGAGCTGCTGAGGTCGCTGGGAGATTCCATGCAAGGTAGCTACTCAGTATTCGTTGTTGGCTTCAACCCATCTCAAAATATGAGTCAGTCGGATTAAATAACAATCAACAAACCCTGAACCTGATGAGAGGCATCGCCCCCCTGGGCGAGATTGCATTCAACTGCATTGTAGATAAATCCTAGCGCTTCTGGTGCTTAGTCCCTTCATTGGTTGCTACTGGGGCATCACAACATATCTATATCTGAGTCTGCGTATAAATAATTAAGATCGGTCATAAGTCAGAATTGCTCTTAAAGCGGCCATTCTCTACATATTATTATTATTACTATTATTATTATCCCCAATAAACATCAATAAACCAGTAGCAGGAGCGGACATCAAATGGGCTACGCCCAGCTACCGCCCACCGCAAGGCCCAAGGATGCCCGAGGCACTTCTCTCGCACTGTTTCATCCCCGCCGGCCGGGTCGTCCCACACAGGATTCGCGTAGAAACTTCCCTTGGCCTCGGGCAGTGGCCACAGCAGCCACAGCAGCCATAGCATCCCCTTCCCCAAATGGGATAAAACTACCCTGGTGCCCCAACACCAAAATGGTTGGTAAATGATATAAATGTGGCTCTTTATCCCCTCAAATTGTGATACCATAGGTTTTTGAATGTCAAGCCATGTCTTTTACCCGGGAGTAGCTACGGACATTTATCCTCCTAAAAGTGATATAGTATGATATAGTAAGCTGCTGTTGAAATAGTTTTAGTATGTGTTTTTCCGCCCAACCAGGGTTTGATCCAGGGTTGATGCTGGAACCAATCCAAAGGAGGCGGTGAACCCAGTGAACCCACAGTGAACCCAGTGAACCCAGCTCCAAACTTGGCGACGAGGTCAGGAGATCCCAAAAAAATTGTTTGTTGTTTTCAATACCTGGGGATACAACAAACAGGGATATATGTTTTTTATTGTTTTTTTGTTTCCATTTACAAGTCTATCAATATTGTTGACAAGGAGAACATCAATTTTGTCTATCCCTGTTTCTCTTCCCTTGCTTCAGTTCAATATAGTTCAATGCAGCCACGGCACCATGTCAGGCTTTCCCTTGAATTTCTCCTGAGCACTGGCTTTAAGGGCTATAAGTATGACTCCAATGGCACTCTTTTTTTTTGATGTGATCTTGCCACTCGGTTGAAATTTCATTCATCAATCATGATCAAAATGGACAGGCGCACCGCATCGCACCGCTTATCCAACAAGCTTCACGGCCCCGACTCCAACCCACGCAGTAGTGCGCATCTGCTCGTTCGTAGCTTTCCAGGGTTTCCTGGGGCCTCGTCCCGCAATTGAACTTCGATTCAACCCATAGTGTTTTCTTGGCTAAAACAGCAGCAATCTCTGAGTTGGTCTGCAAATCGGGAAACCATGGGAAACCCATTCCATCCCCATGGTTTTAAAAAACACATGTTCCGCATCTGTTTTGTCACAAATCGTGGGTAGCCCGTTCCTTTTTGGGATAACCCCACATGGATGTTTCTCCAAATTGAGAACCCTCCAAAACATGGTATTCCTTCCTACAGACTATTCCCCTTTCAATCTTTACGGAAAAAAACATCACCATATGATTCACCATGGCATTTTTTCCGCAAGCTCCCAGCTACTTCTGGAACAACACCAGCCACCAATCCATCGAAATTCCACGGCACAGGGTGGCCAGGCGATGCGCCAGCGGCAGCAGCTTTCTTCGCACCTCCTGCAGTCCCGGCACGTGTCGCACCCCGCAGATGCCCAGGCCGCCGGGACCATAGGCCTAGCGATGGCGGCTGCTCAGGTGGGAAAAGGGCGTGAAAATGAGAAGAACATGGAGATGAACTGAGATGGACTGGGAATCATATTGGAATATATTGGATGATATTGGTGCAATTGCATATAACCGAATAGACTATACTGGTGCTTAATTCAAATCTACCGAATAGAATTATGTGTTTGACTGGGTATGACTAGGTATGACTGTAGGACAATTTTAAGCAACAAGAATAACAAGACATTGGGTGCGATCAACAAAAATGTGAATGTGCCTTGATGTAACCAGCAAAATGGTGAGTTGTTGGTATCAAACTACAGGGTCTCAAAATTGATAAATTCATATTATTCAACAATCAAGGTCTAAGTCTGGCTGGTTCTCAGTTGCATCCTAGATACCTTGGCAATTTTTGCACTCAAGTCCTTTCCTTCCACCAACTCTTGGTACTCCAAAATCACCTCACTGCGATGCCCAACGCACATAGCGAAACCAAGGGAGCCCGGTTTTCCCAGCGTTGTGACTTGGTTGACCCATGGTCCCATGGGGACCCCAAATCCATTGGGATAGTCTGGACAGAACCACTTCCTATGTTGTGCATCGCCGATCTCCATTTAAACATGGATTGGGGAGTTGTTTCTATGATGTCTTTCACGTCACGCCTAGAATGCAAGATACAAATCATAGTCAAGCTCTTCATGATCACCATGCCGTTGTTATTGATTCAGGAAACTGCTATCAGTGCAGGATCTGTGATGAAGTTAAATGGATTTGATAATGCTGGAAATGACCAAAATATACCAACATCTACTGCTCCAAGGGCCTTGAATTTTGACCGAACGCAAGCTTCTGGGAAGTTCACCCAATACTGAACATTGCCCAATTTTCCAAACTCAATCAATCTGCACATCACACATACGGATCATACAGGGGAGTCTTCTTCTTCTTCAACCACCAAGTTAAGTATTCAATTTGGGCATACGAGCCTTGAATTTTTGCGCTGCTGTTGTCAACATCCGCTCCAAGCTATTTGTGGATATTTGTGGAAGCCATCACGATTCCGGCCTATTACTTCCCTCCTTAGTCCTCCTTTGCTCTCATCATGTGACACACCAACTCAAATCCGAAATTGAAGAACAAAAACACCCAAATTCAATCCATTGGAACAATGTAGATTGATGTAGATTCTAGATTCATTGTAGAAATCGGAAACCGAAAGCTTTCCTTGGCTTCCCGGTGCAGCCATCGTACCACCTCGTTGCTGTCGCCGTTAGCCGCCTTCGCCTTCGCATGCTCAGGCTGCACAGCCGCAGGGCGCTTCATGGCCGGCGCCATCGCTGGATCACAAAAAAGAGCTGCAGAGGAATCGCTTGGAAATCGGCAAAAATAGGGAGTTAACAGTTCACCAGCCAAAATTTCAAAATAGTGGATAAAAATGAGGATTGATAAAAATGGGGATTTATGAAATCTATTCATGGCAAGCCATAAATCAAGCAATCGACAAACTCACGAACGTACTCATTCACAAACCAACCAATCGACAATCATAGCAATTTAAGTAACCAACCAGCCGACCGACCGCATGGGTCCATAGCCACACGAATACTATATATATAATATTATGGCCCCGACTTTTTGAATTCTGGATAGTATTGAGCACCTATATATAATATATTCTGCTTGTTCATGGGAACAAGTTTCTATGTGAGTTGTCTCAGAAATTAGAAGGGATCTCAAAATCTCAAACCTCCTTTTGAATCATGTCAAAACCTCATTTCTCCTATGAAAATTAGCCATTATATACTCGTGCCCAATCCTACCAAACTTCAGCCCACCTTCTCACACTGTTCCTCGGCCACGTCAGGAAGTGCTACCTCACTTTGCACCTCAGTCCAGGCGCTGGTGATGTGTTGACGGGTCATATCTTATGGATCCATGTATCTATGTATCCATGTATGAAAGTGTACGTGCTGCAAACATGTTTCTTCACATTTTTTGTTGAGTGCCTGGGCATGCCTGGGCATTGTAGCGGTGACAGGTCACTCAATCGATGGCTGAAGGGCTGGTGAAGGGAAATACACCATTTTATCAATAGCAAACATCGGCAACTCTTTTGGAGCGACTCCCATTGCCGCCAACCATGACAGAGGGTAGGTCTGCGAAGAGTTGCAACATGGGTTCTGTCATTGCTTGGCTTGCTGCGGCCATTTTTTCCTCCGGTTGGACACGGTCCAGGGTCGATGCCTGACTGAGTATACGTAGTATAGGTCGGTACGGTGTGCATCAAACATGTGCCCAAGCCGGGTCCAATTTGTCTGTCGACTGATGCCAACGCACCACCGGGATCAGAGACAGGGGGTCCCTAGAAAAGGATACGAACAACCACAACAGCTGGCACAACAGGTTTCCCATCAACGCAACAACGATTATCTTCAATGAGGATCTTCATCCATCTACAGTATCTTCAAACTGGGGTGGGTGATGGTAAAAAGTCTCAAAAAAACCTGAGATGACTAAAACACTCAGGCAATTAGCAAAGCATTCCTGGCATTATCTGCTTATCGTCCCTTGAAAGTTTTGTTTCCCCACCTGCCAGGTGAGGGTTGTTAGATTTTATGTCAGTTGCCTGCTCCTCCTCTCCTCTTCTCCTCTCCTCCTCCTCGTCGTCCTCCTTGTTGTCCTCCTCGTCCTCCTCGTCATCCTCGTCCTCCTGCTCAACTGCGACCCTCGACGCACAGTGTTCTCTGTCGGACCTCAACCACGACCATCCACGCTCAGTGTTCCCTGCCGGACCTCAACCACGACCATCCCCGCCCAGTGTTCCCTGCCGGACCTCAACCGCGAGTATCCACGCCAAGTGTTCCCTGCCGGACCTCAACCGCGAGTATCCACGCCAAGTGTTCCCTGCCGGACCTCATGAGATATGCCAGATAGAATGCCAGAAGATATGCCAGATGGAATGTCAGATAGAATGCCAGATAAAATGCCATGAGATATGCCAGATAGAATGCCAGAAGGTATGCCAGATAAAATGTCAGATAGAATGACACAAGATATGCCAGATAGAATCCCAGAAGATTTGCCAGATAATATGCCAGAAGATATGCCAGATAGAATGCCAGAAGATATGCCAGAACATATGCCAGATAGAATCCCAGATAGAATGCCAGAAGATATGTCAGAATATATGCCAGAAGATATGCCAGATAGAATGCCAGAAGATATGTCAGATAGAATGCCAGAAGATATGCCAGATAGAATGCCAGAAGATTTGCCAGATAGAACGCCAGAAGATATGTCAGATAGAATGCCAGAAGATTTGCCAGTAAGAAAATGTAAAAATGTCACGGTGGGGATCACACGAAGTAAAGTAATTTTGTTTTTAAGGACCCCCTGGTTCCCACCACATGGTGCGGCTGGTGCAGTGCAGTTCACCAACCCTCAGTGTTCAGAGCAGCTGTTGAAGCATTGCTCGCAGACGTCGTAGGACTGCGCCTCGATCAAGGATGACATGTTTCCCTTTCGACTGTCCAATTGGTTTAACCACCATTTGGGGAATCGATAGAGAATGTTATGATTTTTACTGGCCTAAAAGGGACCACAGAGTTTGGGTGTTTCCCTTCCAAAATATTCCACGTTCACCGATCCGTCCCTTGAGATGAGATTTACTGTAACTTGCCTCAAATCACATGTCCGCAGTTGATTAGCTGCACCCGATTGTGGAGTGTTTCCAAGTTCATGGGCTGCAAACACTTCCTTACTAAATCCATCTCTCCAACTCTGAATGTGACCCCAAAAGGAAAGAGCCTGTCGCTTATCCAGAATTTCTGAAGGAATCTTGACTGACTATATCAGGGAAAGGGATCATATAACTTTATGCATGTAAAATGCATCTGGGTTAGATGTATAAATACAATATATTGTATAGGCGTGTGTGCATCTTTTGATACACCTTTTTATGTGATATATCGTGTGTGTGTGTCACTGTGTGTTTCACATATATAAATATATATTTATACAGCAATATACAGCATGTAATCTTATGTGTATATATATATGTATGTATGTATGTATGTATGTATGTATGTATGTATGCATGTATATATATATATATACACTAATATACACGTATATATACACATACGTACGTATATTCATAGACTTAAAGTTTGGATGCAAAACACCCTCAACCAGCAGATGAATTTGGGAACGAGAAACTTCATTCAACCTTTCCATCCATCCGCGGCCCATTTGGGCCCCAGGCATGCAGGATGGTGTTGGCACCATTTTGACCTTGACAGCTTCAAAACGGTCTTTTTGATCTTCCAAAAATGTGACCCTTGGCCTTCGCTAATCAACTTAAACCCCACGGAAGAACAAACAGTTTCGTTGACCCGTGGCTATTGGCATGTCCCTTGTAGAAGACGGAGGAAGCTTGACTGAATCAGATGTGGCTATGGTTCAAACACCTGATACAAATACCTGCTGAATAGCATCAAATAGTTTGCAAATGATGTTCATTCATTCCCCGGATATGTCACTAGGTCTTGACCCGTTCCCATTTCTAGCCATACTCGTCTCAAGGAGAAAACAAAAACCATGGGACAACCACCCCAAAGTCCGAAATTCTGTTTTTAAAACTCCTCACGACAACACCTTCCACAAATAGTGATGCAGTATTGCTGCTGCATCCATGGATAGGAATGCAGAGCGAACAGGTAAAAGAGAATCTGATCGAATCGACAATGCCAGCGTGATGTTTAGCTCACAACTTTGTTTGTTCTAAAATATGTGCTGCTCAAAATCATTCAAGCGCGTGGGGACGCAAAATCATCTAAAAATCATAAGTCTCTGTCACCTTCTGTCACCAAAGCGACAGGTCCATAGCCTCGGCCGCTCCTGCAGAGAAGTGGGATGGCTTGCAAATTTCAAGATGTGAAATTTCCTTGGCTAACACCAGGAACTTGCGACATAGCTCAACATGTACCAAATCCCTAAACTGCCAAGGGATCCTATCAAGCCATCCATTCTGGGGGTTCATAATTCTGATGATTTCTGAACATGGCGTACGCTGGAGTCAGGGTCTGCCAACTTTTTTCAAACGTGCTTGAAGCGAGGTAGGGGGGTCTTTGCCCGGTGAAACGATTGAAAGTGGAAAGCATCTCCTTGACAGTTTCTTTCATGTGCTCGAAGATTGATATGACCTGATTGTGGACGTCAATGTCTCGTTTTTAAGGGGGGATCAGAGAACGGACCTCGAATTTGAACGGTTTCAATCTTAGGAACGGCTGATTTAGTAGTTACGCAGGGTGAAATGATTTTTTAATCCATTGCAAACGTTGGGGTTGAAAATCCGCCGACCCCGGCCTTGGCCAAGGCAGGGGCGGCGCCTGGGACCACCGCAGGTGTGGAACTTCTCCTTCTTAGCTTCCCAAGGTCAAACCCATCTCGCAGCCAACAGCGCTGCCCCAAGGCCACATCGCGTAAACATTCTCCTGGCATGCTTCATCCTGCGTTTCAGACTTCCAGGCATTTGTACATGAAAATTACATGCTTTGGGCAAGTAAGTTTTCCTGCGGAAGGTTTTGTATTTCAAGGCCAAAGCAGCCGTTCCCGCATTCCCGTAGTAAAGGTTCAAGTCATCGACAGCGATGAAGACGGCGAGGTCCGTCCTTTGCCTTCCGTGCGGGCACCAAACGCACGAGGCCGCCTGCGCCGGCTTTAACTGTGCAAGGCCTTCTGCACGGGCTTTAAATGTGCAAGGTGCTGGACAGCACTTAGCAGGCATGTCCTGTACCCATATGGGCGCCCATATTTGGGCAATGGTTGCGGAGCTTGTCGGGTGGTGTTGCACTTGTTGCGCAGGCAATAGCGCTGCCCCAAGGCCACATCGCTTAAACATTCCCTTGGCATGCTTCATCCTGCAGCCAACAGGCACCCCAAGGCCACACATCAATGGCTTCTTATGGGCGTCCAATCCTGCCGTTTGCCAGCCCTTAAACCCTTGAAACCCTAAAAACCTTCAAACCCTCAAAACCCTTAAAACCCTGAAAACGCTGAATGGGCGTCCAAGCCTCCCGTTTGCCAGCCCTTAAACGCTTACCCTTAAAACCCTGCAAACTGTGCAAGCTTCTCGGAACGCCGAGCCGCGCAGGCAATAGCGCTGCCCCAAGGCCACATCGCTTAAACATTCCCTTGGCATGCTTCATCCTGCAGCCAACAGGCACCCCAAGGCCACACATCAATGGCTTCTTATGGGCGTCCAAGCCTGCCGTTTGCCAGCCCTTAAACCCTTGGCATGCTTCATCCTGCAGCCAACAGGCACCCCAAGGCCACACATCAATGGCTTCTTATGGGCGTCCAAGCCTGCCGTTTGCCAGCCCTTAAACCCTTAAAACGCTTAAAACCCTTAAAAACCCTCAAAACCCTTAAAACCCTGAAAACGCTTAATGGGCGTCCAAGCCTGCCGTTTGCCAGCCCTTAAACGCTTACCCTTAAAACCCTTAAAACCCTGCAAACTGTGCAAAAGCTTCTCGGCACGCCGAACCGCGCAGGCAATAGCGCTGCCCCAAGGCCACATCGCTTAAACATTCCCTTGGCATGCTTCATCCTGCAGCCAGCAGGCACCCCAAGGCCACACATCAATGGCTTCTTATGGGCGTCCAAGCCTGCCGTTTGCCAGCCCTTAAGCCCTTAAAACCCTTAAAACTCTTACAAAACCTCAAAACCCTTAAAACCCTGAAAACGCTGAATGGGCGTCCAAGCCTGCCGTTTGCCAGCCCTTAAACGCTTACCCTTAAAACCCTTAAAACCCTGCAAGCTGTGCAAAAGCTTCTCGGAACGCCGAACCGCGCAGGCAATAGCGCTGCCCCAAGGCCACATCGCTTAAACATTCCCTTGGCATGCTTCATCCTGCAGCCAACAAGCACCCCAAGGCCACACATCAATGGCTTCTTATGGGCGTCCAAGCCTGCCGTTTGCCAGCCCTTAAACCCTTAAAACCCTTAAAACGCTTCAAACCCTTAAAAACCCTCAAAACCCTTAAAACCCTTAATGTCCTGCCGTTTGCCAGCCCTTAAACGCTTACCCTTAAAACCCTTAAAACCCTGCAAACTGTGCAAAAGCTTCTCGGAACGCCGAACCGCGCAGGCAATAGCGCTGCCCCAAGGCCACATCGCTTAAACATTCCCTTGGCATGCTTCATCCTGCAGCCAACAGGCACCCCAAGGCCACACATCAATGGCTTCTTATGGGCGTCCAAGCCTGCCGTTTGCCACCCCTTAAACCCTTAAAACCCTTAAAACGCTTAAAACCCTTGAAAACCATCAAAACCCTTAAAACCCTGAAAACGCTTAATGGGCGTCCAAGCCTGCCGTTTGCCAGCCCTTAAACGCTTACCCTTAAAACCCTTAAAACCCTGCAAACTGTGCAAAAGCTTCTTGGCACGCCGAACCGCGCAGGCAATAGCGCTGCCCCAAGGCCACATCGCTTAAACATTCCCTTGGCATGCTTCATCCTGCAGCCAACAGGCACCCCAAGGCCACACATCAATGGCTTCTGATGGGCGTCCAAGCCTGCCGTTTGCCAGCCCTTAAACCCTTAAAACCCTTAAAACGCTTAAAACCCTTAAAAACCCTCAAAACCCTTAAAACCCTTAATGTCCTGCCGTTTGCCAGCCCTTAAACGCTTACCCTTAAAACCCTTAAAACCCTGCAAACTGTGCAAAAGCTTCTCGGAACGCCGAACCGCGCAGGCAATAGCGCTGCCCCAAGGCCACATCGCTTAAACATTCCCTTGGCATGCTTCATCCTGCAGCCAACAGGCACCCCAAGGCCACACATCAATGGCTTCTTATTGGCACGCACCCTTACAACTGTACAAAATCTGGGACGTGGCTGGGTTAGATATAGACCAACCACCTTCAGCCCAACCTCCCAGAAGGGGGTCGGCGGCACCCGGGCGCTAGCCCATTCTATAACACATACACATGTCATGTGGGCTGTGAGCTCATGGCTCAACTGGTCCAATCGCCAAAGATGTCTGCGAACTTCAGACGTTCAGGACAAAAAACTTACCGATCATGGGGTTTGAAATAATAAGGCTTTTAGTCACGGGGTCACATCCATGTGCTGCCCGAGCTGCTCGACTGTCCCTGGCAAGGATGCAGTTGATGCTGAGTCGTCATCCAAGGCAATCTTTGATGCACTAAATCCTGGAGATGATGGCTTCACGAGCTCCTCAATGCTGTACAGTACGTGGCATGAACAATGTCCCTGCAAATTGACAGATAATCCGCCACATACTCGGCCCAGTAGTTGTAGTTGCCTGCAAGAAGCACAATGTTACTGTTGTTACTGATTGCAGAGCCCTAAAAGACCCCAGGCACACATTTGAGTCGCATGCTTCAAGGTACAACTTGGCGCAACTTGGCGCAACTTGGCGCAACTTTCCGATTTAAACAAAGTCTGGTCGTTGATTTTGAAAGAACTGTGTAGACCAAAAGAACCCGAAAGATAAAGGAAAAAAATACTAAACAAATCTGACTCTGTTTGCGGGAACCACAAGTGAGAGTATCTTGGACCTTAAGTTGCTCCGAGCATCTGTGCCAGCGTGCGCACTTGGTCCAGTAACCTCGAGGTGAGTCTGAGGCTGGGGTGCTTTTTGTCACCAAAGAGGGACTCCTTCATCTGCAGCGACTTTTCCAGAAACAGCTCCGCTTGATCGAAATCGCCTGCCCGCTGGTTTGCTGTTCCCAGCGAGTGCAATACATCGGCCACATGAGGATGGGCTTTGTCGCCATATAGGCAGCGATATACTCTTTCTGATTCTATCAAAAATCTCATGGCTTCTGTGATATCTCCAGTCTGGGCCATGACATCCCCGAGTTTCCGCAAAGTGACTGCGATGCCGGGATGAGCACGTTCACCATGCAGCGAGCGCTGCATCTGGAGCGAATGCTCGAAGAACTCAATGCCCTTGTTGTTCTCCCATGAGAACAGCTAGGTCTCCCAGTTTGTACAAAGTGATCGCTATACCAAGATGGTCACCAGGACCATGCAAGGACTGCTGCATCCGCAGGGATTCTTCAAGCATTTCCATGCTTGTCTTCAGATCTCCACTCTGCGCAGTTGCATCTGCCAGTTTGTGCAAAGCGGCTGCAATGCCAGGATGGCCACGGTCTCCGTGAAGGGACCTCTGCATCTTCAGGGACTCTTGCAGGCATTCTATGCGTTTTTTGAGATCCCCGGATTGTTCACTCAACTTTCCCCCTGAACACGATGTGACGACCATGCTAGGGTGATGAGTCTTCCCATGCAGATAGCGTTCCATCATTACACATCACACTTTGCTGACTTTGCGATGTGAGCCAAACAACCATCCTATAGACGTGTATTTCATGCAAGAAACGTGAAACAGTGGGCATTCGACGCAAGCCCAGAATCATATCATATCTCTCAGATGTCATTGAAGAATCCGAAAGATAAAGGAAAAAAATACCAAACAAATCTGACTCTGTTTGCGGGAACCACAAGTGAGAGTAAGTATCTTGGACCTTAAGTTGCTCCGAGCATCTGTGCCAGCGTGCGCACTTGGTCCAGTAACCTCGAGGTGAGTCTGAGGCTGGGGTGCTTTTTGTCACCAAAGAGGGACTCCTTCATCTGCAGCGACTTTTCCAGAAACAGCTCCGCTTGATCGAAATCGCCTGCCCGCTGGTTTGCTGTTCCCAGCGAGTGCAATACATCGGCCACATGAGGATGGGCTTTGTCGCCATATAGGCAGCGATATACTCTTTCTGATTCTATCAAAAATCTCATGGCTTCTGTGATATCTCCAGTCTGGGCCATGACATCCCCGAGTTTCCGCAAAGTGACTGCGATGCCGGGATGAGCACGTTCACCATGCAGCGAGCGCTGCATCTGGAGCGAATGCTCGAAGAACTCAATGCCCTTGTTGTTGTCTCCCATGAGAACAGCTAGGTCTCCCAGTTTGTACAGAGTGATCGCTATACCAAGATGGTCACCAGGACCATGCAAGGACTGCTGCATCCGCAGGGATTCTTCAAGCATTTCCATGCTTGTCTTCAGATCTCCACTCTGCGCGGTTGCATCTGCCAGTTTGTGCAAAGTGGCTGCAATGCCAGGATGGCCACGGTCTCCGTGAAGGGACCTCTGCATCTTCAGGGACTCTTTCAGGCATTCTATGCGTTTCTTGAGATCGCCGGATTGTTCACTCAACTCTCCCCTGCTAGGGTGATGAGTCTTCCCATTCAAATAGCGTTCCATCATTCCAAATCACACTTTGCTGACTTTGCGATGTGAGCCAAAAAACCATCCGAGACGTGCATTTCATTCAAGAAACGTGAAACAGTGGGCATTCGACACAAACCCAGAATCATATCATATCTCTCAGATCTCACTGATGTCACTTCCTCTACCCCCAAAAAAATCAGCGCTACATAGCGCTATCACCTATCTCTTCCTGGTCCCTTGGTCCCCCATGGGTCCCCCATGGGTCCCCCATGGGTCCCCCATGGGTCCCCCATAGGTCCTCTTGGATGGATCTGTGGCAAAGGTCGCAGGACACGGCGCTCATTTGAATCAAGTCCTCCACCGAGAAGCGCCGCCCAGCGTATTCCAAGAAACCGTCCCTGGGACTCGGGGGAAACTCGGGGGAAATCCATGGAAATCCATGGAAATCCATGGAAATCCTGCCCATTCCTGGCTCCTACTATAGTATCTACTTTAGCATACTTTAGCATATGATCAACACCCTAAAAGCTGCACCAAATATTGACGTTCCTTCAAATCAACCAAACAGTGGCCGCTCGGGGCCCTAGGTTTCCGCAGAGTATCTTGGTTCTCATTGATCCATATGTCAAAAATCACTGTTTCGCCACAGCGAAATGTGGATTTTGCACATTCTTCTTTTTCATTCTTTAATGACAATTTTACGGAGCTAAATTTTTAGGCCCGCGCAAGTTGCATGTTATGACATGTTATCCACAGTACGTGTCAATTGTGATTTTCATGTTTTCCCTACACGAAATAGCACTTTTCATGATTTTTTCTCTGTTTTTTATCCGGAATTGTCATTTTTTACTGCGGCACGTGGGGTAATATGAAGAGGTGTCTTTTTTTATTGGTATTTGCAGTGAATTTTAACGTTAGCATGAAACGGCACATGCTGATAGTCAGCCTTTTTTTTGCTCGTTGTTGCTTCAACTTCATCAGCCTGCTGCAACATGTTCTTTTTCAAAGTTTCTGATTTTCTTGTTTTCCCACACGAAGTAGCACATTTCATGAAAGTCGTTGATTTTTTTTTACGGAAAAGTACTGTTTTTTACTGCGGCTCGTGGTGTAATATGAAGGGCTGGGTTTTCTTATTGGTATTTGCAATGTTTTTTATGTTAGCATGAAACGGGACATGTTGATAGTCACCTTTTTTTTGCTCGTTGTTGTTTCAACGTCAACACCCTGCTGCAACATGCTGCAACATGTTCTTTTTCAAAGTTTCCACGGCGATCGATCCCAAACTTTGCTGGCGGGCTGCAAGCTTGACATAGACAGTTCCCTGATTTTTTTCAAGGCTGTCAAGACAGTGTGCAAACCTGGTTTTTATTGATATGGTGCACTGCCAGTAAGTTCCTATGTTCAATGGAATCATCTAATGAACATGACGTTAACATGCCCCACCCCACCCCACCATCAACGTACCATGAACATGACGTTAACATGCCCCACCCCACCCCACCCATCAACGTACCATGAACATGACGTTAACATGCCCCACCCCACCCCACCCATCAACGTACCATGAACATGACGTTAACATGCCCCACCCCACCCCACCTATCCACGTGAACATGACGTTAACATGATGCCCCACCCCACCCCTCCCATCAACGTACCATGAACATGACGTTAACATGCCCCACCCCACCCCACCCATCAACGTACCATGAACATGACGTTAACATGCCCCACCCCACCCCACCCATCAACGTACCATGAACATGACGTTAACATGCCCCACCCCACCCACCTCCACGTAACATGAACATGACGTTAACATGCCCCACCCCACCCCCCACCCATCACGTACCATGACATGACGTAACATGCCCCACCCCACCCCACCCATCAACGTACCATGAACTTGACGTTAACACGTTAACCATGAATGACGTTAACATGCCCCACCCCACCCCACCCCTTGCGGAAACCTGGGGCCCCGAGGGTATATATATATATACAGCATGTCATATTATGTATATATATATATATGTATGCATGCATGCATGCATGGATGGATGTATGTATGCATGCATGCATGCATGCATGCATGTGTATATATATATATATATATGTGTATACACATACGTACGTATATTCATAGACTTAAATTTTGGATGCAAAACACCCTCAACCAGCAGATGAATTTGGGAACGAGAAACTTCATTCAACCTTTCCATCCATCCGCGGCCCATTTGGGCCCCAGGCATGCAGGATGGTGTTGGCACCATTTTGACCTTGACAGCTTCAAACGGTCTTTTTGATCTTCCAAAAATGTGACCCTTGGCCTACGCTAATCAACTTAAACCCAACGGAAGAACAAACAGTTTCGTTGACCCATGGCTATCGGCATGTCCCTTGTAGAAGACGGAGGAAGCTTGACTGAATCAGATGTGGCTATGGTTCAAACACCTGATACAAATACCTGCTGAATAGCATCAAAATAGTTTGCAAATGATGTTCATTCATTCCCCGGATATGTCACTAGGTCTTGACCCGTTCCCATTTCTAGCCATACTCGTCTCAAGGAGAAAACAAAAACCATGGGACAACCACCCCAAAGTCCGAAATTCTGTTTTTAAAACTCCTCACGACAACACCTCTTCCACAAATAGTGATGCAGTATTGCTGCTGCATCCATGGATAGGAATGCAGAGCGAACAGGTAAAAGAGAATCTGATCGAATCGACAATGCCAGCGTGATGTTTAGCTCACAACTTTGTTTGTTCTAAAATATGTGCTGCTCAAAATCATTCAAGCGCGTGGGGACGCAAAATCATCTAAAAATCATAAGTCTCTGTCACCTTCTGTCACCAAAGCGACAGGTCCATAGCCTCGGCCGCTCCTGCAGAGAAGTGGGATGGCTTGCAAATTTCAAGATGTGAAATTTCCTTGGCTAACACCAGGAACTTGCGACACAGCTCAACATGTACCAAATCCCTAAACTGCCAAGGGATCCTATCAAGCCATCCGTTCTGGGGGTTCATAATTCTGATGATTTCTGAACATGGCGTACGCTGGAGTCAGGGTCTGCCAACTTTTTTAAAACATGCTTGAAGCGAGGTAGGGGGGTCTTTGCCCGGTGAAACGATTGAAAGTGGAAAGCATCTCCTTGATAGTTTCTTTCACGTGCTCGAAGATTGATATGACCTGATTGTGGACGTCAGTGTCTCGTTTTAGGGGGGGTCAGAGAACGGACCTCGAATTTGAACGGTTTCAATCTTAGGAACGGCTGATTTAGTAGTTACGCAGGGTGAAATGATTTTTTAATCCATTGCAAACGTTGGGGTTGAAAATAACACATACACATGTCATATGGGCTGTGAGCTCATGGCTCAACTGGTCCAATCGCCAAAGATGTCTGCGAACTAAAAATCAAACGTTCAGGACAAAAAACTTACCGATCATGGGGTTTGAAATGATAAGGCTTTTAGTCACGGGGTCACATCCATGTGCTGCCCGAGCTGCTCGACTGTCCCTGGCAAGGATGCAGTTGATGCTGAGTCGTCATCCAAGGCAATCTTTGATGCACTAAATCCTGGAGATGATGGCTTCACGAGCTCCTCAATGCTGTACGTGGCATGAACAATGTCCCTGCAAATTGGCAGATAATCCGCCACATACTCGGCCCAGTAGTCGTAGTTGCCTGCAAGAAGCACAAATTCAGCTGTAGCAGCGACAATGGCGCCAAAGACCTTTGAAACGGTGCTGTCGTCTGCGACATTCAATCGCTCACCAGGAGGAGCTCGGTACTGATCAAGGATCTTCTCAGCAAGCTGCCGAATTGACACTGTCTCTAGCAATACCTTGACAACATCGTAATGGGAAGTCTCTTTGCAGAGGTCGGCTTCTTCAACTTGCAATTCACACTCCAGTGCAATTTCACGAATCTTTCTAAAGGTCTGGATGATGGAGTCCTGCTCAGACTTTCTCGCACCTTTCGTTGCCCAAATGAAGTCAAGCAACAGATCTTCTATTGCAAAGGTTTGCCCAATGATATCATTGCAAGCAGTCTCGAAGGTGTCACTGTGTGTACCGGCCATCATAAATTCAGTCAGACCTGCAATAGCCGTGCAAATCTCAGTGGATCCTCGAAAACAGATCTTTCGAGTGACCTCAGGCTTTGAGTAGATGGTCTGGCGATTTCGGGTTTCCAAATCTGCAGCAGGTTGGGCACCATGAACCTTCAAAATCTTCTTGGCAAGCTGCCGAATCAAGCTTGCCTCTGACAAGACGGACGAAGCTATGAAAATCGAACTCATGCGGCGTGGTTGCGTCTGCAGTATCTGCACACTCATCCTCAAACAATTCACCGAGACGAAGTGCAGAGGCATTGATTTTTTTTAAGCATTGCGCCGTCGTGCGCACTTGGTCCAGTAACCTCGAGGTGAGTCTGAGGCTGGGGTGCTTTTTGTCACCAAAGAGGGACTCCTTCATCTGCAGCGACTTTTCCAGAAACAGCTCCGCTTGATCGAAATCGCCTGCCCGCTGGTTTGCTGTTCCCAGCGGGTGCAGTACATCGGCCACATTCGGATGGGCTTTGTCACCGTACAGGAAGCGGTGTACTCTTGATGATTCCAGTAAAAGTCTCATTGCTTCTGTAACATCCCCAGTCTGGGCCATGACATCCCCGAGTTTCCGCAAAGTGACTGCGATGCCGGGATGAGCACGGTCGCCATGCAGCGAGCGCTGCATCTGGAGGGAATGCTCGAAGAACTCAATGCCCTGCTTGGCGTCTCCCGTGAGATTACTTTGTACAAACTGGGAGAATCTCCCAGTTTGTACAAAGTAATTGCTATTCCAAGATGGTCACCAGCACCACGCAAGGACTGCTGCATCCGCAAGGATTCTTCGAACATTTCCATGCCTGTCTTCAGATCTCCACTCTGCGCGGTCGCATCTGCCAGTTTGTGCAAAGTGGCTGCAATGCCAGGATGGCCACGGTCTCCGTGAAGGATCGTGAAGGGACCTCTGCATCTTCAGGGACGCTTGCAGGCATTCTATGCCTTTTTTGAGATCGCCGGATTGTTCACTCAACTCTCCCCCTGAACGCAATGTGACGACCATGCTAGGGTGATGAGTCTTCCCATGCAGATAAGCATTCCATCATTCCAAATCACACTTTGCTGACTTTGCGATGTGAGCCAAGACGTGCATTTCATTCAAGAAACGTGAAACAGTGGGCATTCGACGCAAGCCCAGAATCATATGAATCATATCATATCCCTCAAATATCACTGATGTCACTTCCTCTACCCCCAAAAAACTCAGCGCTACATAGCGCTACCACCTATCTCTTCCTGGTCCCTTGGTCCCCCATGCGTCCCCCATAGGTCCTCTTGGATGGATCTGTGGCAAAGGTCGCAGGACACGGCGCTCATTTGAATCAAGTCCTCCACCGAGAAGCGCCGCCCAGCGTATTCCAAGAAACCGTCCCTGGGACTCGGGGGAAATCCATGGAAATCCTGCCCATTCCTGGCTCCTACTAGTATCTGCTTTAGCAACAAACATATGATCAACACCCTAAAAGCTGCACCAAATATTGACTTTCCTTCAAATCAACCAAACAGTGGCAAAAACCGCTCAGAAATTCCTTGTACTGGTTGCTTCATGGGTATCTTCATAATCAAACACAAAACAAGCTGTAGAACATTGTAGAACCCAAAACCAGCAACCACCATGGTTCCATTGCCAAATCCGTCGGTTGACACCATTTGGGTATGGCAGTTCACCATCCAAATGTGATCAATTTTGAGGGGTCAATGTTCCTGTCCACAACCCCCAAAACGGTTAAAACCACAATACTTCCTGGATAACATCATTTACAATCATTTGCCATCATTTACCATCATTCACCATCATTGACCATCATTTACCATCATTCACCATCATTTAACCATCATTTACCATCAAATTTACCATCAAATTTACCATCAAATTTATCATCAAATTTACTATCATTTACAATCATTTACCCTCTAATCAAACATGGCACTGGAAAATCCGGCAAATTCAGTCGAGGATTCTCCCCATGTTTCGAAGGGATTTTCCTGGCCATGCGTGACCCATGTGGAAAAATCACCATTTCTTGAAACCAAGCCCAACTCCCCAACTCGAGCTCGAGCGTCGAGTCCACCAGCAGCTTCACTCGCTCGCGCAATTCCAAGAGCTTCAACTGGCCACCACAAACACCTTGGCCCAGGAGACCGCAGGAGACCAAGTCAAAATAGGTCAAAATAGATCAAAAAAATGGTGGAGTTGGCCACCCACTTCGCGAACTCCTCATTTTTGAAAAATAAATGGGGAAAATCATGGGAAATTCAGTCGGAGAAAATGATGGAGGCAACCCTCCAAGTAAACCAACATATAATTAATATATTTGTATATATATATAGCCATGAATGATCACGGCCATTTCCCATATGCTAAATTACCGGGGGCTACGGATCAAAAAAGTCCTTTGGAATCGTTCGGATGTCCTTCTACACTATCCCAATCTCTCAACCCCGGGCTGCTGTCGCGAGACACAGGGGAGGGTCGCTGGCACCCCGTATTCGTAGCAGCTCCTAGTGACATGACCATGCTCATGATGCTTATGATGCTCATGATCTCAATGACGGGGGTAGGTATGGATCATTTCAGCTTTGCGATCCTTGACATCCCAAGAAA
Organism: Cladocopium goreaui; assembly: GCA_947184155.2. Taxonomy (NCBI): domain Eukaryota; class Dinophyceae; order Suessiales; family Symbiodiniaceae; genus Cladocopium; species Cladocopium goreaui. The sequence goes on along the minus strand of CAMXCT020000114.1, from coordinate 817,509 downwards.
GTCGCGTCGTTTTTTGTATCGTTTTCGGGCCGAACTCTTTTTGGGATGCAAAGCTGGGCACCATCTTCGGGTGTGCCCAACAGCGCACTTCTTGTTTACCAAAATGCGGCAAAGCATGGCAAAACATGGCAAAATCATCTTGAGTTTGTTGCCATTTGGTGTATGTCCATATGTGTCAACAGTGTGTGTCTGAAAATAGGAAATCCAATTCCATCTGGTGAATCATCATGTTCCCTGTTGAAATCACAATATCGTGAGGGGTTAAATCACCCTCTTTCAAACAGACAAAAAAATACATCACATCAAGTTGATTGTATGTCCCACTTATTATACAACCATTAAGATCCCATCATTCCTGTTTGCATCTCCATTCAGGCTGGTTCAATCTGCATCATAGGATGTTAAAATAGTTTTTTTTATGGTAAAAACATATATAAAGTTAGTTCTATATCCTGTATTAATCTCTATATCATATAATCCTGCGCTTCGAAGGGAATACCATGGAAGATTTGCGAATTATATCATATTTCAACGTAATGTATATAACTATTATATACCTATAGAATCTATAGAATTTATCATCACTATATAATTTACCAAGTGTTATCTACTGTCATCTGCAACATGTGAAAAAATAGGTTCATTTTCTTTCTATTTTGACATTTGCTCTTCTCGTTCAAGAATTCTACCAGACACGGGTGTGTGAAAATGGTTGATTAACCTTGATTAAACCAAAGTTATGGCAATCTTAGTATGAACCACTTGATTTTGAGAAACCTTATTCTCACACATACCAAAAAAAACAAAAACAAAGGCATGTCTAATTACATTGAATAAATTTGGGTTGAAAATCGACGCTCAATCGACAGTGCTTGGTCATTTCTATGGTCTATCCAACAATTGGATACGCAACTTCCATACCCAACTAAGAGTTCCCAAGTCTTAGATACCCTGCAGACCGAGAATATGTGTAGAAGTGCGCAGATTCTGAAATCATTGCACTGGCAGACTCATTCGCCATGTTTCAACACCAAGCTCCAACAAGCCACCTATAGGCATAGGAGTACAACGGTAGAAGGCCTACACCTCCACATCCTCCACTGGGTCCCGGATCTGCGCCTCCGGATGAAAACGTCCGTCTTGAAGATGCTGCCCTCCGCATCCCAGGGATGTAAAAAAAAGTGGCAGATTGCTCGGTAGATCAATGGTGGATGGCTAAGCTAGCTAAGAGGGTGGGACGCTGTGGAGGCCTCATATTTTACGGTGTTGTTTGTTTTTTTTGAAAATAAGCTTCGGTTAAAAACACGGTAAAAATCAGGCCTCCACAACGTCCCTTTCTAGATAGCTATGCTAACAGGATCTCGGGATCGCTGTAACATGGTAACATGGTCATCTATGTCATCTGTTGGGTCCCGTTCAGAATACACGCTTTCCAAGTCTCAACCGTGCTCCGAACCCAAACCGCACCTTCTGCTGAAGACGCACCTGACATGTCATTTGTTTCTGAGTTTTCAGACTCTTGAAGACTAAAAGTCTGGCATTATATCATGGGCATTGTGAGACGTATAATGGGTTCAGGGTCCCATACCTCGTTCAATGGCTGATGGAATTCCTCAACTAGATTGAGTCCAGCCGCTCTTTGGCATCAGAAAACCCACATGTCGCCAGGGCCCATTCCCAACCACAGAGGAGATCCATGCGATCTCCACGGCTGAGTTCCCTCAACACAATACTTTCCCTTCACCTGATGTTAAACACCGTTTAGTAGTGGATTTGAACATATCTACCTCTTTCTAGGGGGTGTTTAATCTTAGGTGATGGAATTAATTATAGTTGGTTAGTCATAAACCATTATCTTCCTCAAAAAATAACCATGAAATTGCCATAAATTCAGACACCCCAACATCTCCCAATCCCCAGCCCCCAGTCTCCGCAGCCATGCCTTCAACAGTTCAGCTCGTCCCAACTGCTCCAGGATCTCTGAACCCTCCGTGTAGCCGTTGACTTCCAGGATCCTCCAGTGTCCGAGGGCGTTCCATGGGAAGTTGCGGGGGTCATAGGAATGCCATGGATTTACTGATACTTCTTGAAGTCATCAGGTCATTCAACAAGTTCTTCGACTCGAAAATTCCACAGCTCAACGCAACTTAGGGGTTCACAGACCGTACAACATTTGGAATCTGCATGTCCTTCTTTCGAAACATAACATGTGACAACAGCCAAAGGGCATCCCTTCCTTCGTGGCCAAAAAAAATCTGCGTGCGTCCACTGTATAAGCCCCACCAGACTGTCCTATCTCCAGGATGCAAGCAAACACTGGTGCTGTTGTCCTTGCCCAGCTGCAGGGGTCACCCCCCAGCCAGGATCTTCCAAGCTGCGAAGCGAAACTTGCTTTCCCTTCCAAAGCTGGACAGGCTCTGTCTCTTTTCAAAAAACATGAAATTCACGAAAAATGATGCGATCTTACTTATGTTTATAAAATGATCAAAATGCAATTGGAAGGTTTTCTATCCTAAGTATTCATAATTTATACATGCATATATATAATATATATATATATATATATACAAAAGTTGCTGGTTCCCCCTCCTTGGTGTCAGTCCTTCCATCTCTTGGCCGCCCACGTCGTCCCACACCAGGATGCATTTTCAAGGACTCTTGCAAGGACTTAATGCCCGGGTCCACTACACTTCGAGGACAATGGAGGGCTGTCCAATACACTTCGGTGAGATCTGACCTGGTCACATCTCACCGAAGTGTATTGGACAGACTGCCTGACGCAATCACTCCTGCCTGCAACGGAACATATGCCGCCAGCGCCGAATGTTAGCAACATCCCATCCGTGAACAAGACTATCTGCTTGAACTTCTCAATCCTGAGCTGCTTGAGGTGCAGGATGGTGCAGGTCACACTGGAGCGTTAGATCCCTGAAGAATTTCAAGCTCCTCTCTACACTTGTTGGTGATTGATGATGAGCCACATTGGCCCTATGCCTTGCTTGACTCAGTTGAAGCGTGGAGCATTTTCCGAGAAGTGAGTTCTACGGCGCCGAAGCTGCAAACATCAGAACGATCCCAGAAAATCTCGATGACTCATTCTACCCATTTGTAATCACTACTTTGGTGAGTAGAAATTAATTGATTTTCGGGGAACAAGATCCTCTGTGCAATGCGAGGAACAGGTTGCCGCTAACTTCGGGTCGCCCCGCAGGATCCACTGGCGGCTCACCCGCGGCTCACCCGCCATGGCCCGCATGTATGTATGCATGCATCTATGTATCTACGCATCTACGTATCTATGTATCTATGATGATCTATGGATCTATGATGATCTATGCGTCCATCATCGTCTATCCATGTATCATGTATCCATGTATGAACGTGTATGCGCTGCAAACAGTCTTGGGCCTGGGCATTGTGACATCGGCTGAAAGGCTGGGAGATCCATTTTCTCGCCATGGGAATGGGAATCTCCCATCGCCGAAGAGTTGCAACATGGGTTCTCTTCCTTGCCGCGAGCGTTTTTGTTCCATTGGCTCCATTGGTTGGCGACGGTGAGTCGAGCAATGCCTCACTGAGTAACGGATTGACATCGAGACGCAAATCCGATGCTATCGTCGACCGCTGTTAAGAATGTTCCAGCTACCCCAGCTACCCCTATTCAATTCTGCACTGCCTGGGTCAAAATAAATCCCATGTTCCTCCATGGTCGTTGATACACCTGCACCATCCTGCACCTCTATGTTTGTATATAATGTATACACATTGTGTTCAAGGTGCCCGACTTGAACTCTACCAACAACAGCCACAAGAAAAAGAAACTCGTTGGCCGTCACTCGCATTCTCGGGTTTAATTGATTTCGAAGAACAAATACATTCTGATAGATGGAATTCCTTGCCCAACTGGTTCAAATTCCCTTCGTCCACTCTTGCAGAAGTCACAACCTTAAACCATCTGCCGTTTCGTAGATGGACTTAGATGGTCTGCACATCCATTTTGAACCATAACTCACAAGTATGTTGTACCCTGTCGCCCGTGCGGGGAATTCGATATGCTCGCACATTACATGAACTTTCCCGGTCACTGCCATCATAGGTCGGTGCAAAAGTATGGATTGAAAATGTGCCCTTCAAGCATGTCGACCTCCGAAGTGTTGGGCATATTGACGGGTTTACGCCAGGGTTGGCCCCGAGGACCTTGCATTTCTCCTTGTCAACCAGTGGCACAGCTTCAATCAGGGAGTCCCCAGGAAAGGATAGGAACGAGTACAACAGCTGCTACAGCCTCCCCTCTACGTAACAATGATTCAATGGGCCATTTTTTTAGTAAATTTATTTTGAATGATCTTCATCCATATTTTTTCAAACTGAGGGGTTGTTACAGTTATTGCTTAAAGTTCCAAAAATTATGAAAAACCTGAAAATATGGCATCCGTTGGTATCCCATTCCACCATATTCCATCCACGGACTATCAATCACAGTTGCACCCCATTCAGGTAGCTATTTTGGGACCCCAGTTCTCACGCACGGTGCAGTTCACCAAAGCTCAGCGCTCAGAGCAGCTGTTGAAGCATTGCTCGCAGACGTCGTAGGACTGCGCCTCGATCAAGGATGATATGTTTCCCTTTCGACTGTCCAGCTGGTTAAACCACTGTTTGGGGAATCGATTGGGAATGTTGCTATTTCTACTGGCCATAAAGGGACAACAAAGTTTTGGTGTTTCTCAGTCTTTCTCTTCCAAAATATTCCATGTTCGCAGATCCACTAGGCAGGTTACCGCAGGGTGACTTTGAATACATGGCCATGAAACTGGCGCTTGAGATGAGATTTACCTTGCCTCAAATCACATGTCACCACATGTCCGCAGTACAGCTGCACCCGATTGTGGAGTTCTAGCTTTTGGAGGCCAGGATTCTGTTTCCAGTTTCATGGGCAATTTGCCTCACCAGTACTAAACCCATCTCTCCAACCCCTCTGAATATGACCCCAAAAGTAAAGAGTCCGTCGCTTAGCCGCTTAGCCAGGATTTCTGAGAGGATTTTGACTATCAGCGAAAGGGGTTATACTATAATTCTATGATATTCTATGCATGTAAAATGCATGTGGGTAGATGTATAAATACTATTTTTTAATAAGCGTGTGCATCTGTTTATACACATGTTGAATCATGTTTATGTGATAGGTCTCTGTGTGTGTAACATATAATATAACTCATATAACACCCTCAACCAACATATTATGAGCAGTGTTCAAAATCCCTGTTGGTTGACGATTATAAGGGATTATACTATACTATCAAATATATTGGGGATTATAATAATCCAATAGGGGAATCCCTATTAACCAACCAGCATAATGGAATGACAGAGGGATTTTGAACACTGCTCATATGTTTTTAGGGAGGGAGAAATCCATTCAACCTTTCCATCCGTCCCCGGCGCTTGGCCCCAGGCATGCAGAATAGTATTGGCACCATTTTGACCTTGGCAGCTTCAAAGGGGTCTTTCTCAAAATGTGACCCTTGGCTGACACTAATCAGCTAAACTAGGGCTAGCGGCCAACCGTACAGAAAACCCAACGGAAGAACAATCAGTTTCGTTGATCTATGGCTATTGGCATGTGCCTTATGTGCCTTGCAAAGAAAGAGCGAGGAAACGTCACTGAATCAGATGAGGCTATGAGTCAAACGCCTGGTACGAATACCCTGGTGAATAATATCAAAATAGCTCGCAAATGGATGCAAATGGATGCTGATTCCCTCCCCCAATATATGTGCTATTCAGAAATCATTCAGACTTGAGTAGGGACCTGAAGTATTCCGGAATTCATATAAATTCATATAAATTCCACCGATTCTCTGATCTTTCCACATCCGAAGTCCCGAACTTTCGGGTCACCCAAGTCTTGTCAAGTGACAGGTCCATAGTCTCGGCCTCTCCTGCTAAAAAGTGGGATGACTTGCAAATTTCAAGATGGTTCCGGGGCAGCTCAACGAATCAACGAACGCCACAAAAGTGGGACGCAGCTCAGCACAGAATCATGGGATATCATGGGTCTGCCAATTTGTTCAAAGCTGTAAAGATCTTGCAAGGTGGTACAAGTACTGGGATCTTTGCCCTGTGAGCCAGTGAAACTAAGTGCTTATCTCACGCCACTTGCAGGTAGTTGGAGTCGTTGTTGCCTGGGAGTAGCACCATTTTGACTGCAGCATCAACAATGACGCCGAAGACCTTTGAATTTGTGTCTTCTTCAAGGTCCTTCAATCGCTCACCAAGAGGAGCTCGGTACTGATCCAGGCTCTTCTCAGCAAGCTGCCGAATTGACAATGTCTCTAGCAATACCTTGCCAGCATCAGTCTCCTTGCAAATGTCCGCTTCTTCAACTTGCGATTCACACTCCAGTGCAATTTCACGAATCTTTCTAAAGGTCTGGATGATGGAGTCCTGCTCAGACTTTCTCGCCTCTTTGGTTGCCCACATGAAGTCAAGCAACAGATCTTCTATTGCAAAGGTTTGCCCAATGATATCATTGCAAGCAGTCTGGAAGGTATCACTATGTGTACCGGCCACCATAAATTCAGTCAGACCTGCAATCGTCCGGCAAATTTGCGTAGACCATCCGAAAACAACCTCTCGAGTGACCTCAGGCTTTGAGATGGTCTGTCGGTTCTGGGCTTCCAAATCTGCGGCAGGTTGGGCACCATGAACCTTCAAAATCTTCTTGGCAAGCTGCCGAATCAAGCTTGCCTCTGACAAGACGGAGCTATGAAACTTGAACTCATGCGGCGGGGTTCCGTCTGCAGTGTCTGCAGTATCTGCACATTCATCCTCAAACAATTCACCGAGACGAAGCACAGAGGCATTGATTTTTTTTAAGCATTGCGCCGTCGTGCGGACTTGGTCCAGCAAACTGGAGGTGAGTCTGAGGCTTGGGTGTTTCTTGTCAGTAAAGAGCGACTCCTTCATCCGCAAGGATTGTTCCAAAAAATGTTCTGCTTGTTTGAAATCGCCTGCCCGCTGGTTTGCTGTTCCCAGCGAGTGCAATACATCGGCCACATTCGGATGGGCTTTGTCGCCGTACAGGGAGCGATGTACTCTTGATGATTCCAGTAAATGTCTCATGGCTTCTGTGATATCGCCAGTCTGGGCCATGACATCCCCGAGTTTCCGCAAAGTGACTGCGATGCCGGGATGAGCACGGTCACCATGCAGCTCTCGCTGAATTTCCAAAGACAAGTCGAGGAAGTCGATGGCCTGCTGGAGATCTCCCCTCAGCATGGCTACTTCTCCGAGTTTGTACAATGTCCTTGCAATTCCAAGATGGCCATGGTCGCCATGCAAGGACCGCTGAATCTGCAGGGATTCCTGGAAAAATCGCATGGCTTGCTTGAGATCTCCACTCTGCGCAGCCAGATCCCCAAGCTTGTGCAGGGTGGCCGCAATGCCCGGATGGGCACGGTCTCCGTGTAGGGACCTCTGCATCTGCAAGGACTCCTGCAAGAACTTAATGCCCTGCTTGGGATCTCCATTTTGCGCAGCCAGATCCCCGAGTTTCTGCAAAGTGGCTGCAATTCCGGGATGGGCACGGTCACCATGCAGGGAGCGCTGCATCTTCAAGGACTCTTGCAAGTACTCCATCATTCCAAATCACACTTTGGTATACTTTGGTGACTTTGCGATGTGAGCCAAAAACCATCCCCAGAAAGTGTATTTCATGAAACAGTGACCACAATGGGCATTCGACGCAAACCCAAATATATAGATATCATATTTCTCAAATATTCAGATGTCACTGATGTCACTTCCTCTACCCCAAAAAAAATCAGTGCTACCACCTATCTCTTCCTGGTCCCTTGGTCCCCCATAGGTCCCCCATAGGTCCTCTTGGATGGATCTGTGGCAAAGGTCGCAGGACACGGCGCTCATTTGAATCAAGTCCTCCACCGAGAAGCGCCGCCCAGCGTATTCCAAGAAACCGTCCCTGGGACTCGGGGGAAACTCGGGGGAAATCCATGGAAATCCATGGAAATCCTACCCATTCCTGGCTCCTACTAGTATCTACTTTAGCAACAAGCATATGATCAACACCCTAAAAGCTGCACCAAATATTGGCTTTCCTTCAATTCAACCAAACAGTGGCAAAAGCCGCTCAGAAATTCCTTGTACTGGTTGGTTCATGGGTATCTTCATGTATCTTCATAATCAAACACAAAACAAGCTCTAGAACCCAAAACCAGCAACCACCATGGTTCCATTGCCAAATCCGTCGGTTGACACCATTTGGGTATGGCAGTTCACCATCCAAATGTGATCAATTTTGAGGGGTCAATGTTCCTGTCCACAACCCCCAAAACGGTTAAAACCACAATACTTCCTGGATAACATCATTTACCATCATTCATCATCATTTACCATCATTTACCATCATTTACCATCATTTACCATCATTTACCATCATTTAACCATCATTTAACCATCAAATTTACCATCATTTAACCATCATTTAACCATCAAATTTACCATCAAATTTACCATCATTTAACCATCAAATTTACCATCAAATTTACCATCAAATTTACCATCAAATTTACCATCAAATTTACCATCATTTAACCATCATTTAACCATCATGTAACCATCAAATTTACCATCAAATTTACCATCAAATTTACCATCATTTAATCATCATTTAACCATCAATTTTACCATCAAATTTACCATCAAATTTACCATCAAATTTACCATCAAATTTACCATCAAATTTACCATCAAATTTACCATCAAATTTACCATCAAATTTACCATCAAATTTATCATCAAATTTACCATCAAATTTACAATCATTTACCCTCTAATCAAACATGGCACTGGAAAATCCAGCAAATTCAGTTCCAGGATCTTCATTTTTCGAAGGGATTTCCGGGCCATGCGTGACCCATGTGGAAAAACATCATCATTTCTTGAAACCCCCAACTCGAGCTCGAGCGTATTCGAGCGTCGAGTCCACCAGCAGCTTCACTCGCTCGCGCAATTCCAGGAGCTTCAACTGGCCACCACAAACACCTTGGCCCAGTTGGAGACCGGAGACCAAGTCAAAATAGTCAAAAATGGTGGCCACCCACTTCGCGAACGTAGCATTTTTTGCACTTGGCAGTCTTGGCAGATTGCAGTTTTGCTGAAAATGTTAAAAAATGATGGGGAAAATCATGGGTTGGAGAATCATGGAGCCTCCAGTCAACCGACATAGCTATGGACCTATGGATAATCACCATGTTCAATAGGAAATCATCTGTAAAATGGGCCATTTCTCATAGCTATATTAAATTGCAGTACAGGAGGCTATGGATAAAAAGAACCGTTCAGATGGCCTTCTACACTATGCCAATCTCGAAAAACCCCGGGGCCCCGAGTCGCTGCTGTCGCGAAACACAGGGGAGGGTCGCCTTCACCCCGTCTTCGTAGCAGCTCCTAGTGATCGACACGATCATACTCATGATGCTCATGTTGCTCATAATGCTCATGATGCTCATGACATCAATGACCCAGGTAGGTATGGATCATTTCAGCTTGATCCTTGACGTCCCAAGAAAGTTATGTCGTTTTTTTTATCGTTTTCGGGCCGAGCTCTTTTTGGGCAGGGAGCAGAACCCCCAAAGAACTAGCGCCACTCTTTCGCTGCGAAGCTGGACCAAACATCCCAGAACCACTCCAGATGTACTCGCAACCTCTGCAAAACAAAAGAAAGCAGTACTGCACCATCCTCGGTTGTGTCCAACAGTGTCTGGAAATAGGAAAGCCAATTCCATCCACTGGTGAATCATTGTTTTCCCTGTTGAAATGACAATATCGTTCAGGGTTTAATCCCTTTTTTCAGAAAGCCTCAAAATACATCACATCAAGTCGGCTGTATATCCCACTTATTGTACAACCATCAATATCCCATCATTCCTGTTTACATCTCCATTTTGGCTGGTTCCCCATCATACTGTAAGATATATATATATATATCTATTTAATTTTAGTTATTATATATATATTATATATATATTAATATATTAGACATATCGTCAGCTATTTATGTATCCTATGTGAATCTACATATTATCCCATGATAGCCCATAGTATCCCCATGCTGTCATGGCTTAATTGCCCATTGTCAAACAAACCCATGGTTGGAACCCCGCCAGCGCAGGATTTCGCTCCTGCTGTCGAGGTTTCGCCTGACTTTGAAGGCGATTCCGCATGTCATCCTGGAGGCTTCAAGGGGATACCATGGAAGATCTGGAAACTATATGATCTTTTAACAGAATGTATGGAAATAGAAATTAGCTATTCTTTGCCAATTATCAGTTGTATTCTTATAGATTTACCAATTCTTTACCATATCGATATATGGTCGAAGAGGGGGTACATGTACATTGATATAATAATCATATATAATCTGCAACATGTACAATTCAGTACAATTCTATACAGGTTCAGTTACTTTCTGTTTTGACATGTGTTTTTCTCGTTCTAGATTTTTACCATAAATAACTGGGTGGGTCTGAAAATGGTTGATTAACATGGATCTCGGATCAACCCCCAAGTTAGGGCAATCTTGTTATTAACCGCTTGATTTTGAGGTACCCTATTTTCACACACATACCCTAAAATATGTCTGTAAATTGAGTGATTTTAGGCCAAACATCAAAGACCCTCAATCGATAGTGTTTGGTCATTTCTAGTCTGGTCTATCCAATAATTGGATACGCAACTTCCATACCAAACTAAGAGTTCCCAAGTCTCAGATACCCTGCGGACCGAGACTATGTGCAGAACTGTGTAGATTCCGAAATCATTGCACTGGCATCAGACTCATTCGCCATTCGCCATGTTTCAATTGGTATCACCAAGCTCCAGCCACCTATAGGCATAGGGCTACAACGGTACAACGGTACAAGGCCTGCACCTCGGATCCCGGATCCGCGCGGATCCGCGCCTCCGGATTGAAAACGTCCGTCTTGAAGATGCTGCCCTCCGCATCCCAGGGGTCGCTAGGGGATAAAAGTGGCAGATTGCTGGGCAGATCCACAAACGGCGGATGGCTAAGCTAGCTAGAGAGTGGGACGCTGTGGAAGCCTCATATTTTACGGTGTTGTTTGTTCTTTTTGAAAATAAGCTTCGGATAGCTTCGGTTAAAAACACTAAAAACATATGTCAAAATCAGGCCTCAACGTCCCTTTCTGGATAGCTATATGCTAAGAGGATCTTGGGATCTCTGTCACATGGTCACCTATGTCATCTGTTGGGTCCCGTTCAGAATACACGGTTTCCAAGTCTCAACCCTGCTCCGAACCCGAACCGCACCTTCTGCTGAAGCCGCACCTGACATGTCATTTGTTTCTGAGTTTTCAGACTCTTGAAGACTAAAAGTCTGGCATTATAATATGGGCATTGTGAGACGTTCAGGGTTGACCCATACCTCGTTCAATGTGGGTGGGCTGATGAAAGTCCTCAACTATAGATTGAGTCCAGCCGCTCTTTGGCATCAGTGATCTCCAATCTCCACTCAGGCTGAGACAAGTTTCCTAGGTAACCATGAAATCGCCATAAATTCAGACACCCCCAACATCTCCCAATCCCCAGCCCCCAATCTCCGCAGCCATGCCTTCAACAGTTCAGCTCGTCCCAACTGCTCCAGGATCTCTGAACCCTCCGTGTAGCCGTTGACCTCCAGGATCCTGCAGTGTCAAGTTGCAGGGGGGTCACAGGAATGCCATGGATTTACACATATTTCTTGAAGTCATCAGGTCATTACAGGTCATTCAACAAGTTCTTCGACTCGAAAATTCCACAGTTCAACGCAACTTAGGGTTCACAGACCGTACAACATGTAGAATCTGCATGTCCTTCTTTCGAAACATAACATGTGACAACAGCCAAAGGGCATCCCTTCCTTCGTGGCCAAAAAAAATCTGCGTGCGTCCACTGTATAAGCCCCACCAGACTGTCCTATCTCCAGGATGCAAGCAAACACTGGTGCTATTGTCCTTGCCGGCTGCAGGGGTCACCCCCCAGCCAGGATCTTCCAAGCTGCGAAGCGGAGCGATACTAGTTTTCCCTTCCAAAGCTGGACAGCCTCTCTGTGTGTGTGTGCGTTTGATTCAAAAAATTAAGCAACAAGTAAACCGGTTTTGCGAAGTACAAAGAAAATCCATCACAAAATCCAATGACAGTGATGCGATCTGATGTCTATTTACAAAACAAATATGAAATACTATCATTATCATAATCTTCAATAGTAGTAGAAGTCCCTATATTAACCAATCAACGAGGCTATTTTGTTCATGGTTCATTTGTTGCTCAGTTTCCTCCCGGTCCGTCCTTCCATTTCTTGGCCGCACCCACATTGTCCCGCACCACCACGAGGCATTTGGAGCCCTCGGCGCTTTCACGGAAATCAAAGGTGGACGCCACATCGCCAGCACCGCCGGCCGCGGGGCGATGGTCGATGGACACCACGTACTCCTGGCATCAGCGCCATGCGCCACGGGGAAAGCGTGAGATTATGGACCCGTGTAGGGAAACCCTGGGTTTCATAAACCTACCATGTAGGGAAACCCTGGGTTTCATAAACCTACCATGACAGGGGATGGTTGAAACACCCATCAGAATAGTGACTTGGGGATGGTTTTCTCTTGGGTTTACCACATGACACTGAATGATGTCTGAAAATTAGGGATTTACCATGATTTACCAATATTTACCACGTGTTTTTGTTCGGAAAGCAATCAAAAACCCATGGGGGTGGGGGTTGCATATTTTCAGACAAACCCATAGTCCCATATGGCCCATATGGATGATGTTTCTATGGGCCGAACCCGCTTTTGATGGCGTAGCTCAGCGATTAGATGGCCTCTCTTCCAGTTGTTGTAGCATCAAGTGGTAACATCTCCGGTGTCGAGAATGCACGATGTTGCACGATGTTGCACATGTGTGTGTGTGTGCGTTCTGCTCCTAAGGCTCCTGGGTGGGCGCCATGTTATGCGCTTCAGGTCTCGATCTACATGCAGTGATGTGTTGTCTCTTCGCCCTTGACGCTTCTATCTCTCTTAGGAGCCACCAAGCTGCTAGCATGGTAGATCTCACGGGCCAGGATGGTCCTCCTGGTGCCAGCTGCTGTTGCAAACGCAGACAGCTAAATGTCCATGGAAGACATCCTTTTGCCGCTTCTAGGTACAGCTCAGAGGATCGATAGCCAGCGAGGTCTAACGCCCCCATGACCGCGTAATCATCCTTGGCTCCAAGTTGAAAGGGTCTGAGTAACCTGCCCTTGCTGCCAACGTTGCCCAAAGCTGTCTGGGTCTCCCATGGCCTTGGACAAACCATACCGCTGAGATCCGCTGAGCCCGCTGTCCTTGAAGGTCAGGGTCAAGGGAAAGCTACCTGGAAGAAATGTCGGATATCGCACACAAAGATTCACAATGGGAGTATAGCCAACAATCGCTGGGGTTGGTCATATGCGGTATCTTCTGCCTGGCTCTTTTGGATCGGGGCAAGAAAGCTTGGCAATACCACAAAATCGATCAAGTTGTGATGCTTTTGGGTGACCCAGTGAAATCCCTGAGCTGAGAATGGAGAGGCCCTCACCATTGAATCTCCGTGGCAAAAGACAAGCCTGTCTTTCTGTTTGTCTCCCCAGTAGAGAGAATCACCCAATGTATATTGTACATCAGAAAGGATAGGGATCTCCCAACAGCCCCAGTGCCACAACTGCCCCCAATCTGCGGGGGAGGCACTCGCATCCAGCTCGGTCACAGGTCGCTCTACCGTCTTTGGGTAGCGCACCTGTAAGGGAAACCTCGAAGCTGGGTCAACACTGGGAGTCCCGAAGCTCACCAGCGTGCTGGCAGGGGAGACCCTTACGGAAGTGGATATTCCAACAAATGGGAAGAATCGACTTAAACACCTGTGGCATGTCATGTGGCCTAAGTTTACAGTATTTTACATTGCCACACTCCATGCTTGTCTTGGGCTTTCAATCGTGCCAATGGGTGCAGGAGGACTCACATTTGAGACATGCTCATTCACGTTGATGATGTACCAATGCTTGTGCCACATGTGCCCTTTCGTGTTCATACATGCAAATATGTGCATGACAATTGCTGGTTGTATCACCCGTTTCCATTCTTCCAATACAAAATAAAGAGTCTACCTTGCTATTGTTATGAACATCTAATACTTTAGACCATAGACCTGCTTTAGAAAAAATGTCATACCCCCATTTCTTGGAAAGTACTTCGTACCCATCGCTTTCTATTGGCTCTATCAGTTGTCCCACTCTCAACCCCCCAACCCAGGCACTCCGCTTCGGAAGGCTCCCTGGGAGGACTCACTTCCTCTCCCTGCCTGGGAATGGATCAGTCATGGATTCTTAAATGGACCCAGTTGAAAGGCGATTCTATTCGCATTCTTATTGTTATTGACTATTGATGGTATCCACCATAGTATTTCATGATCAATGATCTATCATATCCGTAATATGCGTTATGTGTATATATATATATATGTATATGTATATAATATGTGTGTATGTATGTATGTATTGTATTGTATTGTAATGTAATGGAATGTATTGTATGTATATGTATATGTATATGTATTATGTGTATTATGTGTATATATATACACGGAATTCATTAGGGCAGAGTGTTTTGTTCCTGGGTAAATCTTATCCATGCGTCACTCATCACGCAGCTGGCGGCAGTAACAGCTCTGACTGTGGTCATCCAAAAGTGGATACTGTAGAAATCTGTAGAATATCAATGGTTGGGTGATGGGTGATGTCATTGTGATTTCACTATTTTTGGTGATACTTCGGATATCTTTGGGCTATTTTGTAGCCTTGGTCACTTGGTCCATATTCTTAGTGAAATACTGAAATACCTCACGATGATCCTAGTTTGCAGGGAAATTAACATTCCCTTAGCTTTTCAAAACCCTTCCGGCGTCTGAAGCTCAGCAGCTGATTCGTCACAAACCACTCGTTTTCAGTAAACCACTTCTCCTCGGCATATGGATCTGAAGCCCATAGGAGAACAAGCTCCGATCCTCAACCTTTGAGTATTGAAATTTGTGGCTGGTCTGGCAATCAGGGCTAGAGCGGCTAGAGGTACAATTGCTGTTGGAGTCTCCCATAATCTAAAGATGGTTCGCTAGAGAATCTCGTGTTCAACGGGACCATCTCAAATGGTGGATTGGTAGATTTTCGAATGCCCGAGGGTGAAAATTACCAGAGGGTATACATGAGTGATGTATTCAGACGAACGAACCACGGGTGGAGACCGTTTCCCAACCAGTTTCGTGACCTATCTCAGATAATCTTGGCATATTCAACCCAACTGTATGGCATGTGGTTTTGGCATGTTTTGGTCTCCTGATTCATCTCTTCCTTCCTCCTCTGCAGGAGATTCATCTCTTCCTTCCTCCTCTGCAGTGACTGCCACAGGCGTCCTTGCACCTGGCACATTGCAGCAGCGTGCCAATTTCGTCTCGCTGGCAAAGCCATGGTTCCAAGAACTCAAGTGGATCTGAAAGATTCGGAAAGATGAAAGTTGGAAGCGACATGAAGCGACTTCAATCCTCAGGGAATCATCAGTCTTGTCCAAAGGCTGAAAACTACGCAGACTGCGCTGTGTCCTCAGTGAATGGCACCGGCCTCGTCAGTCTCCTGAAAGGCAAACATCACCTGCACAGAGGGGGGAAGGGCGATTTCTGCGTGGCGGAAAAGTCGAAATGGCTAGCTCTCAAAATTGAAAAGCCATGAAAACTCCACAACCCCATGTTGTTTTTCATCATTAATGGATATGTTCATGGTAGTAACCCTCATAAGTTGCAATTTAACCCTTACATATCCCATTTAAGAAGCCATCAAAGGGGTATATATCCCGTTTTGGGAGAAACAGGCAGAGCGAAACGATGGTTTCAACCTATAGAAATCATATGCCAAGTGACAAAGAGTTTGGTCAAGTGACCAGCTTGAGTTCTGGCGATAAACCTCAAGCCATACGAAGCTTTTTGATTGCCGGGTCAGCAAAAGCAGTGTTTTGTGATGAAGGATGATGAAGATACAAATGACATGAGAAAATAAAGATGAAGATAGAGACATATATCATATATATATATAGATGACATTAGATGACAAGGAAACACATTCAGGGGAAGCAAATCAGGATCCCACGGGTCCCATTATGCCATGGTCCCATAGCAATCTGCCGAGGCGCTTGGTCCCTTCATCACAGCGGCTCACGCCGTGCTGCTGCAGGGTCTCATCCAAGCTCTCGAGCCAATTTTCCTGAGACGGCTGAGGAAAACTCCAGGGCCGGAAGCCAGAGACTTTTTTGGGAGATAAACATAGACCCTCTGCTTGGAAACGTTTCCCATTTGTGTATACTATATATATATAGATATAAATTGGTTTTCCTATATATACACAATTATAATATACGTATATATATATATATTATACATACATTGTTTTCCTGCTGTTTAAAACGGAGATCTTCCATTGCCATTGTTTGTCTACCAGTGGCTATCTGTGAAGGATTGTGAAGGAACTAGTGAGAAAACCCTCCCTACGGTACCAAGTATTGATCAATCAAGCCAAGTCATTAAAGCCAATTATCGGAACCCGAGAATAATCCAAACTTATCGATCCAAAAGATGTTCTTCATTCTGGAATACACCTGCATCAATTCCCTGCCTTGCACTTTTGAGCACTCATTGCAAGAACCCTGTGCCGTACATGTGGCCGCAAACAACATGAGAAACTCAAGTCGCCAAAGCGTTGATCAGTAGAGAAATAACAGGCCCTGCAATCTTTCCAGCTGCCAAGCATCGTAGCGAACGGTAGCATCCGCCACACGTGAAAAAACCAATCGTCCCAGCTGTGCATCGTAATCCTCAGCTTGCGAAAAACGGAAATCTGTACCTTGGTGAAGCAGCTTCCCACTTGTCATCCCTTCAACCTTCTGGGCGCTAAGCCATCAGATATCTCCAAAAACCTTAGGAGTTCTTCACTTTTATCATCTTTTATCCCCTATCCTGTGGCCATCCCCATATGCTGCTACCCCCATACCATCCATACCCCGGCCACCCACAGCGCGCCAAGCGGCCGGGCGGATCACCATGCGACAACTGGGACAGCGTGGGAGGCCCACCTTACTGAGGCTGGCTGCCAGGGTGCGATCCCAGCATTGCTGGCCTTGGCAGAGGGGCCCTGGATCGTTGGATGGTTGGGTCCAACCTTCTGCAGATGAAATGGGCGCAAGAGCTGAAGTGGGCTGAATGGCGAAGTAAAGAAGTATGGAGAGCTGACATGTGCAGCCAAGTATGCTGCAAATGCTTAACAACTGATATTGAATATTGGTTTCACGCCGTTGCTCCCGCTTCTTCCGGCTTGCCCCTCCTTTGTGTTCTTGACCCAAAGCAGGACAGTCCTTCAAACCGACGCCCCACGCCCACAGAAACCCACTGCCCAGCCCCTGCAGCTGGGTGGCAATAGGGCACCGTGCAGCTACATGGCAGCTCAATGGCCCCTCCAAGCTCCTGCAAAATGGGTCCACTTGGAAACAAAAGGCAAAGCTTAGATATACGGTACACGCTTAATCCAAGGAAAGAAAGACTGATGAAGTAGTCAAAAACAGAGATATGACATAACCCAAAAGAATATTTGTTGACTATTGGCAGTTCTCAAAAATCCTTGCTTCAAACATCTTCAAACAACTTGCGTTGGGGTTCATTCTTTTTGAGCACCTTTCCCTCTCAAAGCAACGCGCCGTCCTCCAGGTTGCCCGTGCAAATGCCACATTCTGCAACATCCGCAACATCCATCAGTCGATTGGAAGCAGGTAACCAAAGGGTGCCACCGTGTGGATCTGTGTGGATCTGTGTAGATCTGTGTGGCTGCGTGGTTGTGATGGCCGAGGCCATGGCCGAGGCCATGGCATGTGCCCCAAGACCAACCCAGGAGTTTACAGGCCGACTCTTCGTCCCTTGGGCAGAATTTCGAGGAAACCAATGGTTAGGGAATGGTTGGGGTCAGCTCGGATAACGTACAACATCATTCAACGCCACAGGTTCCTTACTAGGGGGGGTGGTGCTGGTGTCACCTCAAAGGGAGTCTGCTTTGATGCGTGGCTAGTTCAAAGCTCAGTCAACTCAGAGCCTACTACTGCAGGCTATGGCTGCTTGAGCATCAAGATCGGGAACGGCGGGAGTTGTAGTTTTCACTACATGCGGGAAACACTGAACAAGCCCGTGCACCCAAATAGCCGCAGGAGTCCCCATGATTTCATCAAATCCCAAGAGTCATCGCATCCGCAAAACAATTGGTGAGCCCGCGTGAGGAAGATCACTCAGAATAATGATTGAATCATGTAGTATTAAATAGTATTATTAGATACTTGGTCTTGAATTATTGAATTATGTTAAATTAGCCTTATTAATACTAATGAATAATGGATATGTTATACTTATTGATAATTGTTGGTATTAAATATACTAATTCATAAGACGACTGCTTCGGGAACTCCGGGACCAATCCATCAGGTGCCCCAGCGAAGCAGGACACGGTGAGGATGTTGGAGATGGCCGAGACGGAGCCTCCTGCCTTGTTTTAGCTCCGGCACACTGAGTCACTGTCCATGGAAAACCGGTAAAAAATCTTCGAGCCTGTTCAGGATAGTTCAGGATCTCGCTTCCCAATCTTGTGAAGGATCTCACTTTAGCAACTTTAGCATATCTCATCATATCTGCATGTTGCAGTTTACTATAGTTCACTTATCTCCAATGATCACTGCTGATCAACCCACTGCATCTCTGGGTTCCCCTGGCCACATAGCCCAGCTGCAGCTCGGTCCGTAAGACCTTGAAAGCCACCTCATTCAGCACCTGGTCGCCGTGAAAAATTTGGAGTTCACCAATACTGAGATTGATCCAACAAATGCCAACATTTGCGGATATTTCGCGTGGAAAACAACCATCATCGACTGGAGTGTTTCAGATCATTCAGAGAAGCTGCGAAGCTGCAAGATTGCTGAAGCCAAATTGTTGAACTCCACTGTTTCGCGAACGGCAAATAGATTCACAGTGGAATCAGTGGAAGAGCAGTTTTATGGGATCCCATTTCCCAAGGAACTGAAACAGAAACCCGGACAAAGATGCGGATGGCAGAGAAATCAGCCTCATTCGAACAATATTTGGGCAGTGAACTGTTCACATCAATGTCTCTTCAGAATCCCGACAAAAACACAAAAAACATCGAAAACAAGGATTAAGCATTAAAAAACAACATAAAACATAACAACCAACATACACACATCATCAAACATATGTGCCCCAGAATCCCCTTTTTACCATTGTTTTCCTACGGGGATCAACGGTGGATCAACGGTGGATCAACGCACCTCCGAGATGAGACCCAACAGGACCCGCCGCTTGATGCTGCTGGGGCCCACCATGATGGTCCTAAACTTACCCGTGGGATGGCGAAGTTTGGTGGCGAAAAATGTCCTGCATAAATGGGATAAATACATGGTGGGCTAAATACAGCATTTTGTGGGATAAATGATGATAGATGTCCTGGATTTTTGTATTTTGTACCAACCAAGAAAATAATACAAAATACATGGTCTTCTGGTAGATCTTCCACCCTTGACCCACTGAAAGTGGTAGCACTTGGGCGGAACTTAATTCAAGGTGTCGGGGCCGATTGTGAAATGTGTATCTGATATTATCTGATAGTCTATTGGCACACACTGAAAAGGCTCGATCTGCGACAAACTATCAATCTCTGATCATTGAAAATCACTGAACCAGGACGATGATGAGATTTGATTCCAAACGATGGCAAGGGTGCTCCCTTCAACTGACAAAATACACACACGACATCAAGAACGCTCGGGAAGTGATTTGGCTATGGCCGAAAAATTGCACAGCAATGGACACACAAATTGATTGGTCATCTTTAGGACTAAACCGTCCACCCTCGGGACTGATAATTTTCAGCCATACCCTGCAATTTTAGATAACTTCACTATATAGATTATATAGGGAAAGTGGTGATTACCCATCAAATTCGGTGCTTTTCCTGCATAAAAATTCGGGTCATCCATGGTCATCCGCTGCACTGCAAGTGGTCCGCAAGTGGTCCGCGCCCGGGTGCCAGACATCAACATGGCATGGGAACTATCATTTCGAGGATTCCTGGTGGGTGCCACAAGTGTCTGAACGCATCATGAATTCTCCGCAGGGCGCATGTCAGGAAGGGTCTTGTGGCATCTACACTCCTTAAGATCCAAAAAGATCAAATGCTAAATCAAAGTCCAACATCTTGGCACAAGATCTGTGATTTGGATCTAAAAGAAGTTTGTGTTTTGGATCATCGTCCCGTCGCCTGCCCCTTAGCTCCACGGGATGTGAGTAGCGCACCACCCGGTCAACCTCAGCTGGGCAAGGCCATGTGACGTGTCTCAATGGATCCATGGCATAGCCAGACAATAAAAAACTCACTGAAATCTATATATATATTTATATTTATATAACTATATTGTATATATATATCTAATATATATATATATATAATTATATATATAATTATATATATATATAAATGGCTATGGCTCAACATCATGAACCGCCACCAAAAATGGATCGCTTTAGAGATACTAGAAAGATCGAGGTTGTGGGTCCACTGGTACGGTGGTTGTACCCAGACCATGATTCCAGGTCTCCGAACCCGTTCGCTGCTGTTTGCATCGATCAAGTCAACCTCCAAAGTGCTGACTCAGGGAATCTCACAAAAACATAAAGGGTACATTAATGTTGAAGAAGGTTTCTAGATTTTAACAAACAGAATCATTTTTCCAGGGCCAGTCCTCTACAAACACCCTATCTTTCATTGCAAAGCTATTAAGTTCAGCGAGCTCCACCCGCCTTGCCACCGCCAACGCCAAGCTGAGTCAGCATCTTGTCCTGTCGCATCGATTGGACGCGAATTTGGAAACTCGATGAGCTCCACAAATTTTAGATCTCTGAAGACTCTGAAGCTACTGACCAGCTACACAGGAATCTGTTCGTATCATCCCTTCATGCCTGCATGACACATATACATGTATATATATAGAGAGATATAGATAGATAGATAATTATAGATAGATAATTATAGATAGATAGACAATTGTGGATATGAAGGGATTAAGTTATACATCCGGTTGAGTCCCCATCTGCAAACCAGTCATCCATGCAAAGCGCTTAGTTACGGCCCTGCAATTCATCCACCTGCAACTCTTCTGCCAGCTGCAAGGAGCAACTGCCCATGACCTTGATGGTCAGCAACTGGGGCAAGTACCATCAACTGAAATTGTTTGAATCCGAGTTAACATCACGTGGATTTGTCATCCTACCAAGTCTATCTGCCGAACTCAGTTTGAATCAAGACAAAACGCATGCAGAGGCTAGGGAAGAACAATTGGCAGCTTCAACAGAAGCATCAGTAAATCTTCTTCTTGTTCCTACTGCTGCTGCTGCTGCTGCTGTTACTCTTTCTCCCGCACCACACTCATCACATAGTCAAAATACACACAAAAAGCTCTAAGACACTTCATATTACTTATCTATACCTGTATGATACCCATATATAACCCATATATATATATATAACCCACATACTCCATCATACTCCTATTACCTACATTATAATTATTATAATCCCTTCCTCCTAATACTAAACCCCCCCCCCTAATACAAAACACGGCAGGTAGTTTTTAGTATTAGGGGGGTATTTATTATTAGGGAACCAAATCGAAGTCATGTTAATTAATTAATTAAATTTCCTTATATAACGCAATTAAAATATTGCCAAAAATGGCAGTTCGAAGCTTACCCCTAATACTAAATTAAAACCCTTAATACTAAAAACTATTTTTTCCGATCTCAAAATCAATTAAATTTCTTTATATAACGCAATTAAAATATTGCCAAAAATGGCAGTTCGAAGCTTACCCCTAATACTAAATTAAAACCCTTAATACTAAAAACTATTTTTTCCGATCTCAAAATCAATTAAATTTCCTTATATAACGCAATTAAAATATTGCCAAAAATGGCAGTTCGAAGCTTACCCCTAATACTAAATTAAAACCCTTAATACTAAAAACTATTTTTTCCGATCTCAAAATCAATTAAATTTCCTTATATAGCGCAATTAAAATATTGCCAAAAATGGCAGTTAGAAGCTTACCCCTAATTGCTAGAGTAGCTAGGCAGCTTGGAGTGAGGGATTGGGACTAGGCCCCCCTAATACTAAACACCCCGGGGTGAACTAGTTTTTAGTATTAGGGGGGAGAACCCACAAATGGTAGGTTGATTTTTAAATTGTTTTTTAAAGGGGATCAATTAAAAGTCAAATTGGCCAAACTGAAATTTTCGGAAATTGGAGATGGATGCCTGTTTTTAGTATTAGGGGGACGTTTAGTATTAGGAGGAAGGGATTATATGTTGCCTGTGTGGAATTAGAACCATTTACGAGCAGGCCTTCAAGTCATTGCCATCCCCTTGTGGCTCTTGGCATCCTCGCTAGGCCGGTCATCGACAGTTTCCCCAAGCGACGTGCTTCCAAGACGTCCAGCGCTTCCTGTGTCGTCTCGGCGGCTCCTGGTGCCGCACCGCACCGGGCTTGCCGGGATCGGGGACCGGCCGGGGACCGGTGAATTTTCGCCAAACAGCTGGGGATTTATGGCCCTTCATCCATAAGAATCCCAGCAACTATGGCAACTATGGTATGATTAGTTGCTGGGATGATTTTGGTCCATGCTGATGATCTGCCCAAGTCCCATGGCTAGCCAGATGCGAACTGAGACGATCATCAGAGCAGTCAAAAAGCTGCCAAGGCTGTACTTACCCTTGGTGGTTTAAGAATAAAACCTACAGTACCCCATATCAATAAAGAGCATAAGCTGATTATGCAATCTGTGGCTTTACAGGTCTTCTCTAAAGTCTCACTTGCCCTTACAGCCTGTCTGCAATTGTTGAAAGTGTGAAGACCTCCCAAAATAGTTTTGTATATGTAGATTATGTAGATCTTTCCCCATCCCCAAAAGATTGCGGCAGACAGTGCCGCTTTCAGGGATTCAAAGGATCCAAAAAAAAATCAGTGCAGCTGCTGCGCCTTCCACCAAAGCACTCAAGAGCTCATGTCTCGCAAAGGTCTCTGGCCTCAAGGGGCCCATGGCACTGAGCTGGGGACTAAGCCGAGCCGAGAGATTCCGACATACGCATCTCTTGAGGAGAGCTGAGCCCTTTGAGTTTCCCATCAAGATCAGTTCGAATGAAGATTTGGTGACCGTCCCTGATTCCGGAAGGCTCGAAACCCATGCAATGTGACTCGGAACATCCATCCGGAGCCACAATCCGATAATTCTCGCATTGTCCCTTGCCAACCGCTTCCATCCTGCCATGACAGGTG
Source organism: Cladocopium goreaui (assembly GCA_947184155.2). Classification (NCBI taxonomy): domain Eukaryota; class Dinophyceae; order Suessiales; family Symbiodiniaceae; genus Cladocopium; species Cladocopium goreaui. The sequence goes on along the minus strand of CAMXCT020000114.1, from coordinate 794,003 downwards.
ACAACCAAAATCTCTGGCTGATGGGTTGCCCCGCATAAGCAAGACGTTGCGCTCACGCACCGCCACGCTAAGGATGGCCTGGAGAAACCAGGCCAGGATCATGGAAGCAGTACCGCCAGTGGCGTGCTTCCGATAGAGAGTGATTCTACAAGTCATTCAAAAATAGTGTCCTGTCATTGTTATTATACCATATTATACCCATGTACAGTATAGCATGCCACATGATGGGTTGCTTGGTGTCGTCCGCATTCTTGGTTCCGCAGGCTCATGTTTTTACATGGCACAGCATCAGAATTGGGTCCATGTGTCGCCATCCCTCACCTCACTCTGATCTTCCAACTCCATCTTCAATTCCCTTCGCAAGCGAACCAGGCGCCGCTCCGCGGCAGCAGCCTGGAAGATGGCACAAGGTGGGGCAACATGGGGCTTACAGATGTAGGGATGGGTCAAACTCATGCAAAATCTGAAGGGGTTCGAGGGATTTCATGTTTCTTGGGTCATGTTTGTTGGTTGTGAACCATTTTTTTTGTTGGAGGTCCAAAGATTACCACTCTGATGCACATCAATAGCTTCTGAGTTCCAACCCGTAAGCACCATGAACATGGATTTCATGCCGGTTGTTTCACTTTTGACCTTTAATGCACCTCTTTATGTTTCCTTGAAAGATTGGGTCAAGACCCTGTCTTCACCCTGGGGATATGTCCCCTAAGCATCCCAATCACCAGTCCATTGGCCCAGCTGCCTTTTCATCCTCCTGCATCAGTTCCATCAAAACCTGCGGAGTGTGATGAATCCCTGAGAACCCCGCCCACCTAACCATAAGCCCTCCATATACCCCTCCCCCTTATGGGAACCCCAATCCCAAAATAAACAGTCCTACCAAACCTAGGGTTTCTGGCAGGTGTTCATTATTGCGGGAAATGGTTGGCAGGGTTCCGGCCTACGTCTGAAACTTACATCTTCACTGTCTGGCCCGTAATATCCATTAGCAGTCAGATGACGGGCATACATTTCACCTCACAACTGACACGCCAATGTGCTCAACCACAAAGCATAAGATATGGTTGAGTTTCCACACTTGCGCGAAATGCTCTTTGGCATTTACTGCAAAGCTACCTCAGTTGTCACAACAAAAGGCTGTTCACGAAAGAGAATGGAAACTGCAAAGTGAGATTGATGGTTTAGCGTGCTCAGGACGATCTGCGGCCAGCAAAGTGCTTTCGGTCTGTTGCACTATGCACATCCAACTGAGACCTGTGGCTTAGCAGCACCGTAAAGCTTTGACTGTTACCTGGCAGCCATTCATGCAGTGACACTATGTGATACTTCTCCATTGCTGGGGCTATGACTGATACTGGTTCGGCAGCCTTTTAACTTACCCTCCGGTAATCAAACGTGGAAATGGAAAATCGCTCGTTTACAAATCATTTATAGACAATTTTCCCAGCTTTAAACCTCCATTTATTGGGGGTGTTCCATTGCCATATATTGCCATGTTCAAAACCCGAGTGTCACCAGTGGCCTGTTCAAACAAAAATCCTTTGGAGGAACTGCCCAGCCACGCCGCACCATCGGCCTGTCTCGATCTTCCAGGTGGTGCCGAGGTCTGTCAGATTCGCCAAACCAGCCGACATCAACCTTGGAACCATTCGGAACCGGTCACTTCGCGGCTCAGAGAAGCGATTTCACAACAGAAGCAGGACGAGTGCCAGAAAGTCGCTGCGTCCTGGCACTCTAGCCTATAGCAATCTTCCATTTCATGTTTTTCATGAGTCAGTCGAAGGAGAAGCAACTGCCCGCAACATCCAAATTAGTATAATTCCAAGCTGTTGCTGCTGTTGCTCGCTTATGGGTCAACTTGAAGATCCAGCGAACCACAAATTTGGGTCAGTCTTCAGAAAATTGATGTGAACAAATTGAGAACATGACAACTCACCAATTTTGGGAATACAATGGAATACATAAATTTTGACTAACACCTGCCTGGTTTCTGGGGTTCCCATCTCGTTCAGTATGCGCAGTCCAATCTGGGCGGATGCAGCGACAGTGTCATGAGAACGCCAGCTTTGCCAGCCGTGGAAACTTACTGATGCATCGATCATAAATTCGACCGAAAAAAAAATAATTACTTTACTTCGTGTGATCCCCACCATGACATTTTTACATTTTCTTACTGGCAAATCTTCTGGCATTCTATCTGACATATCTTCTGACATTCTATTTGGCATTCTATCTGGCATATCTTCTGGCATATGATCTGGCATATCTTCTGGCATTCTATCTGGCAAATCTTCTGGCATTCTATCTGGCATATCTTCTGGCATTCTATCTGACATATCTTCTGGCATTCAATCTGGCATTCTATCTGGCATATCTTCTGGCATATCTTCTGGCATATATCTTCTGGACATATCTTCTGGCATTCTATCTGACATATCTTCTGGCATATATTCTGACATATCTTCTGGCATATCTTCTGGCATATCTTCTGGCATATCTATCTGGCATATCTTCTGGCATATTTTCTGGCATTCTATCTGGCAAATCTTCTGGCATTCTATCTGGCATTCTATCTGGCATATCTTCTGGCATATTTTCTGGCATTCTATCTGGCAATATCTTCTGGCATTCTATCTGGCATATCTTCTGGCATATCTATCTGGCATTCTATCTGGCATATCTTCTGGCATATCTTCTGGCATATCTTCTGACATTCTTTCTGACATTCTTTCTAACTTTCTTCTGCACATTCTTTGTCCCATATCTTCCTACATGAGGTCCGGCAGGGAACACTTGGCGTGGATACTCGCGGTTGAGGTCCGGCAGGGAACACTGGGCGTGGATGGTTGTGGTTGAGGTCCGGCAGGGAACACTGGGCGTGGATGGTCGTGGTTGAGGTCCGGCAGGGAACACTGGGCGTGGATGGTCGTGGTTGAGGTCCGGCAGAGAACACTGTGGATCGCGGGTCGCAGTTGGACGAGGACGACGAGGACGACGAGGACGACGAGGACGACGAGGACGACAAGGACGACAAGGATGACAAGGAGGACGAGGAGGACGAGGAGGAGAGGAGGAGGAGGAGGACGAGGCAGGAGGAGGCAACTGACATAAAATCTAACAACCCTCACCTGGCAGGTGGGGAAAAAACACAGATCAGTACGGAAACAGTAGTCGTACAAGGCTCTATGTTCCTGGTAGCCCAAAAGCATTCCCCCACGGCAGCCTCAGCATCCACCACATTCTTGGCACTGTAGCCCTGCAGCTATGACAGCATCTTGGCTCAAAAATGGTTTGCCACCCAGAAATGGCTGGTCATTGGGGTATGAAAGCATTCACATACAAGTTGGTAGTTCTACCTGATTCTTCATGGCGACACATGTTGGTTGATTGACATCTACATCCCCAAATATCTGTGGTCGCCTTTTTGGTTGATATTGATGGCGACACCTATATAATGGAGAAGATCATAGAATATCTACATCCCAAAAAAACGGAAAGGGGTCGCTTAACTATCCTCCATTCACAACTATTGAAAATCACCATGTTTAATGGTAAATTGACTATTTCTATGACTATGGCCATTTTCAATAGCAAACTCCAACGGTTTACCAACGGTTACCCCTCCCCATCCCTGGCTTGGCCCTTCCGGCCTTGGCACTCTGTGGCCGCCGCAGCGTCAGGCGCGCCGTGACGCGTGGGTGGCGCAGCATCCTGACGCCATGCTGCTGTCCATTGGTGTCACTTTTTTAGACATCCAGTTCCTAAAGATGAGACATCCACTTACAACGATCCACTTCTTTGTATGTCAAATATATATATATATATATAATTTATACATATAAAAATATTATATGTATAATCAATACATGTATATATATATATTATATTATCAATACATGTATATATATATATATATATATTTGTTATAATCTATACATGTATATATATTATATTATATAATCCATACATGTATATATATATATTATATAATCTATACATGTATCATGTATAATATATATATTATATAATCTATACATGTATCATGTATAATATATATATATATGTATCATGTATAATATATATATATGTATCATGTATAATATATATATACAGTATGTGTCACTCACATACATCCAGTTCTATCATCTATTATCCCAATTGAATGTTGCTGCTCAACCACTGTTCGGCGCTCCAGTTCTCGCGGTGCCACAGATCCAGATCTCGCTTTTCAGCACCCTCCAAATCCAGGTTCCTCGGTGACGAACTGCATCAGGTCATCGGTGGAAACCCCATGACCCGATGTCCCAAATATTCAAGGAAGAAAGGGGAGGTTGACCCTGATTTCTTGTTTTTTCCAAGATGACTTTTTGGGATGATGTTCACTGATTTTTAGGCTTTCCCCCTGGATGACTAAGGAAATTGGGATGATTTTCCAGAAGTGGAACTGTTTTGGGATCATGTGCCCAATTGTTTGTTGAACAAGTGTTCTTTTTTCACGAGCCAACCAGTGGCAAAAGGGGCATCTATGTACATGATTTATAATGGTGCCATCTCCTTATATACTTTCACTCTCACTGGGTATGACTGCAGAACTGAATAATCCGAAAGTGTGAGGTCATCTGAGAGTACATCATATAGCAAGACATACATAGGGTCCCATAGTGCACGATATAGCCCCATCAGCAACGGGGATACCCTCTAGTGACGGCAATGAAAAAATAGGATCTTCTCATGACAGGAAGACTTCTCATTCAACATGTTTGTCTACCACAGGCTCAAACCCACCTCTCAGCACCTGGGGACCTCCCAGGATCCTAATGGCCAATCCATCCGACTCCAAGGCAACCACAGCGCCAAGAGACGCGAAGGCCTTCAACTCCATTCGTTTGGGAAGATCACCTCAACAAGGTCCACCCGAGAAGGCTGTAACAAGAGGGATGAAACAAAAAATGGAGATCTAAGTTACAACAAATTGGATCCAACAATGAATAAACAAGGTAGATTGATCTCAGAAACAATGACAGCACATCTTCTATTTCAAAGCCGAAAGTCACCTGTAGCCTGCGCGCTAGTTGGTATCAGCATCCCGAATAAGATCATCATCCCAAATGAAGGTGAAAGTAGCAAATAGCGTAGACCATCATGATATATGTGTGTGTATGTATGTATGTATGTATGTATGTATGTATGTATGTATGTATGTACGTGCGTCCGTACGTGCGTACGTACGTACGTATGTATCTATCTATTTATCTCCCTATCTATCTATCTATGTATCTATGTAGCTACGTATCTATGTATCTATGTATCTATGTATCTGTGTATCTATGTATGTATGTATCTATCTATCTATCTACAGTATCTACAGTATCTATCTATCTATCTATCTGTCTGTCTATGTATGTATGTATCTATGTATCTATCTATCTATATATCTATGTATCTATCGTTGTATCTATATATCTATGTATCTATGTACCTGTGTATCTATGTATCTGTGTATCTATGTATCTGTGTATCTATGTATGTGTGTATCTATGTATCGATATATCTATGTATCGATATATCTATGTATCTATGTATTTATGTATGTATCTGTCTATCTATCTATCTATCTATCTATCCATTTATCTATCTATTTATCTATCTAATGTATCAATGTATCTATGTATCTATGTATCTATCTATCTGTCTATCTATCTATCTATCTATGTATGCATGTATCTATGTATCTATGTATCTATGTATCCATGTATCTATGTATCCATGTATCTATGTATCTATGTGTCTATGTACCCTATGTATCTATGTGTGTATCCTATGTATCTATGTGTGTATCTATGTATCTATGTAAGTATGTATCGATGTATCTTTGTATCTATGTATCTATGTATATATGCATGCATGCATGTATGCATGTATGCATGTATGGTATGGTATGGTATGGTATGGTATGGTATGGTATGGATTGGTATGGATTGGTATGGATTGGTATGGTATGTATGTATGTATATATCCCATCTATTTTAAGTCTGTTTAGACAAAAAATGTCACTGTTTCACAAGACAGAATCTCCGTGTCCACCATGTTTGGAGGCTTTCCCTGACATGGCAAACTACTTGGAGGTCGTCCCGCAGGTAAATTTATAACTGGGGAAACTAAACCACACACCGTTCACTAACCAGTTTCGATTGGGTGATCCTCGAATGGTTGGTTGATAGGTATCCGAGATTTTTGGAGGTTCACAACCAGGGGTCCCCATCAAAACCATCCCCCCAGTCATCACCATTTTTATAGGTGGTATACACCACTCCCAAATGGCTGGTTTATGGCATGGTTTTACCTACATTATTGTGTATAAGTTAACCACTCGGTGGCTTGGTCTGCTCACTTTGAGGCCCCGCACCCCACAACTCTCCCAGCTGACCCGAGCCCTTCACGGGCGCGGCTGCTTGGGTCAGGTTTTCTGGTAAGCCTCACGCTGATCGGCAGGGAACTAAAACCCTTTCCCATAAAAGCTCCATGGATCTGGAAAAAGCAGAAAAAACACCAGAATGGGAGGTAATCACAGACTAACCATCATTAAATGGGTTCTCAAATCGGGATTTGACCGACCAGAATGGAGATTTTAATGGGACAATAGTAATTCATCAAGCTGAAATGTATCATTTCGGGATGGTTCTCTACCGTCGCGTAATTTACCCAGAATCTACTCAGAACATTGGGGGTTTTAATATGGGTTTGGGCGAATATGGAGATACAAGCTGATATCATCCCAAAAAAATGGATTGAAGGGGGCTCAATTTTTTACCTGCACCCAAATGTTCAAATGTCGGTCCAAACTGATCGTGAAGATCCCCTTCAAGCGCCTGCGATGACACTGGGCACCGTCAAAGAAAACTGCGATTTCACCTTCGAAGGAGAGCTGCGGAAAGGGTGCACAGCTGCAGATGATCTTCCACACTGTGAAGGGTAAGCCCCATGGACCCCGATCGGAATCCATTGTGTACTATATATGTGTACATATACAGTAATTACATGTAATTACATATATATATACACTGGACATATAATCTAGGAATATTTAGAGACCTTAATCCACTGAAGCCTTACCATCCACCTGCATCATTCTGTCAGCTACTCCATGCAGATCTAGGAAAATGACGGCTTCTCAAAGTTGAGGATGAATGTGTTTTATCCAATAACATCAATGATTCAAAAATTATTCAGGCAACCGGTACCATTTCTTCGGCACACCATGCGAATTATCAAGCAAAAAGTCACCAAAATATATCTGGTGGAGAATCTGGGCACTTCGCTAAGCATCACATGTTTGCAGCCGAAGTGAAAAAGTCATGGTGGATCCTGCCTCCGCGACACGTTCGTCCAAGGAGGTGGTCGACTTGAACGGGTCCACCTCGGGGACTGTGTCCACTGGGATGATGGCGTTTCATATATATATATATATACATATTCCCCCAATGGATATATTATATGTATGTATATTATATTATATTATATTATATTATATTATATTATGTATACGTATATATATATTATATTTCGGGGAATAACCATCCATTAACCATATGCCATATGTGCATCCATATTATGCGTTATAGCGATATCACTCAGCCCCCACTGCCAGGACTTTCAAAGTCCATATGGAATCCTCCCACAAAGAGATAGCAAAGTCAACGTTGAATCCTCCCATCCACATGTGGCGACCAAATGACCAAATGGTTCTCCCAAAATGAGAGGGCCCAATGTGGTAAACCCAATAGTAAACCACCCTTTGGGGGATGGGTTATACAACCCATTTCCAATATTTCCAGAAAAAGATGATGGTAGTTTGTTATTGGGTGTACAAAATCATTCATGATTTGTTCCAGCGTTTGGAGGTTCCACCAACTTCCTGTCAAGGACCTTGTTCGCCCCCGCCCTGTTCCGCCCCTATTGAGATGCTGACGGCATCGCTGGAGAGTTGCCTCAGGGCGTGTCGTATGGATGGTCCTGGCACCCTGTAACATCCGGGAGGGTTCCTGATGTGTCTGGAACATAGGGCACACCAGATTTGGGGGAGTTATCGGAGTTATCATGCTCTTCCCCATGAAAGTTGCCATTTTGGGTATCCCCTATATTGAGACAGAGCCATGTTCTCTGAAGACTAAGCTTTCCGGCCATTGCTTCCAATTCTTCCAGGTGCTCTCCAAGGGCCTGTGGTGTTCAGTTTCATGAACATACTCAACAAAGGAGTCATCGATTTAGTGAGTAGTGAAAAATTGCTGGAAATTGGTTGTATGTACGATATGTACATTATAGCAAAACATCAATATTGTTACTATCATTATTATTACTATGATCATTCTTATTAATGCATGCTGTTTGTATTGAATGCGAAATCACTGGATACGATCTAGTGAGTCCTCGAACGAGAACATATCATGTGTTCAATCGCAGGGGATATCCCAAAAAACAGTGGTGGCGTCCTACCCTGAAATAGACAGCGAAGTGATGCTTTTCCAGGCACCCCCAACTCTTTGTGAATAGCAAACAGAAATACAGATCCCCAAAAACGCTTGTAACTGGTCCTGCTAGCTATCAGTCTTGGCTTGGGATGCCACAAGGAATGTATATGTATATATATATATATATCGTGTATCATGGGATGCCTATTGGAAGCTGGAGCAAGTGGAAAGGACTGAGATCAAAAGACATTTTTTCTGAACTCATCAGGTGTCATTGCCACTAGCTTATGACTCAACCAATCGAGCTGCACAAATCTGGGGTTTTGCTGGGTTTCACAAACAAATCTTTGAGTACTAAAGTTGGAATTCCAGTTCGGATGATGCCTCATTGTGTAGTTGACATCATAGAAGGGAAGCGACCTGTCGGCACCCAAAAGGACACTTGAGATGGTCTGGGCAAAGAGATCTTTGTTGGAAACACCAAAAGGATCTCCAAAAGGCGTCCACATTTGTACTACTTGGATATGATATGACCCTGATATGACCAATAGTTGTGGTCGTGGGCTGACAGCAGGCTTTGGTGCGATTTCTGCACCAGTGAAATGGGAGTTTGATTTTGCACCAAATGGGATCCCAGTAAATTGACCATCCGTTTAGTTAGCATCAATGCCATTCTTCAGGCGATTCTCATTGATTTTCCATGCCCTTGAGGGATGTGTGCAGTTGGCCGCAAAATGTCGCAAATTGAGTTGGTCATTGAAGAGTTTCTGCCGCAAATAAATACGATAATTGTTGGGGTCTGAAATCGAGTGGGACCGACAAGTTGTCGCCACCTTCCTACACACTCCACGGCTAGAGATCGGCTCAGACAACAATTTTTCTCCATCACGACATAGGGGTTCTTGAGTCTCGGCACACTGTCATGCCAAACGATAAAATTGAGTGTTTCACACTCCTTTGCCACCGGAAGAATACCGGGAGTTCACCCACCGGAAGAATACCGGGAGTTCACCGGGGATGGAGCGGGAACCACGGATTTTGCTAAACCCCTGGGCTGTCGAATTGGAGGGATGCCACTTTTGTAGCAGCTTCTCATTTCTGTCACTCTGTGTTTTCGCGAGTCTCTATACAATCTTTTTACACGCAAACGGAAGCATGCTAGCTAGATGCAAATGAAGAAGTCAAAGTGAAGTGCACCCTTAGCATAGATGGTCACTGCACTAGAACCATGTGCTGCAGGGCGGTTCCGAACTTATTTGAGGCAGCTTCGCCGAGGAAGCCTAATAGCTAACATGCAGCCGCTACAGCTATAATTCGTGCAAGCCTGGACCCGAACCAACTGTCGTGGACCACCGAATATCACTACCGTGGGTCAGCTGCAAAGCAATGACAGTTAAAAGAACCGGAGACATAAAGTCATGCGCATCTCCAAGCGCAGTCTTGTTGGCCGTCCCAAAGTCAGTCCATGTTGGTCGTCGCAAATGATACTTCCCATAAAAATTACCATCGCACTGGAGATGGCATCTGGTCTCCAAGGCTGTCAGTGCTGCTACCCACAGCTCTAGCCACGGACAAATGGTCACAATGTGGCGGCACTCGGAAGTTGCTTGGTAAACCCATCCCGCCTTGGTCCTATTATATGTCCTATAGAATCTATAGATATCATCAAAAACCCATTGGGTTAGCCTAGGAAAACCAGATTAGCTAAGTAGGGTGTACCACATTGCAGTCCCACATGGCCCAAATCTAAATCCTGCTAAGCAACTATCATGCAGGAGCCATAACTCAAAGAGTTCACTCACCAGAGAAGGTGCAGTGTATGATGTGATATGATGTGTATGTTTATGAGTTTATGCTTTCACCATGACTAAGTTGTGAAAAAATCCAATGTGAACCTATGGTGTTTTTGGTCTGGCCCTGCGATCACCTCCTCACGGCGGACACGAGGTGGACAACTGCAATCACCTCACACGGCATGGGCAGAGCTACTTCGATGGATCAACATTTTGACGTACCCTGCAGTCCGTAGCTAGATTCAGCTAGATAGCATAGATGTGTGTGTTTGACATTAATTAAACATAATTAAACATAATTAAACATGGATTTCCGATTTGATGTTGCTGATTTTGCATATGTTTCTGGCACATCAATGGGAGTTACATCCCCTTGGAGCTTCGCATCCTGAGTCCAAGAGACGCTGGCCTCCTGACAGATAATTTTGATGTCTTCCACCAAAGTCTGCGACACGCTCAGCGAATCTGAAACCTCGTCCTGGGAAGCGACGAATGGCATGCCGTGATGCCTTTGATTCATGGGCTTTCCATACAGGGTAGACAGGGTTGATACACATCAATTGCAACCAACCCAAGTAAAATGTGGAATCAATGTATTGAGTTGGCCTATATGAATATGAAGTACAAGTACAAGACTATGAGAGTTTTACCGACCCATGAATTCCCATTGTCCTTCAAAGGTTGCCATGGATTTCGCACAGACTGATCCCTTTTGAAAATTTCGCCTCTCTAGGGACCTTTGTTAAAACACTGTAAATGCATTCGGCATGAAGGTACGTGAACCATACCCTCTGGACCTCCACGGCTATTCAATCGTGGCTAAGCACTTGTGATATGAAGGTGTTCCAAGGTGGCCATAGGTAGTTCATCGCTGCTCGATCCAGAGACTATTGAATTTTCCAATATGTCACAGGATTCCATGCGCAGGATGTGCACGCTGTTGTCGAGGAAACCAGTGGCATGACTCTGAGACAGTTTTGCGACACCATGATACAAAAACTGGGTCAAAAGGGATTCCAAACCATCTTCAAGTTCTGTTCCTGTGAATTGAAACCGTGCATGCCTAGTGAACCATTCTGGAGCATTCCCAGAAGATATTTCTGCATCTGGATCAGAGATTCACACGTTTACTTTGTGGAAACCCACTGAATGAATCACAACTACAGCACCTTTCAAGTTGCTTGTTGGTTTCAACCGCCGAAACATGTTAGTCATCTTAGATCATCAGCCCAAACAAAGAGAAAACAAACAAGACACTTGAGACCAGAGTTTAGTTGGGCTAATCGGCGGGCCGAGCCCCCTGCAGCTGGGGACTCGCATCAGTTGACTCCGGCTCTTCTGGATTGGTCGTCTTGTTTGTGTGAGATTCCCCCATTACCATGTTCAGAGTATCCGTTTTGGGTTAACGATCATGCTTCATTTTCATTCATTTTCTACATCTCTTGTTGAACATTCACTGGCACTCCATTTCATCAGTGAAACAAGGAATGGCCAGAGACTTCTACAGTCAGCTTGGAACGTCTGAATATTCAATTCGAAATTTGATCTGCTTCAAGGAGCCATCGCAGTGGCATCATGTGTGTTTTTACAAGACAGTAATTTATGGTCGTCATTTTGCCCACAGATCTGGCAAACTCCGGCCTGGGTCATTCCTCCGTCGCAGCTGTGGCCCACTGGCACCCCAGCCATCTCCTGGAAGTATGATTGGAAAATCATATGGAAACCACGGAAACCAATATATAATTGGAATTAGAATAATTGGATATCATATCATATTAATATATAATATCATGGGGAACAATATCATATTAATAGACTATGGAAATAATATATATATGATGGGAATATCATTGGAAACAATTGGAGTGTCGCAATCGGCACCAACCAGAATCTGGTTTTTGGAGCTGCAAAAACTACAATGGCAGAGACTGCCCTTTTTACAAGGCCTTAGTCCAACTGGAGATCATGGGATTAGCCTATATCTTTGGCTAGTCAAGCTTCAAAAACCCAAGCATGTCAAAACATGCGGATCCAGTTTCAGATATTGGTTCTCACCGGAAAATGGTCTCACGAAAACGGACCAGCGGCTGGCTACTTCGATGGATCCCCAACATTTTGACGTACCCTGCAATCCGTAGTTACATAGCATAGATGTGTGTGTGTGTGTTTGACATTAAACATGGATTTCCGATTTGATGTTGCTCATTTTGTATATGTTTCCGGCACATCAATGGGAGTTACATCCCCTTGGAGCATCGCATCCTGAGTCCAAGAGACGCTGGCCTCCTGACAGATAATTTTGATGTCTTCCACCAAAGTCTGCGACACGCTCAGCGAATCTGAAACCTCGTCCTGGGAAGCGACGAATGGCATGCCGTGATGCCTTTGATTCATGGGCTTTCCATACAGGGTAGACAGGGTTTATACACATCAATTGCAACCAACCCAAGTAAAATGTGGAATCAATGTATTGAGTTGGCCTATATGAATATGAAGTACAAGTACAAGACTATGAGAGTTTTACCGACCCACGAATTCCCATTGTCCTTCAAAGGTTGCCATGGATTTCGCACAGACTGATCCCTTTTGAAAATTTCGCCTCTCTAGGGACCTTTGTTAAAACACTGTAAATGCATTCGGCATGAAGGTACGTGAACCATACCCTCTGGACCCGGCTATTGTGGCTAAGCACTTGATATTGTGGAAGGTGTTCCCAGGTGGCCATAGGATGCCATAGGTAGTTCATGGCTGCTCGATCCCCTATTGAATTTTCCAATATGTCACAGGATTCCATGCGCAGGATGTGCACGCTGTTGTCGAGGAAACCAGTGGCATGACTCTGAGACAGTTTTGCGACACCATGATACAAAAACTGGGTCAAAAGGGATTCCAAACCATCTTCAAGTTCTGTTCCTGTGAATTGAAACCGTGCATGCCTAGTGAACCATTCTGGAGCATTCCCAGAAGATATTTCTGCATCTGGATCAGAGATTCACACGTTTACTTTGTGGAAACCCACTGAATGAATCACAACTACAGCACCTTTCAAGTTGCTTGTTGGTTTCAACCGCCGAAACATGTTAGTCATCTTGGATCATCAGCCCAAACAAAGAGGAAACAAACAAGACACTTGAGACCAGAGTTTAGTTGGGCTAATTCCTCGGCGGGCCGAGCCCCCTGCAGCTGGGGGCAGATTCGCATCAGTTTACTCTGGCTCTCCAAAGTCCGGCTGTATGAAAGTGTCTGGATTGGTCGTCTTGTTTGTGTCAGATTCCCCCATTACCATGTTCAGTGTATCCGTTTTGGGTTAACAATCATGCTTCATTTTCATTCATTTTCTACATCTCTTGTTGAACATTCACTGGCACTCCATTTCATCAGTTAAACAAGTAATGGCCAGAGACTTCTACAGTCAGCTTGGAACGTCTGAATATTCAATTCGAAATTTGATCTGCTTCAAGGAGCCATCGCAGTGGCATCATGTGTGTTTTTACAAGACAGTAATTTATGGTCGTCATTTTGCCCACAGATCTGGCAAACTCCGGCCTGGGTCATTCCTCCGTCGCAGCTGTGGCCCACTGGCACCCCAGCCATCTCCTGGAAGTATGATTGGAAAATCATATGGAAACCACGGAAACCAATATATAATTGGAATTAGAATAATTGGATATCATATCATATTAATATATAATATCATGGGGAACAATATCATATTAATAGACTATGGAAATAATATATATATATATGATGGGAATATCATTGGAAACAATTGGAGTGTCGCAATCGGCACCAACCAGAATCTGGTTTTTGGAGCTGCAAAAACTACAATGGCAGAGACTGCCCTTTTTACGAGGCCTTAGTCCAACTGGAGATCATGGGATTAGCCTATATCTTTGGCTAGTCTATCGGTTGGGCCAGGGCCGCCCTGAAAGACTGCAAGCTTCTTCTGCAAAGAAATAAGTACTGTGCCACCACACTTCTTTCAATCGTTTCTTGTAGACATCATTTTCCGTGCCCCAGTCTTGTCAACCTCAAAGAACAAATTTTCTCTATGTTTATGTCTACAAAAGAAACAATCCGTACTAGAAGATCGAGAAAAGTACTTAGTTATACAATGTTATATACATGCCATTACATGCCAATACAAACATCGACAGAAACATAGGCATGTAATATCTAGAATGGCTGCCATATCCCATCATATCCCACTGTCCGTTTCGGTGAGGCACTAGACCACCACTTCGTCCAATACTTGCCCCGTGGCCCGCCGCTGAGCCAGGAGAACCAGGAGAGCAGCGAGATGCACAGGGAATCACAGGGGCATAAATAGGATCACACTTAGGAATTACCATCTGGTTGTTTAACAGTTTGCCATGGAAAATCACCATGCTATTAATATTATTAATAGGTAAACCATCTAGAAATGGGCAATTTTCCATCTATACCATGGCGAACTGTTAAAGAACCAGATGGTATTTACTGCATGATGAAAATAGAGTGATTTTTGACCAGTCGATTTTTTTGAGATGGTATGGGGTCAGAAAATCGGTACGAATAAAAATATTGCCACAATTCCTTTGTCAGATTTAGGATCTGAGACCATGCATTTTTGGCGTCAACAGTTTTGACCCATACCCAAATCATCCTTTTGATAGCATTTCGAAGAGGATTGCTTGGAAATGATTGGCTTTATCCAGTGAGATCCTAAAAAACAAGGGCCTCGCCACCCAAAGCCAGGAGATTCACTGAGCATGATGGGAACAATCATTGACGAATGCGCATGGGGTCATTGGCTTGATACTTCACATTCCAGACAGTTCAACACCCGTTGATCTGGACCTTTGCCTCTTCAGGGCGAACTTGTAAAGAATACCAAACTGGTTTGTTCCTGTTCCTCTGCTAGTTCTTGCCCTGCCTCCTCGCAACCATTTCATGGAGAAAGTCATTTTGTGAAGAAAACCAGAGCCTTGTTGATTCATTGAACATCTGTTTTTGCTTCAAACCATTGTCTTTCACCATGAAGCTGTGATCTCCGAGGCTGTAGCCAAGCTCCATAGTATGGTGGTTTTCTTAAACTGGGGGACCCCCAAGCCCATTGTTTTCGTATGTTTTCGTGGTAAAAAAAAAACATTTTTGGATGAAAACTTGCCCAGAAAGGAACCTATACACCGCAACTGCCACAGCCCATCTCGGCACCTGGCATCTGGCTGGCCTGTGCAGAAGGACGTGAGATGGGTAGAACCTAATCTGAATATTCTGGATCACTATATCCCCAAGAAAAGGGGAAACATGCAATAAATATATATATATAACAAATCACCAACCTGTCATACATAGGAATGTGCTGAAACACGAATGCAGAATGCGGGTGTCACTGGTCTCACCGCTGAAATCTATATCTATATATGTGTATGTGTATGTGTATATATATATATATATATATGGTGTATATATATATATATATTGTATATATATGTATATACTTTATATATATATACGTATATGCAATCAGCCAACATAAGATGGAACATCACACAGGTATCATTCGGGTATAGACTATAGACACGTCTTCAGTGTGGGATATCTTCCAAACACAAACGTGGATATCACCAAGGATGTGGTAGCCATCCACCACTTGGAAATGTCTAGTTGCCTTCTATGGAATCTCTGGCGTAAACTCCACCCACTTCTGGCGCAAACGGTCACAATGTTCCCGAGTGTCGTGACAACTTTTTCCCAACATATCATGGACTTGCAGCCACTGCCGCCTCCTTGCCAATAGCTGGACTGCTCAGTATCCACCAGCACCAGCAGCATATGCTCTGGGCGCAGCCTGACAGGAAACTCACTACAGCCGCGGTTTGATTCAACAAAAGGAGGAGAATATGATATATAGGTATCTAATCTACATACCATTACATACATTTATATACCGTATAACGAACCACATAATCGTTCATGTATACATATATATATATAATAATAATAATAATACAAATATATCTGAAAGCATCCCTGGAAACTTTTAAAGGTTGTGTTTGGATTGGATTGGGAAGAAGCATGAAGGAACTGTTTTCATGATTTCTGATGCAAACGGCACGAAATAGGCAGGCTAGGATAATTACGGGAAAACAACCAGAGGGGTGCCAAACCAGAGAAACCAAGATGCAAATGTATGCTCTGAATTCGGAGCTGACTAGAAATGAACACTCCCTGCAGCGATTTTCCAATCTCGCAGTGTGGTCAACAGCCAAACGAAACAACTAGACGCTGCACTTGCGTTCCTTGAGAACGTCTTAGTGCATAAGCATTCGGTCTCAATGTCCGACAGTGGCAGTTGAAGCATGATGCAAGTCCCATGGATCATGGTCCCAATGGTGAACGGTTGATTCATCAGGATCTAAATGGACTCAAAATAATTCACAACAGGGGAATCAATGATGTTTGATGATGTTTGTGTCATGGGTCTTCTCAATGATGGATGCCCCGCTGATAAACAGCAGAACTTGACACCGCTCCAAGGATTCCAAGGCCGGGCAGCTTGGATAGCTTGGCAGCCCTAGACTGACCTACTCCGGCCTCCAGCCACTTGCATTGGTTTATAGATGTTTATAGTGCCTTAATGATCATTAATGACCATTGGCTTATTTGAAATTTGGGATGGAAACCGAGTTGCAATTGGTAGACAACTGCCCTCCATCTGTGCATGGCTCATTTGGATTTAATGGTGTAGCCGTAAGAACATGTGCAGAAGAACCAGAAGTGGATTATCATCAGATAGATCGTATAGCCCTTATCAAAGCCTTCCACGACTGCGCCTGAGCAACCCCAGACGTATGCCAAGACGGTAAGATACACATGATAGATGAAGTCAAAGAGCCGTATGATCGCACAGAGGCGAACTTGGTCTGTTTCGTCCCTCATCCTCAGCAAGTGAAGTCTGAAACAAAACCACCAAAGCACAACACATAAAATAACCTCATTCCACTTCTGTCGATGGGGAGAGTTCGGCTGGAAGCCCAAAGGGAGACAACAAAAGTTAACGACGTAAAGGGAATCCATACAGAAAGGCAGACACGTACAGCAATCGTCCTTCTTCTCTTTGCTCACCACCACCTCTTGGCGAACCTGGCTGTCCATGACCATGGAGTCAAAGCCTCTTCCTGCGTGTGGAAGGACCCTCAAGAGCTTGGTCTCAAATATCCCGCCACCACCCTGCCATCTGGTCGTGGAATTCTGAAAAGTTGGGCGAACCAACAAGTCCTCTTTGCTATATCGAGCACCACAGTGCCACCGCAGCGTCCCTAAGATCTTCAGAACAATTTGGATCACCATCAGAGTGATCAGCGAGATGTCGACTCGCGCATCTTTCTCACAGAAGTGGATGTACAGAGCACACTGCCCGCCCACTGCTAAGCATTTGTAAATGCACTCACCCCAGCGACGGCACTTATTGCGTTCAGTCATATCTTGGACATTGGCATCTACCAGATTGCTGAGGGTCCAGTAGAAAGCCAGGAACACAATTTCATGTTTGCGTTCATCGAAATGAATGGTGGCGATGATGCCTTCCACCAGGTCCAGCAGCAGGATGATGAAATCTGCCCAGGCTGCGATGGACATGGCCGGAGTAAAGCCTAAACACTGCAAGGCCGGTAGGTTATCTAAACTGTGATCCAAATACAATTGTGCCATCTTGTAGAGGTATGGTTATAGGTATGGTTATAGGTATGGTTATAGGTATGGTTATAGCATGTTATGACTCGTTATGACCACACCATATCAACACAAGCAAGCCTCCTACCGCAGGGCTTCACACTCCATTCTCAAATAATGATCAGCCCCAATAGCAAAAGGCACGGAATCACGAGCCAGGAATAATACTTGGGGCGCAAGGGGGGGTGAACGAAAGCTAAGCTTCATATGACGTCATATGAGCCTGGAAAATGATGGGATATGCTGAATACAGATTGCCTAGAGACCTGCAAGGATTTGAGCCACAATCTGCTTCCAAGACCGCTTCAAAATGCCCCAGGAGCTTAGAGGGTGAGTTCGAGTGAAAAATCACTGTGTTGGACTCAGGCTTGCCCATCTTGCCCCTCCCCTTGCTGAAGCTACCACTAGCTTTTGTGATTTGGGACTGTTCAAAACCTGGACAATTCAACTCAAATCAGCCAATGACAGACACTCCCCAAATGACAGCCATCATATGCCATCATCACATGCTAAAACATCCATTCTTAGTGCCTGCCAAGCATGTGCATTGACCACATCACATGCCCACTGTATCCGTCACCCAAAAAAGGCCTGTTGAGAATGTAGTCGACCTTCACGACATCCGGCTCGAGGATTAGGTTGTCGGCCACCAACAGGTCAGATCTGGTCAGCCGCTGGCAAGCTTAAAACTTGAGGATCCACTCCTAGTCGCACACTTTAAATGGGCCAAGCGACAAGATATTTAATTGTGTTTTTGTAGGTATCATGACAATTATTATATAAAGATCTATAAAAGTCATAAACCTGCCAATTTTCACCAACAAACCCTCTTGACCCAAAAACCCAACCGCTGCTTATGCCGGAAAGGGTCCGAACCCTGGCAGCACCGCCCTAGGCATCCACACGCCCCAAGTTTGGTCATGTCATCTGCCACTTCAAAGGCGGCACGTGAGGCGTCCTGAGGACATAGACATAGCTATTGAAAATGGCCATAAAAATAGATGATTTACCTATTCAACATGGTGATATTCTATAGCTATGTTAGTTTACCAGAGGGTATACTCTAGGGATTGACTTCTTTTTGGGGGGAGAAACCTATGGCTGCATGAATTTTCTACGACTTCTTGGAGCTAAGTTTGCGCTTGAACCAGGCTGGGACAGAAATGGAGGGGCCAAAGGGATTCCCTGACCCACATCATCTACGAAGACAACGCAAACAGAATTCTGCGATGACTCTTATGCAAAGAACACATTGGTAACAACAAGCAAGTCTTCCAACTTTGGGAGACCAGGGGACCTAAATATTCAGCTTGTGTTCATCCGATTCATTCTTTGAATTTCATCATGGCCCCTAACTATGGCCCAGTCTCCTGCAAAGACGACCAGTCATAGCCCACTTGCGCAGACCTTTGTTTTTTGTGGATCTTCGGGCGTCCCCGGCGTCCCCAATTTTCAATGGACAACTTCAGCCCCCGGACTCTGCGAGCGATTGCAAGACCCCAAGCTTCGCATTCGAAGTACCTCGGTGGCCAAAGGAGTGGTTGCATTGAAGGGTCCCACAGCCAGGATTGGAAATGTGTGCTATACATATATATATGTGTGTGTGTGTAGTATATATGTGTATATGTGTGTGTATACATATGCGTGTGTATATATATATACATATATACATACATATATATATATATACATATATATATAGTATATATAGTATATATATAGTATATATATACATATATATAGTTTATATATAGTATATATATTGCGTGTATATATATATGTATTATATTACATATTATATACATACATACATTACATTACATCACATCACATCACATCAAATTAATCTATATATATATATAATATATATAGGCGCCTCTATATATATATATGTATAGGCGCATGTATAATTTGCATTATTTGCATTACTTGCATTATTTGCATTACAATTATTTGCATTATTTGCATTATTTGTATTATTTGCATTTATATAGGCTTGTGTATATGATGTATATGTATCAATATATACATTTGATAAACATACATGTTGCATATCCCTAAGCACTACGGTCCCGTCTACCAGTTCATTCAATCAATTACAGTAAGTCGGGTATAACCTGGGCCCGGTGAACATCCCAATGTGGATGTGGCACATGACTACACAAATCATTTCTTTCAAGTGGCAAAAAAAAACGGATGGATCAACTTTACAAACGAAACTGTTCAACAAATTGGATGTTCAAGTTGATTGTGAAATCGGGTCTCAATGTTTCGTGTTTGTTGGCTCAAGATCAACGTGAAACGTTCTTCTCGTTGGAAACAGAAAATGTTTGGATGGTACTCTCTTGCAGATGCGCGGGAAGCTGCTGCCAGCCATGCCATGTTTGGTGGCTCAGGTTGAGAGCATGTTCATTTGGGTGTGTGCAGAAGATTGGAACCTCAAATCCCATCAGAAGTAACGAAGTAACATCAAATTGGCGGTGAAATTGGCATCACTTGTGGGTATGCCCATTTCTTTTCCCTGCTCTGATCCAAGTCTGACTTTGCACTCAAGGCAAGGGTTCATTTTTGCGGCTTCACCTTCGATAGAACCAGCGAGGTAATGTTTAGCTGGATACTATGTATGTTCCTCCAGTTATGGTCTAAAACACATTCACTAATACCTGCATGGATATGTATTAAAATTTAAAATACAATATAACATAACATTATGTTATATTAATTATATTATAGTAAATATACGTATAATACATACATATATATATATATATGTATACATATGATAATATTATATTACTATAGACAATTATGGCCCAAAATCACCCCTCACCCAACCTGAGCCATGGGTGACCAGGCCGCTACGGGCACGAGCGATGAAGCTGAAGAAAGCATCCAACACCGCGGGCAGCCGCTCCACTCCCTGGGAGGTCAATCATGGGTCAAAATGTCTGTTTTTTTTGTTGGATCATTGCAATACGAGTACTATGACTACTGTTTTTTGTTTTTTTTTTGAGAGATGTCTTCTACAGTGTTCAAGTCCTGTGATACATGCTGTTTATGCTGAAAAAAGAACGGATAAATCGATGCGGTCTATTTTCTATCGTGAAACCATATGAAACCATATGGTTCCGGCAGTGACATTATACCGTTGAGCTACGAAGGTGTGTTTCTTCTAGCCATATTAGTTAAGGATGAACCGATGGCCCCAGCTGGGACTTCTCCATTTCATGTCCGTAGCTGGAAAGACACAGGTATCGTGGACCTTTACTGGTTACAAACCCCAACCCAAGACTATTCCTTCACAAGATTGCTTTGACTTTTGAGGCCCAGTTGAGATTCAGATGCAAATGTAAATATGACCCACTTCTAAATCCCCAGTCAAAGCAATCTCTACTCAACATTACTCAACTGGGTCATTTTAGTCTGATCTTAAATCATCTTAAATCCAAGTGGAATCGATGTACCCAGCCTCGGGAAGCAAGGACAAGGAGACAACAATCTTGGATCCAGCACTGGAGTCCTGACCACCATTGGATCGGCGGTGTTGAACAAACATGGCCATTACGTGCCATTACGCTGGTTGATTACAGCAGTTTCATCCCTTGTTATCCTTGTGCTGGTTGGAACGGTTGTGTGTTCCTTTTGGTGTGCGCTTGTTTTGCCGGTGAAAGGATACATTTGCGCGATCTCTGTGCAGTTGCGTTTTGAAGTTGCTGTACTGAAAAAAGATCGAGAATCGCAGTCTCAAATCAGACCCAAAAATAGAACCTCAAGAACTCCTCAAATGATGTTTGGCTTGAGTTTCTGAGGCTGTGCGCTTCTCGGTTCACAGACAAGCTAGAAGCCACATTGAGCCTCGCAGTTTTCAAAACCAGCAGACAGTGCTTTGAAATCTAAACAATTGGGTTAATTAATTGGCTTTGACTGAAAAATTGGGGCACTCCAATCCCATGGTTTACCATCATTTTGCTCACTAAAATAGCGACTTTCAGACTCCTGTCCCAAGTAGTCTCACTTGGCGATTGCAAAACAAGCAAAACACTTCCTCTGAAATCATGAAATGGCCATCAAACATGATCAAACCATATTCCAAGTTGGGAATGCCTGTTTTCCTAGACACACTAAGAACTTGAAGACTTGAAGTATGGATCTTCATGTCACACAGGGCGCCCAGACTGGTCCCTCAGTGCCAGCAGCAGTGAGTCCTTCCCTGCCTCAGTTCACAGCAGATCCGATTGGTGGCATCGGACATCGGACAAGGGCTGAGCTGGCGGCAAAGGTAAGGATGTGCTGAAGATATGCCATCGGGTTGCTCCTGCATCGCCAACAGAACGGCACCATCATATCCACTATGTCCAAGGCAAAAGGATACACCGGTGACCTGCCAACCGAAAGAACTGACATCAATACCACACAAAATGATAAGGTGAGTTCAGTGACTGCGAATCCTTGTGCCTAGCTGAAATTTAAGTGAATTCAAGACACATTGGCCATGTGTTCATTGGTGTCCACGTGCCTCTGGCCACACTCAGATGGATGCCATTCACAATGCTGTTCAGGACAAGCATCAAATACTGCATCCCAAAAGCTACGAAATTGAAAATGCCAAGCTATTGGTCCCAAAATGTCCCAAATCAGAGTCTTCACCATAAAAGTAGGGCATTCAACTGCAGAGCTTGGCTTCCGCCCCACCTGATCCAGGGCCGCAAGGTCCGCATTGGAAAGACCATATGCAGCTCCGGTTTGGGCGTCAAGCCCTGGCTCCAGTCGCAGGCCATGGCCCAAGAGTAGCAAATAAAAGGTCTTTTCTTCAGTAAAAAATAGTTGAGCTCTTTGGTGAAGGCAAACAAAACATTTTTTTCCGGCTGAAATTTGACATAAACCTCAAATTCATGGCAATTTACAAAAGAAACATACTCTTCAAAACCAGTTCTTTGTGGTTCCAAAGAAGTTCCCAAGGTGTTCTTGGAGGATGTAGTGCATCCACTGTCCAGGCCTCCAACATGGTGTCAAAATGTAAGGCGGGACTGCCGGACCAGAAATGGATGGATCACTTCTAAATAATCCCCTTGTTCTTGAGGTACCCCAGTACCCCCAGGTTCAATCTATACCATCTCAGGTCTCAGGTATATCTCCATGAAATACCAATGATTGTTGGTGGTATTCTGACTATTTCTGACTATTTCTGACTATGTTTGCTGGGAAAACCCCATGCACTCAGTTTCAGGCATTTCGTTGAACCCACCCGCACCGGATGATGAAATCTCCACCTGCATCCGTAGGAGTTGTTGCAGGGAAGAGCTCGGATAAGGCACAACTCCTGGATTACAAGGAGGACCAAGCGGCAGAAACGGAAGTGGAAATACAGAACCAGGCCATTGAGGATTAGGATGGTGTACACCACCAGTTTCTGGTCAAATTCTGGATGGTCATGGATGGTCTATTCTTGGATGACTTTACCATCCTGGCATCAGCAAAACCCACCTCTCCACATCGTTTTCTCCGGTCCTTGAAAGCTTGGAGCTGCCTCTCCGCAGCCTTGCCTGATGCCCATAAGGCATGAAACTTTAAACTTTGGACCATCCAGGATATTTCATGTTTAAGTGAATGGACATTGTTCAGAAATGATCATCTTGCGAATTGATCCGATCCAAGAAATGTCTCATGAGTTCTCATGTATTTTCGGGTGTCCAAAGCATCTCAAACAGTCCAGTATTGCCTCTGTTGGTCCCAAGTATGTGGACATCCTTGGGGATGTCTCGAAGTTGGCTAGTCCCCAAAACTCAACTGGTTTGGTGTGGTCCCAGAAGAGCCTGGAACTTTGACCCAGGCCCATTTGATATCAATATGTCAGCAAATGTCATCAATATATATCAACCTGGAGAACCAAAACCCTAAGAATTCTTCGGGTCAACGCAAGAACCTGAGGTATTTCGGAAAAAATAAGAAAACCTGGGTTTTCGATTGAAGACCTCGGGTATTGATTTTGAACCCGTACTTAACCCGTACCTAACCCGTACTTAACCCGTACCTAACCCGTACCTAACCCGTACTAACCCGTACCTAACCCGTACATAACCCGTACTTTCAGAATGGGTTAAAATACCCCGGGTTTTGTCAGAAAACCTCAGGTATTTTTCAAACCCTAAGATTTCTGCGGGTTTTGGTTCTCAAGGAATATTAATTTCAAGCACCAAAGGACCGCAAATGTTCATCCAATTTCGTATTTCTGAGGATCGAAAACATGGTAACCATCCCAGGGGGTATCGCCCAGGCTCCCCAACCCTTGCCGCGGGATTTGCCCGAAGGTCGCCTGCGCCTCAGAGGGCGTTCTGTCGTTTCACTGGGGCGCCAATTTGGGGGGTTGAATTCAGAAATCGTGGGGCAACATAGGCAATTCTCAAAAAATTGGCCGATGCTCAAACCATAAAAAGACTAATAAATTCTAACCAAAATTGGAAATTCGACCCAAGAAATGCGGGTTGTGATGAATTACATGTCTTGGGGTCACTTTCTTAGACAAGAATTAGTCAAAACCTATATATATATAACACATTATAACACCATAGAGATATGAACATCCAGCTATAGCCCCGCACCTGCTCCAGCTGCCACTCCAAGGAAGGCGCTCCAAAGGTCACCAAGCGCATCCTTCCAATGTGGTTGAACAGTTGCGGGTGGTATTGGGTGCTTATGAATCTACATGGTTATATCATGTTATATCATGTTATATCTTGGGAGTTGTGAGCTGGCCGAAAATCCGCCAACCCCAGCCTGCGGCAGGGGGAGCGCATCAGAGAAAAGATTTCAGGACCAAAGGTGATGAAGTGCAAGGGTTTCAGGACAAAGGGGCAAAAAGAAAAAAACAGAAGAAAGGGAACAAAGCAAAAAACAAGGAATAGAACAAGAAAAACAGGAAAAAAGGGAAGGAGAAGAAACCGGAAGAAGGGCAAAAGCAGGGTAGAGGGAACAAGAAGCAGGAAAACTAGATGCAGCGAGACAAGGCAAAGAGGCAGAAGCAAGAGAAAGAAACACGAAAACAAGGCGAACGAATCAGTGAGGCGCTGGTTGGGTTGGGGCCAAATGAGCAAAACACCAAAGTACAGCAACCAGGACCATGATATTTCTTCGACTCCGACACATTCCCGCATCGCCGGTCTGCGAAGCTCTACAAGTAGCCCTACCAACTAGTTTTGCAAGGAAAATCTACGGCAAACCATCGTTTTGTCCGATCAACTAGAGGGGGTCCTATGGTAAATTAGTCAGGTCCACCCCGAATTTATGAACCCAGGTTGATGAATTAGAGAGATATCGATAATTTACTGAAATGGAACCTCTCCCTTTTCTTACATCTCAAGGGTGTGTCAATCTGGGCTGAATGAATTATATACTGACCATGGCACAAATGGATACAAATGGGGTACCAATGGGGTACCAATGGATAATTTGAACGCATTCCCACATATGCTGCTGTTCCACACATGGTATCCCCTCAAAGTTACCAGCCAGAAACCAGCCATGAACCCAGCTCCCATGGTGCCATCTTTTTCGGGGCAGGGCGTGCCAGGTAGGTTGGCCCACCAACCTCGCTGTAGTCATGGATCTCACCTGGCCAGGTCTTGACTGGATTTCTGAGGTCAGGGCAGCCTCAAGGACCAAGATGGACCAAGCGGGCTGGGATGGGCTGGGACATTTTAACTCCTGCAACCTAAAATCACCATTGGATTCACCAGAAATCATCTGAAAAACTCCATATGGACTCCATATGGACGGAGGATGCTTGGGAATTCGCTTGCACTTGGTCTGCACCAACCCCATGATGATCATGACACGGCCAGGCGCCTTTGGAACTGGTAAGGACCTGTTCTGCACGACTTTGAAAGATGACGTGCTCCATGACATCAGCCACCTTTTAGCAGTTGGATTTGCTTTCAGGATTGAAAACCATGAACTTGAAAGTGCCCTCGGGTAATCAAGCATAGCAATGGAAAACCATATTATACATAGAGGTTTAGTTCGCTGGGAAAATCATCGAACTAAATGGTGTATTTTCGATCGCAAGCCATTGGGAGACAATTGGGCGATCACATCTGGGAGGCAACTGAGAAACAGGTGGAAGGCACTTCGGTGTTTGTATGTGGGGACCGAGTCCCCACATCTGGAAGACAATTGGGTGATGTGGAAGGCGAAGACAATCGGGAGACAATTGGAAGGGCCAATTCTGGGAGACAACTGGGAGACCCCCTAAGCATCCCTTGGGTGAAATCATCAGTCATCAGGTAGCCAAAGCGACATCTGTTGGGAAGAAAACATCCAAAGAACCGCATCAGAATGGACAAAAGGAATCCATGCAAAATGGACCCCCAATCTCCAACTGAAGGTCAGGAAGTGGAAGCACTAGCTAGCCCTTTGGCACCGTCAAGACATGTAACATGTGACAGGGATCGTGCCTCTTGCGGGTGTCTTTGGATTTGCGTTTCAACCGCTTGCTTGCAGGCCCTGGGCAACTGGCGTATCACCAATGCAGCTTCCCACTCGGCAAACGCAAAAATGGGCTGATTTGAGGAAGCCTAAGGAAAACAGCTCTCTCGTTCAAGGGAATCACAATACTTCATCCCAATTGGCCTATTCTTGTGGGGAAACCTGGGTGTTTGCCCCAATTGCAGAAACATGTTCGAGAAAATACCTAGTATCTACAGGGGCCGCTGCAACAGTAAACCCTGGCAAGCAGCATCGTCTCAAGACTGGATACCACCCAACTGTAGAACAACCACCTTCGATCCATCCAAGTATTATCAAACATGTTCCTTCACTGGTCAAGACATGCAAACAGTGTCATGTTTCAGTTCGGGAAAAATCCAGGGGCGATCTACCATACCATACATCAGCCCACATCCACCAAGCCTTTCCCATATTGGAACAGCATCCCCGCCTGCTGACTTGCACTTGTCCCGTGGGAGCTGTGGCTTCCAAGATCCTCAAGAGATTGCCATCTTCGTGAAGAAACATCCATATCGTTTGTTACTGTCAACTGATACCCCATGAGGCCCATGATTTATTGCTGAGCTTAATATAGCTTAATCATAACCGTCATAACCCAAGGTTGCCACAAGCCAGCAAGGGACTCGAGTCGTCGCATCAGGTCCCCAAATAGGTGGTAGCGCTGCATCGATTCGCCGACCTCAAGAGATGGGGAACCCTGTGATACAATGGATTCATTTGATGTTTTTCTTTGGAGGAATCTGAGGATACTGAGTGGCTTTTACCATGGTTTTTACCATTGTTTTTACCGCCAAGGCGAGGGGGTTCCTGTAGATTCTGCCGAAAGAACCAAGTCTGGGAAGGATGCAACTACCCAAGTTTTGGTGCAGCTTTGGGCAGCAAGAATAGGTCAGAGTCATGGTAGAGAACCTACAGTACCTACACTGGAACCCTCAAGATGGGATACAACTACGTACATATGTCTAGTCTACTGCAGTCTAGTCGTCTTTTTTGCACGTTTTGTGCGGTTTCACCGGCTATTGAATCGGTATAGTATAGCCCTTACAAATCAACCACGCAAAATATCCCAATTAGCAGAACTTCCCATGACTCGGGTCACAAAATGAATGGGAAACCGATAGCATCGTTGGATATAGTTGGACTTTTCCTCATGAACACAAACTGGTCAAATAGGTTCCACAAGATTTGCGCAACATGGAAACGCTACCACCCACCATCATTGATTCATCAGAGTTTTGGAACATCCCTATCAAATCTATCAATAAGGTAAACCGTAAACCCAATAATAAACCATCCCCAGTTGAGGTTTCGTATTGGGGATAGCCCTAGAAATATCTAGAAATGGGATGATGTAAAATGACCCCCAGATGGTCGATGAATGGGATGGTTTATGGCATTGGGTTTGCCACATTACTTCATAAAAATGTCCAGACGCTATGCCTTCTTTGGGCCAAGTGGCCATGCCACCCACACATTCTCCAGTATGAACTCCCACGCGACAACCTCACAGGGTCCAACTTCACAGGCATTCAGGTGTCTTTGTCTAACATAAGATATCCAAAGAAGATCAAAGGAAGTTTTCATGGCAAAAATAATGATCATCCAACAATTTTCAAATTCTGAAGCTACATCATGGTTACGGTCTAAGCGCCAAGAGGCTGATATTTTCACCTTGCTGAGCAGACCAAGTGCGGGTCGCCATGGTCATCTGTATTCCGAAGAGCACGACCAATCTGGGCATTGTTTATGACTCAGCGGAATGAGGGGCTTTCCCAACATGCCTTTGGGGTGGAGTGAACTTTAAGTGAACTAAGTGGTTGTATTTGGTATTTCAGCATACAAAGGGGCTCATATCTCAACTTACGGGGGCTTGCAAATCATAGTCGGGTGCACCCAGTGATAGACCCACACACACCCACTCAAATATGGCACGAGCGGATATGTGCCCAAGACTTTCCATTGTCACTGTCTGGGTGTGTCTGAAACTGAGGGATGTACCACCTATAAATATATATATATATGTTTATATATGTATATGTATATAAGTTATATAAGTTTATGGCAATTTAACAGGAAAAATTATGATACACCAGTGGATTTAAGAGCACCCTATATTCAGACAACCCATTTCCTCCATGAAGACTCGTCTTGAGACTAAAGACATGTCGTTGAAGAACCTCAAACGTTTAAATAAGTATATTATTGATCTCCGCTTGAAAGAGATAGACATCTAGAACCTACTCCAAGTCTTGGGGTGCTCCTCAAGTGCTCCTTACATCTTTCCCAGCACCAAAAAATTCAGGGAAAAAAGTACGAAGTCCAACTCGACATATCTCAACACCTCAACTTTCATGTTAAATCCACTGGGTCCCGGCATCATTTTCCAGAAATCTCCCAGAAATCACAACAAATCCACTTGGTAAGTTTACCCAGCATCAATTTTCCCTTCGTTTTGCCGATGAAAATTCCCAGAAATCACCGCCGAGTCGCAGAGGTTGATTGCAGCTGGTCAGTGGATTGTCCGCTTGACCAGCCTGCGATCTGTGCCGCAAAACATGGTTTTTGGATGTTTTTGGAATGTTTTGGATACAATTTTGAGAAAACCAGTTTCGGATATAGGATATTTCTGGATCTTTTGATATCAGGATGCCCCACAACTTCTCTGTGGCTGCTGTGTTTTATGCCAATTTTCGGGAAGTCTACAGGCCGTAGTCCGGCGCTTGCAGACCAGGGACGATGTAGGCATCCCCAACGGTCTCCACCTTGTAGATGTGATACTGATCTGCAAGATCCTCAAAACCAGGTCCACCAGGTCCAACCTATGGATGTCAACCAGCTCCAAACATCACTTCTTTATCAGACATTAACCAGAAAACCACAATAGAAAGTGGCAATGATGCAATGATAGTCAAAATTGTCACCACCATCATCAGCATTGTCTTCAGCGGCAGTGGCTCCCCGCCCCTTGGATTTTGTCGTCAAGATGCATCAAATTTGTCAAAGAGATCGCTGATGATGCGTACAACCTGAAGTAGTTCACACCAACACGACTTCGGATTTCAAACGAATATCCAGTGCCATGGGTCTCAAACAAACTGTGGATCATTGTTGCATCTAAAAGTAAAGGCTAGTTCCTGCCAAGTCATTGTCTGCTTGACCATTGGGGGCTCAGGTGTACCCAAGGTTCCGGTCGACATGGAATAGAAAAGGTGGGCTGCGAATTTCGAATCAATTCACAAAGGTTTTTCATGTTGGCATTCAATACCAGTAGTACCGCACAAGGCGGTGGCGGAAGTTTCAAAAATAGGAAACCTATAGGAGAGGTTGGTTGTTGTGAATCACGGATGGCAGAGCGAAACCACTGATAGACTGACAAGTCGTTGAGGTCTCTTCTCCTTCTCTCTCTTTCTGTCTCTTTCTCTGACTATCTACCTACCTACTCACCTATCTATCTCTGTGTCCATCTATCTCTCTCTCTATCTATCTATCTATCTATCGATCTATCCATCCATCCATCCATCTATCTATCTATCTAAATCAATCTATCAATCTATCAATCAATCTATCTATCTATCCATCCATCTATCTATCTATCTATCGAACTATCTATCTTTCTATCCAAATCTATCTATCTATCTAAATCCATCTATTAATCTATCAATCAATCAATCAATCAACCAATCAAACAATCTATCTATCTATCTATCTATCTAAATCTATCTATCTATCTAGATCTATCTAAATCTACCTAAATCTATCTATCTAATCCATCTATCTATCTAAACTAATCTAATCTAATCTATCTAATCGAATCGAATCTAATCTAGTATAATCTATCTATATATCTATATATATCTATCTATCTTTCAAACTATCTATCTATCGATCTATCTATCGATCGATCTATCTATCTTTCTGTCTATCTATCTATCTATCTATCTATCTATCTATCTCTCGGTCTGTCTGTCTGTCTATCTATCTACCTGTCTAGCTGCAACCTTGAAAGCCTAGCTATTCTGCGAGACTTTCTCATTTTTCAAACTTGACAACATCAAAAACGAAGCAATTCTGCGAGACTTCCTCATTTTTTGAAGTTGACCACATAAAAAACGAAGCAATTCTGCGAGACCTTCTCATTTTTTAAATTGACAACATCAAAAAACGACCAGACTTCCTTCAAAATGGTAAGTCGAGTGCAGAGCCGATGGCCTCGTACCAATACGTTTTGCGATTTGTCCCGTCCATCTGTCTAACTACTGTGCCTGCCACGAAAAAGTGCTATCGGGTCATACGAAGTGCTGCGCCTGTCACGCAAAATCATCTCAGCAAACCTGAAGATCTGATGCTCCAAAATGCAACCGCTCTCAGGAAATGAGAGCCTAACAGCTCTGATGAACATGTCTCTTGTACTGCGCCTGCCACGGAAAATGAATCCTTGCAGATCCGCTTCAAATGTCCCACGCCTGCCACCGTTTTTGAAATGCTACAAAACCCTCACGTTTGCCCACTCTTGACAAGGTCAACACCTTGCGCTTGCCACGCGAAACGACATCTGAACGTCCAAAAGTGGTCCAAAGCCCTGTTGTTTTTAACGTTTTGGCTTCGAAATGTGCTTGGCGCCACAACGGCGTGCACTTTTTAGACGTCTCAATTTCCAAGAGTGATCGAGCATGGTGTGCTTTGTACACGCTCCGAATGCAAGCCTTGAGCCACTTCCGAACTGTAGCCAGTCTGAAGCAGCAAGACCGATCAGCCTTCCAGTGTCAGTGAACGCTCAGTCCGGTCCTGTCAGCCATGTCAGCCGATCTTCCGCATCGTTTCGCAGCAGTGCAGCAAGTCCCAGGAACAGCATGTCCAGGAAGTGAAGAAGCTGTCGTACGAGGAGCTGAGCCATCAAGTCATCCTCTTTGAGGAGGCCAAGAAGGGGCAGAAGTTCGCGGATGTGGTGGCGACCGATCCCAATTACTGCAAGTGGTTTCTCAAGAAGTGGGGTGCCAGCCCAAAGAAGGAGCACCAGACGTTCAGTCTCTTTCTGGGCCTGTGGATCGAGCGCCAGGAGCTGGAACAAGGGAAATCACCGGGAGGAAATGCATCAACAGAGCCAATGCCACCCAAAGTTTTGCCAGTGTGCCCCAAGGCCAAGGGCAAGCCCATGACCACCGGTGGCCTCAGCGATGGAGCCCATCGACCTCGAGATCGAGGACGAGAGACATGGGACAACAGCCTAGCAATGCTGCGAGCATCCGGGAGTCCAAGAATGCCAAGCGCCTGGACCAGATTGAACTCCTGAGCGAAGTGATCGGCCAGCTTGTCAAACTGCTGAGCCAGCAACAGACTGGGACTCCAAGTCAGTGACGAGCCCTGCACAGACATTCCTGATTGAGCAATGCATTCAGGAGTATAACCAGTATGCCGAAGCATTAGGTCAGTCAACCTGGGATCCACAACAAGCAATCATGAGGAACCCAATAACCGATAACCAGATCAGGCATGAGATAATCAAGTATGGGGTCGATAAGAGTTGGCTTGACGCCTTCGGAAATTCCTGACACCTGAAAGCCTGGGTAGAGGTTTACTGCTCAGCCGATAGCCAGCTAACTGGACAGAGCATCCGACAGGGTCTGAAAGCCATTCATTTTGGTCTCAATCAAGGGGATTTGAGTTATTATGAATGCCGAAGCCGTTGGTATGACATCCTCTTTCGATGCAGACCCCGTCATGTCTGGTTGTCGCCCAAGTGCAAAGCCTGGTGTCGCTCGAATCAGTTCAATGCCTCTAAAATCTCCGGAAATGGCCCAGAAAGTTGTTGAAGCTCAGTCCAATGACCAAGTTCATTTGCTGATCTGCAAAGCCGTCTTTGCGTTTCAGTGTGCACGAGGCCCGGCCTATCACTGCCATCTTGAACGACCGGTAGGATCAGAAATGCTGAATCAAGAAGTCATGCAGTTTGTTGTGTCCAACACTCTTCGCGCCAGGTGTGATTTCTGCAAAGCCGGCATGTTGAAACGCCCCCAAACACAAATGCCTATGCAGAAGGGAACTCAGGTGTTGACCACTTCCATAATAATGCAGAGATACCTTGATTCTCAACGTTGTCCCCGACATCATGAACATACACCAGTAGCTGGAAACTATAGAGATCGGATGGTACTTGGGGCCCCATTTCCCTTCCCTGAGCATTTCCACGTACATGTGGTCACAGGGCTTCCAGGACCATTCTAGCCAGCAAACAGGATCAGGAAATATCAATAGTCTCCTCCGAATGCCTGTGTTCAAAGTGTCACGAGCGCCTGGATATCCTGAGCCTCAGGATGTAAAGGGCCTACATGAAGATAGCAGTGTCAAAGATACCCCAGAGATCTGTCCGACCTCAGATGAAGGTGTGAAAGGAAGCCTTGAAAGTTGCTCCCCGTGTTGGCACGCTGAGATTGGAAACTGGAGATCTTTTTGACGCTCTTCAGGCCATGTTCCCAGAACGAAAAATTCGAGGGATTGAACTCTGCAAGGGAGCTGACAGATTTCGCAAACCACCCATCCGAACGTCTCCATCCGAAGTCCAACTCCACTGCAACCATGGGAAAATTGGGAACGGATGAGCCATCGTCAGATGTGTGCTGAAGAATCATGATAACCATGTTTGGTCGTGAAAACATCCCAAATAAAAGACCTGCAGAAGAAACCAGTGACTCCATGTCAAAACGAGCCAAACAGCAAGAGGAGGACCATGAGAGGGATGTCAAATTAGATGCAGACTCCTTGAGGGAAAGTGACCCACTGATGAACAAGGTAAATAACCCCGTAAACTCTGGGGATTTAGAACCGCTACAACAATCAACCCTCAAACATGGTCCCAAGTTCACCAGCTTGCCCGCAAAGCATCACCAATGGATATCAAAGATACATCACAATCTAGGCCATTCCAGCATGAACAAATTGCAGGAAGTTTTGAAACACCAGGGTTATGATGATTCACTCATCCAAGGCTTGTCAGATTACCGCTGTAGCACATGTCATGAACTGCAAGAGCCTCGCATATAGCCAGACCAGCCCATTTGTCCGAGCCTCGAGAATTCAATGACTGCGTAGGCTGCGATGCGATCTTGTCACTTGGACTGCCAAGACTGGCAAGAAGTACCAGTTTTTGCATTGTATCGATGTTGCCACGTGCTTCCAAGTAGCACAGCCAGTGTTTCAAACGGATGCCTTGAGTTTATTTGAAGTCCTATAGGACCATTGGTTTGCCTGGGCAGGGCCATGTCGCCAGTTAGTTGTAGACAATGGATCGGCCTTTTGTGCAGAGCAATTCTCCAGTCTAGCACAAGGCTTGGACATTCACTTGCGTGTGGTGGCTGCATTTGCTCACTGGCAAATGGGGAAAGTGGAGGGACATGGTGAAATCTTGCAACATATGCTGGAACGATTTGAACAAGATGTGATCATAGATAATGACGACCAGTTCAAAGATGCCCTCCATCATCTCTGTAATGCCAAGAATGCACTGTCCCGCACCAAGGGATATTCCCCAGAAATCCTAGTGCTAGGAAAGAGTCGACATCTACCCAGTAGCCTAGACTCGGATGAGCCACAAGCCTCCCACTACCTTGCTGACAGCGAGACGCCAGAAGGAATCCAGTTCCGACAGCAATTGCAAAAGAGAGAATGTGCACGCCTGGCTTTCATCCAAGCCGAATCTAATGACAAATTGCGAAAAGCCTTTTTGCGCCGCCAGAGACCCTACCAGGGCCGATATCTGGGCGGAATGTTTGTCATGTTCTGGCGACCTGGACGTGGTGAAAGGAAAGGCCAATGGATTGGCCCAGCCAGGGGTCATAGTGCAGCAAGGTCAAAGTGTGGTTTGGGTTTCCTTCTCCAGTAGGGTATACAGAGTTGCCCCAGAACACCTCCGATGTCTATCCGACAGAGAAGCCTCGGATAACCTTGAAGCCATGTCCCATGGAAATATGCCGTTTCCACCTAGGCCCTAAGGACCATGGAAAAGGGCTTTTCAATATGAAGATCTAACCCATAAGATGCCCACTGTTGCTGACATGCCATCCCGAATGCCTGATGAAATACCAATGTCTATGCCATCAATACTGGAAAATCATCCCGGATCACAGGAAGGTCAACCCGACACGGAGCCTGACCAACATGCAAAGCTCGACAGCCTGAGTGGCTACGGTGACGACGTTGCCATTCTTGGACCAGATCACGATACTTTGCGGTCAGAGGGCCGATGCGAATTTTGCGGAGAGAGGTAGCATCCAATTCCAAGTTTCCGTGGAGCTTGCATCTCTTGTTACTTTTTTTTGCAGCGGCTGCGGACAAAGCACTGCAGGCATCCAAAATAGCACGGACATGCAGGCTTGTACGTGCTACCAATCTGGCGAGCTAGGACATAGGCAGACGGAGCAACATCTTTGCAGGAAACTGTGTAACCTTTCAAGAGCTGCATCAACTGCATTGGTGTCAAAGAGAAGCGCTTCAGGTGGTTCAGCCATGCTGCATATGTCAAGACATTGTGCCTTTTGCTCGTTGATGCAGCGTTGGTAAACATGCTTCTTCTTCTTCTTTACAAAGGGATCTCCCAGGGAGTACCACATTGCTGACAACGTAGCGGTTTTTTCGCAAAACCTCGTGTCAGCAGCTCCTTCCAAGCTTCCATCTGTCCTTCTTCTGTTTCAATCATTTTGGGTCCTTTTCTTCTTGCAGCACGTTGGCGATCTCTGTCACGCTTGACTTTGCCTGCCCCTGAATAATTTTCAGAAGCTTTTTTCACCTTGCGTCCCCAAGTCGCATTTCCAAGTCGCGGAGGTTTTCTCCCTTGTTGCGGATATTTCGCGTGGCCGCGAGAACAGCGCTTCTCCGCAAGAAACTGCCTGTGCAGATTCGCCCCTGGAAGGGGGCAGGTTCGCAGATTGTGCTTCCCCCCGCACAGACTACAAACCATGGCGCTTTGTGCAGTTAGTTTGGCATTCAAGAGAAAAGTTCTTTGGTGAATATAGCATCGAAACGGTCATAAAGGTTGTGGTTATATGACATCCTCAGCAACTTCAGCAACTGTTCTGTTTTCGAGACACAGCACGCCTTCTTCAATAAAAAAGCAGCGGAGAGATGATATGATGACAGGTGAGTCTCTTTCTCGTGTGTCTTTTGAATAGATATGCAAATCATGTGATCCGTGTATATTTTGAAGATCTCGTCCAGACTTCATGCTTGGAAATCAAAAGATCATGTCTAACATTTTATAATATCAAGTGTAGCATGGTGGACAGTCAATGAGAGTGGATAGTGTACATTATAAAGTGATCAAAGAACATCATTCATAGTGGAAAGACGTAGTTGGCTGTTGTCAACCCTGGAGCTGCACTAACACAGGAACACTTTTTCTTTGCTGGAGCAAAACAAATTAACGTCATGCGCGGCTACCCCGCGGCAAGGACGAAGCCAGACTTTGGTAGTCATCTTTGATGTTCTGCGGAAAGTATCGCCACAGGTCCATGTTGAAGACTTCTCTGTGCCAACATCTTTTTTCGTTGGACTCACGAAACTGGAACCATCTTGCACAGTAGAGGACCAACTCGCCATGCTTGGTTCCAGACCGCAAGAGATGCGGCCTAAGCTTACAGCCATGTTTGGGGCACCGTCCAAAGGTGCTTTCCTGACCCAAGAGCCGCTGCCTGCGACGCTCATCTGCTTCTTTCTTTCGTTCCTCCTTTGTTTTCGTGGTGCATTCTTCTCCGCAAGGAGCCGGGCCAGTCACAACGGATCTCGACACCAATTCTTGCAGCCATTCATCTTCTGCCTGGCGCATAGCAGCAATCGTGGGATGTCGAGAACTCAACTTTGAAGTAGGAACCTCTGCCGCACATGGGACGGAACCTTGAACCAACTCATCTAGCCAGTCTTCCTCTCCCTGCAACATGGCAGCAATTTCGGGATCTCGAGTACTCAATCTGGAAATTCTCTCCGTAGAAGCCACACGGTTTTCCAAAATTTTGGCGCGCTCCAGCATGCCGACTGGCGCTTGGCCAGTCGACGACGACGAGCATCCATGAAGGTTCGCGTTGCATTTCGTCCAGTATTGCAGCTTGGCCTTTCTTGCATGAGGACTGTCTTTGTTGCCGTCTTCTGAGCGACATTCAGAGAGAGATTCCAAGTCAGATAGACATTGTGCGTCCTCTTTTTCAGCATCTGATCCAGAATCAACATCCATGTCGAGGTGCATTGACAATGGTCGCAAGCGCTCTCCCCAAGCATTGCCAGACCTCAGTTACATGTTTCAACCAAAACAATAAAAGAAACAGAAAGAACAACTGGAGAGTGCAACCCCCGACCCTCTTGGAAACTAAAAAATTACCTGCAACCAGACCGAAGCACGGTTCTTCATTCATATCTCGTAGTGATATACGAGCACTCTCCTTGGCAAAAATGCTTTCCTCCCAAGGCTTCAACCATGAGGGCGTCAGCAAGAGACGCCACTGCTCCTGAAAAACCTGGCATCGACTAGCCCAATGTATTGCTAAGCGATGAGACAACACCTTCACGGATGCTGCAAGCTGTGGTGAAGGACTTGCTTGGCGACGCTGAACTCGTTGCCATGCTTCTTCAAGCACCTGAAATCCAGCATCCAGGACCCGCCACGACACATCGGAGCACTCCAAGATCACAAACTGCTTCGCAGAAAGAACATCATCTCCAAGAGCTGGAGAGGTCAAAACCTGACGAATTCTGTTAAGACATTTGCATTCATCATGCGTAGGTGACTTGGCTCTCGCCAAAACAACTTTGGGTTTAAAAAAAAGAGACTATGTGCATGACATGAACTCGGTGGGCATCATCTAGAAACTGCAAGCAGTGATTGCGCCAGTCAGATAGCAACGGAGGAAGAGATGCTCCAGCAATGCGAAGCCAAATCAGCCAAGTCAAAGCCAAGAGCAGCCGATCAGTCGATCAGTCACCATTGCTGGCGCATGAATGAATTAGAGGCCGTGTTACGTGAAAAAATGTTTTAATGACATCCTAGTTTCACTGCTACCCGTATCACCTCTGACATCTCTGTCAAATGCCACAACCACGTGTTGAGCCGACCTGCCCACAACAACGAAAAGCCACGACTTCACATAAAATTTTAACAACACAAACATCGCAACCTTTGTCATTTTCTTGTTCATATTTATGTTCGTTTTTCATGATAAATATCGACGTACTCATCAAGGACAATCTTGAAAACACGCAAATCGCTGTCATAAAAGCATGCGTTCGACAGTGAGAAAAAACAATATATAACACTCTATATATATATATACATATACCCACAATATTGATCCAAGACCCAAGTCTTGCTCATCTGACGCCCCCAGCACCACGCTTCTGAGTCTCCTCGCCTGAGATCAGGCCAGCCCAAAAGAGAATTAGCACCCGCAACAAATATACCATGAAGTCCACCATCAACTTCTTACATGTTGTTGAACAAAATACTATTATATATTATAAACATTTGCAGCGTAGCATATATATATAATTTGAAGTCCATCATCAATTTCTGACATGATGTTGAACAAAATACTTGTATATCACAAACAACTACATGGTAGGACACCTCTATACCCAGAACAAACCCATCCCAAACGCAGCGCACCCCACCCCACCCGAACCCCACATCAACGTAACATCAACGTATTAAAACGTAACATCGACGTATAATCAACATAGCATCAACGTAGCAACGGGGCATGATCAACGTAACATCAACGTATCAACAGCGCAGGATCCACGTATCATCAACGCATGATCAACGTGACATCAACGTATCATCAGCGCATGATCAACGTAACATCAACGTATCAACAGCGCATGATCAATGTATCATCAACGCATGATCAGCGTAACATCAACGTATCAACAGCGCATGATCAACGCATCATCAACGCATGATCAACGTAACATCAACGTATCATCAACGCATGATCAACGTAACATCAACGTATCAACAGCGCATGAGCAACGTATCATCAGTGCATGATCAACGTAACATCAACGTATCATCAACGCATGATCAACGTAACATCAACGTATCAACAGCGCATGAGCAACGTATCATCAACGCATGGTCAACGTAACATCAACGTATCATCAACGCATGATCAACGTAACATCAACGTATCAACAGCGCATTATTGCACCCCCCCGGGGGGTGCAATAACGTTCATGTCTCTTGCGTGCAAGGTGATGCGACGTGGATGCTGCGCTGATGTTACGTTGATCATACGTTGATGCTACGTTGAGGAGATGTTGATGCTACTGTTGGGGTGAGGTGGGGTGGGGGGGGTGCAATAACGTTCATGTCTCTTGCGTGCAAGGTGATGCGACGTGGATGCTGCGCTCATGTTACGTTGATCATACGTTGATGCTACGTTGAGGAGACGTTGATGCTACTGTTGGGGTGGGGTGGGGTCAGAAGCATCTCCTCACAACATAGCATCAACGTATGATCAACGTAACATCAGCGCAGCATCCACGTCGCATCACCTTGCACGCAAGAGACATGCACGTTATTGCACACCCCCCACCCCACCCAACCCAACAGTAGCATCAACGTCTCCTCAACGTAGCATCAAAGTATGATCAACGTAACATCAACGCAGCATCCACGTCGCATCACCTTGCACGCAAGAGACATGAACGTTGTTGCACCCCCCCACCCCCACCCCACCCCACCCCACCCCAACAGTAGCATCAACATCTCCTCAACGTAGAATCAACGTATGATCAACGTAACATCAGCGCAGCATCCACGTCGCATCACCTTGCACGCAAGAGACATGAACGTTATTGCACCCCCCCCACCCCACCCCAACAGTAGCATCAACATCTCCTCAACGTAGCATCACGTATGATCAACGTAACATCAGCGCAGCATCCACGTCGCATCACCTCGCACGCAAGAGACATGAACGTTATTGCACCCCCCCCCACCCCACCCCACCCCAACAGTAGCATCAACATCTCCTTAACGTAGCATCAAGAGACATGAACGTTATTGCATCCCCCCCACCCCACCCCACCCCAAAAACCTGAAAAAAGCACGGCCTCTTAGAGGCGCCCATACCAGAAACAAGAATCATGAGAATATCTGAGAATCATGAGAGTGAGAAAAACAGGAAAAAACATAATAATTCATTCATGAAATGTCATGAAACATAATAAACACCATGTTTTCCAAATGTCGAGAAATTCTGAAGTTTCTGCAGGATTTTTGCAAGGTTTATGTTTCGGTCCTTGCTGTTTGAGATGTCGAAAAAAATCATTGCATGGCCCTTCCTTGGCTCCAGCCCGACGGGCACATCCCACCTGGACATCGTCAGAATATAAGATTCGTCGGGCTGTCATGCCGTCGTCCGAAAATCGTTTGGCAAATGAAATTTGAACAGTTATTCATAGGTTTTCTATACATGCCTCAAGCAACCAAATCCTTAAAAAAAACAGGACAAGGTCCCAAATCATGGCTATAACAAGTTCCCAGACGAAAAGCGTGATCTTGTGATGAAAACCTGACTTCGACCCATCCCGGTCATTTGGCAGCCGTTTTGGAAACTTGAGCATACAATGACACGATATGACATCAAAGTGGTCGCAGCTGTGTCAATATTCTCGTGCAAACCTGTACGACCTATATCATATATCCTATATCAGCCTATGTCGGCGAAACGGTCTCACAGTCACTCGTTTTCGTTTTGGTCCCAAGGGCGCCTGATGCATGTAGTTTTCGCTCTGCGAGGAACGGTATACATGAATACGCGCACCTGCAACATATCTCAAATCTTGGCAAATGGTGCAGCCATGCAAATGCAAAAATGTAAAAATATGAATATTGAATAGTCGAAGGAAGTTTAGAAGTCAAACTTCCGACAATATGGACAGATGAAAAGCAGAGCGGGGCAGAGGCAGAGGGAAAAGAAAGATTAGCAGAAAGAAGAGTAGAAGAGAAAGAGTCAGAAGAAAGAAGATGCAGATGCGCGAAAAGGTAGGAAAGTTGCGAAACACTATGTTTTTCCCAATGATTTGTGGTTCCGGAGGGTCGAAAAGTAGGCTCGCTAAAGCGGCGGGTGCGGGGCCAGCTGGCCAGATGAGAGATGAAAAATTGCACGCCGTTGTGGCGCGAAGCACATTTCGAAGTGAAAATGTACAAAACACACCATTGTCGGACCACTCTTGGAAGTTGCGATGTCGAAAAAGTGCACGCCGCTGTGGCGCGAAGCATATTTCCAAGTGAAAATGTACAAAGCACACCATTCTCGGACCACTTTTGGAAGTTGCGATGTAGAAAGAGTGCACACCACTTTTGGAAGTTGCGATGTAGAAAGAGTGCACGCCGTTGTGGCGCGAAGCATATTTCCAAGTCAAAATGTACAAAACACACCACGTTCGGACCACTTTTGGAAGTTGCGATGTCGAAAAAGTGCACCCCGTTGTGGCGCGAAGCACATTTCCACGTCAAAATGTACAAAACACACCACCTTCGGACCACTTTTGGAAGTTGAGATGTCGAAAAAGTGCACGCCGTTGTGGCGCGAAACACATTTCGAAGTCAAAATGTACAAAGCACCACATGTTTGCGCCACATTTGGAGGTTCAGATTTCGCTTCGCTTCGCTTCACTACACTACATTGCACTACATTACACTACACCACACTACACTACATTACACTACACTCCACACGAGTACACTACACTACATTACACTACACTACCTTCCACTACACTTCGCTACATTACACTACACTACACTCCACTACAACTACAACGACGACTACACAACTACACTCCACTACACTAAATTACACTACACTACACTACATTACCCTACACTCCACTACACTAAATTACACTACACTACACTACATTACACTACACTACATTACTCTGAATGACACTGCACCACAGATAGACAGGTAGACAGATGAAAGAGAGAGAGAGAGAGATAGATAGATAGATAGACAGATAGACAGGTAGACAAGTGGACAGATAGACAGATGAAAGAGAGAGAGAGAGAGATAGATAGATAGATAGATACATAGAAGATAGATAGATAGGTAGGTAGGTAGATAGTCAGGGAAAGAGAGAGACAGAGAGGAGACCTCAAGCACCTTTCGGTCCATCAGTGGATTCGCTCTGCCATCCCTGATTCACAACAACGAATCTCTCATATAGGTTTCATATTTTTGAAACTTCCGCCACCGCCTTGTGCGGTACTACTGGTATTCTATCATATTCTACTCCTATTTATGTGTGCATCGTATTTTACATTTCACGTGATTCCATCAAAATGACGCCCCCTTGTTGACAGATTCTTGCATTCCAGCCCACAGTACGCAAATATGTTCACAGCCAAAAGATCTTCCAATGTTCACACAGTGCTTGAAATATGTGTGCACAAATAACTTATTCATAAATATGTGTTCATAGTTAACTGTAATTTATGTTTCAAGAGGACGTGCTCAACCTTTCATGACATGTCGTGACATCTTGTGACCTCAGTGGTCGAGCCTCTGGAATGTCATGGCCTTGAGCTAAAGGCCCTGTGGAGACGACACAGGAGGGCCTGGTGCGGTACACGGAAAGACCAGAGGTACCGAAAAGAAGAGAGGAAAGGCTGTTGCTTTGTGCATTTATGTGCTAAACGGCTAATGGCAAAAATATCGAAGCTGCGAAGGCAACTGAGATCCCAGCACATCACCCTGGGGAATTCGTCCATGGCCTCGTGCGTAGAAACATGTACAAACACATAAGCTGAAACGTGACTTGAAACAACTGTTGCTGTTTTTTTAACCTGCTATTCAAAAACGTAAGATGGATAGCACCTGCGTTACATGGACAACGAGAAATTTCGAACATAGTCGTGTCACGTCGTGTCCAGCATGCAGCACACCGACTCGCGATCGCTCTTCGGCATCCCGCCGTGCAGCTTGGCTGACCTCGCACGGAAACTATCAGAAAACTCACTTAAGCAACAATCATGGAAAGAACTGATGAAAAATTCCCTGGATGGATCTCATACAAAAGTTGTGGAAAGAAGAACTTGCAATTTGCAACACGACATCCACAGTTAAATTCAGTGTTGTATCTGTTGCAGTTTCCACACCATTAAAAAATAAATTACTTTACTTCGTGTGATCCCCACCATGACATTTATACATTTTCTTACTGGCAAATCTTCTGGCATTCTATCTGACATATCTTCTGACAATCTATTTGGCATTCTATCTGGCATATCTTCTGGCATATGTTCTGGCATATCTTCTGGCAAATCTTCTGGCATTCTATCTGGCATTCTATTTGGCATCCTTCTGGCATATCTTCTGGCATTCTATCTGGCATTCTATTCTATCTGGCATATCTTCTGGCATATATTCTGACATATCTTCTGGCATTCTATCTGGCATATCTTCTGGCATATGTTCTGGCATATATTCTGACATATCTCTGGCATTCTATCTGGCAAATCTTCTGGCATTCTATCTGGCATATCTTCTGGCATTCTATCTGGCATACCTTCTGGCATTCTATCTGGCATATCTTCTGGCATTCTATCTGGTATTTCTTCTGGCATTCTATCTGGCATATCTTCTGGCATTCTATCTGGTATATCTTCTGGCATTCTATCTGGCATATCTTCTGGCATTCTATCTGGCATATCTCATGGCATTTTCTCTGGCATATCTTCTGACATTCTATCTAGCATATCTTCTGACATTCTTTCTGGCATATCTTCTGACATTCTGTCTGGCATATCTTCTGACATTTTTTCTGACATATCTTCTGACGTTCTATCTGACATCTTTTCTGACATTCTTCCCGTTGAGGTCCGGCAGTGCCCACTGCGATCTGGAAGTCGCGGTTGAGGTCCGGCAGTGCCCACTGCGATCTGGAAGTCGCGGTTGAGGTCCGGCAATGCCCACTGCGATCTGGACCTCGCTCGCGGGGATCTGGAGCTCGCGGTTGAGGTCCGGCAGTGCCCACTGCGACCTGGAAGTCGCGGTTGAGGTCCGGCAGTGCCCACTGCGATCTGCAACTCGCGGTTGAGGTCTGGCAGTGCCCACTGGGATCTGGAGCTCGCGGTGGAGGTCCGGCTGTGCCCACTGGGATCTGGACTGCGAGGAGGAGGCGGCGGGTGAGGAGGCGGAGGAGGCAGAGGAGGCGGAGGAGGAGGAAGAGAACAGCTCTGATAAAATCTAACAACCCTCACCTGGCAGGTGGGAAAAAACTAATCATCATCCCTTCATCCTATTACTAAACCCCCTCCTAATACTAAAAACTAGTGTCCATCTCCAATTTTTGAAACTTTCAGATTGGCCAATTTGACTTTTAATTGATCCCCTTTTAAAAAAACAATTTAAAAATCAACCTACCATTTGTGACTTTCCTCCCTAATACTAAAAACTAGTTCACCCCGGGGTGTTTAATATTAGGGGGAAGCTTCGGGCAATATTTTAATTGCGTTACATCAGGAAATTTAATTGATTTTGAAATCGGAAAAAATAGTTTTTATTATTAAGGGTTTACATTTAGTATTAGGGGGAAGCTTCGAAATCCAATTTTTGGCAATATTTTAATTGCGTTATATAAGGAAACTTAATTGATTTTGAAATCGGAAAAAATAGTTTTTATTATCAAGGGTTTTAATTTAGTATTAGGGTTCCGTAATACTAAATACCCCCCGAATACTAAAAACTACATGCAGTGTTTATTATTAGGGGGGGTTAGTATTAGGATGAAGGGATTATTACTTTGAATCTCCTGTGAAAAACTCGCGACAAGTCCCTCGCAAAAAATTGAAGCATCTTGAAAATTTCATGGCAAGGTTTTTCAACAGTTTACTCAAGATTAATACATTGCCAATGGCATCGTACCGCATATTCTATTTTTTGCACATCGTTGTCATAAAATCTCTATACTCTATACGGATTCCTCTGAGATCCGTGCATGCGTGTCTCCCAGCTTTTCGTGCAAGGACATCACCTCTGTGCGAGTCCTGCACCGGTGTGATGTTCCACAGGCGAAAACTAGAATTAATATTGCATGCATGCATGCATGTATGCATGTAGGTAGGTAGCTAGGTAGCTAGGTAGCTAGGTAGCTAGGTAGCTAGGTAGCTAGATAGCAAGGTAGCTAGGTAGCTAGGTAGCTAAGTAGCTAGGTAGCTAGGTAGCTAGGTAGCTAGGTAGCTAGGTAGCTAGGTAGCTAGGTAGCCAGGTAGCTAGGTAGGTAGGTAGGTAGGTATGCATGTATGTATGTACGTATGTA
Source organism: Cladocopium goreaui (assembly GCA_947184155.2). Taxonomy (NCBI): domain Eukaryota; class Dinophyceae; order Suessiales; family Symbiodiniaceae; genus Cladocopium; species Cladocopium goreaui. The sequence continues at coordinate 749,218 of CAMXCT020000114.1, read as the reverse complement.
TGCATGCATGCATGCATGTATCTATGTATGTATGTATGTATGTATGTGCGTGCATGTATGGATGGATGGATGGATGGATGGATGGGTGCATGCATGTACGTACGTATGCATGCATGCATCATGCATGCATGCATGCATGTATGTATGTATGCGTGCATATCTATGTATGTATGTATGTATGTGTGTATGTATCTATGTATGTATGTATGTGTGTATGTATGTATGTATGTATGTATTTATGTATGTATATATATGTATGCATGTATGCATGCATGCATGTATGTATCTATGATGTATGTATGTATGTATGTATGTATGTATGTATGTATGTATGTATGTGTGTATGTATGTATGTATGTATGTATGTATGTTTGTGTGTATGTATGTATGTATGTATGTATGTATGTATGTATGTATGTATGTATGTATGTATGTCTGTGTGTGTATGTATGTATGTATGTATGTGTGTGTATGTATGTATGTATGTATGTATGTCTGTGTGTGTATGTATGTATGTATGTATGTATGTATGTATGTATGCGTGCATGCATGCATGCATGCATGCATGGATGCAAATATTTATTTATATATATATATATAATTATATGTATGTATGTATGTATGCATGCATGCATGCATGCATGTATGTATGTATGTTTGTGTATGTATGTATGTATGTGTATGTATGCATGCATGCATGCATGCATGTATGTATTGTGATTCCTGAAACCCGCATACCTTGACACAGCTTGAAGGGTCATGTCGCCATGTCTTGCATGTCAGACTGTTGTGTTATTGGAGCCATAGTTGTGGCTTAGTTGATCATATTGGTTGGTTGGTTGATCTACATCATTGGGGTTCAGGCGGACCACAGAATTGGATAGGGTTCGGCCCCCTTAGTGCCAAGGAACTTTCTTGGGTGAGAGCGAAGGGTCCCTACCAGTGTGATCAATTCACATTAGTAGCGGAGCCAAGAGCTCCCCAGGACAATTTTGCAATCAGTGCAAGAGCGATTTTCCGGTGCCTTCCAGTCCTGGAAGGGAGCAGATCAGAGACCTTTGCAGCCTGCAGACATGTCGGAGACAACATCATCGACAGGCGATGCAGGTGCATCCACTGACACGAAAACCTTTGGGTCAGCCTCGGGTTTCCGTGGCACCTGATACCGGCATAGCCGGGTGAGACGGACCTGACAGAGTACTCCAGGAGATAAGAATTCTTGCCACCTGAGCACTTGAGCCAGCTGGCTCCTCGTGCTGCCTTACAATGCCGTGGCTCGGCCTTTTAGAAGGTGGTGAGGCTCAAGCCAGAACAATTGAAAGTGAATTCTCTTGAGGGGGTCAAACTCATCGTGACGACGCTGGGTGGCGTCTGGGGGAAAACTGTGCTGGAAGACAAGTACTCCAAATTTGAACGTGCAATCTTTGGGGTGTCTCAAAAGGCTGACGAAAGCAATGAAAGCTATGTGGCAAGGCATGAAGTCTTGTTTGAAGATCTGGTTGCTCAAGGAGCCACTTTGAGCGACATGCGGGCCTACCTGCTGCTCCGAAACTCAACCTTGACCTCGGAGGACAAAAAGCGCGTGGTGGTGGAGCCACAAGGGAATCTCAAATACGACCTTGTGGTGAATGCCATTCGCATGCTGGGAGCCAAGTTCTTTCATGAGGTTCAAGGACAACAGAGAAACTACAAGAGCAAGACCTATGATGTGAACTATGTTCAAGAAGCGAAGGGGAATGCAACTATGCCGATGAAAGTCACTATGCTTTCGTCTCTGAGAACGGAGAAATTCCCGATGTGGCAATCGACCCGATGTGGCAATTGACCAGTTTCTTGCTGAAGGGGGATGAAGATGCCTTGGTGGTGCAACAATTCGAAGATGCCTTGATAGATGCGGTCCAAGGCGACAATGAGATGGGCACCTACATCGGCACCTACTTGGATGCCCGAAAGCGCCTATCAGAGAAGGTGAAAAATCGAGGATTCTGGCCCTCCCGTGGGAAGGGTTTTGGCAAGAAGGGGAAGACCAAGTTTCCCATGAGACAGTGCAAACCTCTGGCGGTCAGGATTGCGGAGTCAGATTGCCGACTCTGCGGGCAGAGGGGCCATTGGAAGGCTGAATGCCCAAAGAGGAATCAAGGTGGCGCTTCTTCAACATCGATGCCAAAGACCCAAATGGCCAATGTGCTTGTCTCTGTGGACAAGGAGCTGGACGATGACGAAGCTGATGTCTACGTCATGGCGTCTCAAGACCTGGCCTGATGATGTGCTTATGTCGAACCTTCCCAAGGACCAGTTGACGGGTTTCAGAAAATCATCACCTCCTGGGCAATTGGTGTTTGTGAAGGGGTAAGCCCGTAAGCCACAAATGGTAATGATAACCAGACCATGGACCAAGGGTTGTCAAAGTCGTCATACTACCAACAAGTACGCCCTGAATGAGCCAGCCAGTCAGGAAAACGAGCCCTGAGCGTAGCAGTGCAACCCCATCTCCCAAGAGTGCAGGAGATTTGCCAAGTGTCTCTTGCGAGATCAAATCAGATGGAACTTGTCTGATCGTCCAAGGTTCAACATGCATTGTAAGGAACTAGGTCAGCCTGCAGAAAGCAACCGCGAAATTGCCATGTTTGCCACCGCTCAAGCAGTAGGCATACTCGATTTGGGGGCCTCACAGACTGTCATGGGACAACACCAAGTTCCTGAGTTTCTTGAAAGCCTTCCTGCAAACGTCCGGAAGATGGTGCATGAGAGACCGGTCGAAATGACCTTCCGTTTTGGCAACAACAGCATCGTCCCATGCACACGTGCCATGTTTGTACCAGTAGATCAATATTGGATTAAGATAGCCATTGTAGAATCCAGGACTCCATTATTGATTTCGAAACGTGCTTCGCGCCACAACGGCGTGCACAGTTTCGACATCGCAACTTCCAAAAGTGGTCCGAACGTGGTGTGTTTTGTACATTTTGACTTGGAAATGTGCTTCGCGCCACAACGGCCTGCAATTTTTCATCTCTCATCTGGCCAGCTGGCTCTGCACCCGCCGCTTTAGCGAGCCTACTTTTCGACCCTCTGGAGCCACAAATCATTGGAAAAAACACAGTGTTTCGCGACTTTCCTACCTTTTCGCGCACCTGCATCTTCTTTCTTCTGACTCTTTCTCTTCTCTGATCTTCTCTCTTCTGCTCTTCTCTTCTATTCTTCTGCTCCACCTCTGCTTTTCATCTGTCCATATTGTCGGAAGTTTGACTTATTTTGACTTCCTTCGATCAAAATAGATCAAAGAGTACAAAAAAAAACAGCAACATACAGCAACAACCCAATTTGTTTTGATCTGATATTGAACTGGATTCACTGGCCTCCATGGGCTCCCGTGAACTGGCCAAGGTGGTGAAGCCCACTAGGTCCGATTGGGCGATGGTCGCCTTGGTTCGTATCTGTTCCATGGTGAGATGGTGAATCTCCCCATGACAAAAACACCATTTTCATGTGTCAATGGATTGGTTTAAGGGAAAATCTACAGGAAACCCATGGGTTTTTACCATCAAATTGGTTGGGCTTTCCTGTAAATTTTCCCATCATCCAATTCTATGAATGTGGGATCTCAAATAAAACATCTGCTGTAAGATGGAGCAAGGTGTACCATTGTGTATTCATATTTTGGAATATGTGGATCATATTTGCAGGGTTGCTCCCAATACCCACAAGGGGGCAACTGGGTAGATATAAACAGATAACTATAGATAACTCAGATAACCAATTTTCCCCTCCTTATGGATATACATTTACCATATTTTACCATCATTTACCTACAATAGATTGGAGCAACTCTGATTTGAGGGGCTGATCTTCCCAGCGATGGCCGAGGCACTGATCTGTAGTTGTGCGACACAAAGGTTGCTGTTCCTGGGTTTTATGGAGCAACTGCTTACTGATGCTTAGTAGGGAATGGGGGAATGATCCATAAAAACTATTTATAATCATCCCTTTCCCCTATTCCCTACTAAGCACCAGTGAGACTGAGGCCTTTGTTCTGGGAGCATCTAACTTTAGAATCTTGAGAAAGTGGATGAAAGTGGGGATGCGCAGAGCAACAGGAAGGCACAGAAACCAGCACAATGGATCCAATACTAAAACGGAGTGTCCAAATCGGGAGTAATCCCACCCCCTCTTTTTTTGAGCACCCCTTACATCCATGGTAAAAACTAGGGGGAGATTTCTACAGAGGACCATACAATGGAGATGTTTAACATTGGGGTGATGGGATTGCAGTAAATACCACCAGGAAGGGGAATAAAAACACCGATTTTCCACCCTTCTCCCTGAGGTGCCCGGCTCTTGATCTCCTCAATGACCATGGGAGGCATCAAAGTTCTCAAGATGCCCTCGTGGCAGCGAGTTAACTCGGACTTTGGGGAGCTCCCAGCGCTTGGTTTGGCTTCAACAATCCATCAGTTGAATCATGGAGTTGCTTCAGAACCCCCCAAAAAATGAAACATGATCCCTATAGATTCCCCATGATGGATGTCCCATTGAGAAAATAAGGAATCATCTTCACCAAATCCAGGTGATGGGTCAGAGTCGATATTGGCAACAACGTATCACACCATGTGTCCAATCGGTGAATAACGGCCCCAAAAACTGTGCACACGCCGATTGGTAGAAGGTTCCCAGCAATGGCACCAAACATCAGCTGTCGTTCTGGTTTGTCAAAGCCAGGGGACTTGTTTAAATCCACAAGTTTGCTGTCCTACTCATTAATCCAGCCTGGCAATTGGAAAAAACTTGTTCAAGAGGTACATCATATCAACGAGCGAGGGATGTTTGGGAATCATATGCGATTCCCACAGGGGAGCCACATTCACCCGCCTCTGAGTGCGGATACAACTGGGGTATTGTCAAAATTGACCAGCATCACATCATTAAACTCTGGATGGTTCAAAAGATACGAACACAACTTTAAATGATACGGTAAACAATACCCCCATCGTATATACCTATATTTTGCAACGTTTATAATCATACTTATAACAAATAACATAGATGATGTATACATTTCTCTATGTGTATAAATCTATTTATCTATATGTATATATAATTATACACAAAATTATATATATATAATTACATAATTACACATATATAATTATATATACATATAATTATATATTATATATATATATGCTAGCAAAGAACCTACATCATAACAACTAAAAACAGTTCCTGATCGGTCAGCCCATCTCCTCAATCTTCTCCTGCATCACTTCCACCCGCCGCATGGCGATGTGCCTGGTGGCACCAGTCGAGTTGTGGGGATGTAAACATGGCGATTTTCACCTATAAAAATGGAGAATAATGGATTCATCTATGATTCATCTATGAAACTAGTTGTCATTAATGTATATTAATGTATATTAATGTATGTTAAATTCGTAAAAGTGTAGTGGAAAGTGACATTTCATAGTACATAATAGTCAGGTATGTGGTCATCTATAAATTGAGATGTTTGTGCGATGGCTCAAAACCAAACACAGTTCACCACGCTTTATCCGGGACTTCGACCAACAACACCTGGATGCCCTTTCTGGAGGCACCTCTGGCGCAGGACCCACTCCATGGAAAAAATGCGGAAGGCGTTGAAGAGACTCACAACCTTGGCCGCAGGACCAGGGCAATTCCTGCCACACCTCTCCTCCCCCTTGAGACCAAGGATGGATGTTTCGTCTTGACAGCTGTGCTACTGTAAAAAGAACTCCACAGCTAGATGGTATAGCCGTTTTGGAGCTAGACTGTACTGTAAATGTCCAAACTGTTCCATTCCCATCCAACATCTCTGTCTTTGGGGCCCACCACCGAAGATACTGGGGCGCCAGACGTTCAGATAGTTCAGGAGTCCACCAGTGTCAAAAACCTCCAAGGGCCATCGCTAGTTGCAGAGTTGAGAGTCCAACCCAGGCATGAGTTTTACAAAGCTGCCGGTTCACAATCCAATAATCACACAAATAAATTCCAATAAAGATATGAGCTATATCTCGAATTGAATAGAGTGTAACATACTTGGAAGATCTTGAATAGAGGTTGGCTCGATTGTTGCCGAAACTCTTCGTGAAGTCTTACCTCACATTCTCCACGTGCCAAGGCCACCAAGGCCACCAAGGGACCAACTGGCGGCCCAAGAGGATCAGGATTGCGGCAGTGATACACACACCGATGAAGCCGGGCAAAAACAGGGTCTGCGCTTTGGTCATCCAATAGCAAAACCTCGGTCCAGTTAAGCTGGGGCAGATACGAGGACCCTTGTAGCCCCCAATTCGCTGCAACTGGATCCTCGGAGAGGAAATCTGGGAATTGTTGACATGTGTGACAGGATCACCCAGAGAGGTGTAGACCCGGAAGCGCTATCGGTGTTTCCCTTCACCGGAAGCGATCCACCAAGAGGCTCCATGAAAAGCGCCAGCGGCAAGATGTTATCCGAGATGCCCAGCAAGGAAAAACCTGGGATTCCCATGGCATGGCAGGGCGATGATTCCCGGACCAAAACATGGCCCAACCATAGCCCAAACAACCCAAACAACCCATCCAAGCTACGTGGACAGAGCCGGGACCAGGTGTAAAATCCATGGCTGGGCATGATCTTCAGCAGGATGCCATAGGAACAGTAGATCAAGATGCCCAAAACGTGCTTCACCCTCAGCAGGGCAGGATATAGTCACATTCTGTCACATTCGTGCCTGGGATGCTACGAGTACGGCAACTTTGCACATTGCACATGCCAGCCATCAGACTAGCCATCTATGTCCAAAAATTGGCAGTTGACAGTTTTATATCACTCACTACAAAAAAAAAACTAAAATCCTGGTTCTCTGCGTCTCAAATCTTGACCCATCTGAGGTGGCGGCGTAGACAGCACGGCCTGATGGCGGAGTTGGTTGAAGGTATCATTTGCAGGAGAACCCTATCAAACTCCATATTTGGGCACAAAACCCACCTTCCCAGATTTAAGGAAATATATATATATATATCCAATCCAATCAATCCATTTAACAAACAGAGAGAGGGAGTCTGGGTCTCAGGAACTCAGAACTCCCAGAAGCCACCCAAGATATGATCACTCAAACTGGACAAAACCAGGGTGTTGGGCCCTTTTGGTTGTTTGCAGGTGGTATCCAAAAGGCTCGACAAGGCTCGACCGCACATCCGACACATCCCCACCTGATGTCTGAGCACATCGCCGTGCTGAAGATAGCCTTGCGCCACCACATGCCAAAAGGCCAAGATGATGAACCAAATGGTGATGCGGCAGAGCAAGAACCTAAGCTTTCGATGAACCAAGGTTGAAGGTTTTGGATGGTTTTGGGGGTTAAAGGACACCTGCATGTATAATCATGTATATACATCCCCTAAGTTTGGGGATTTGAGAAGGGTCGGGGTGCAATTCAAAATTTGACCCCTTGAGGTCTTGAGGTGGATCTGAGTGGCATCAGATGCTCGGGATAAATCCCAGGGTCATTTTGCTCGCCAACCCCGGTACCCACCTCAGATCGCAGCCAAGGCGACCATTTGATCTCCAGAAGGGAGACCCAGATGTCGTCACTACTCTCAAAGCCTCCCAACTTGAAAACTGAATAAACCTCGGCAAGTCGCACGAGTCACCTCATCAACACTGTTTCTTTATTCCTCATGCAGACAATCTGCTAGCTGTCAACGGATGCAGTGCGGGCCGCTGCGCACTGATCTGTGCTTGCTCTGGGTACTAAATACATCTAAATACGCTGCGTCATTCGTCCCTAAGAGGCAGCATCCATTTCGAATGACAAATCATCCAAACATATCCAAACAAACATATGTTCATGACATTAGAAGAATCTAAATCAAAGACTGTGATTGGTGGCCTCTGCCGAAGGATATTTTGGTCACTAACAATCAACATCCCAACATCCCAACCAGGGATGGAACGGGAGAACAAGCGAAGATCCAGCCATTGGCGCTCTGACCCTCCGGAGCTTGCAAGCATTGCGCTGCCCAGACACTGTAGTACCAATGGTCACCAGAAACGAGGAAAGTGCTTGCTTTCTCACCTCTTTCAGAAGTCCTTAGTAACATCAACTCCACTGAGCGGAACAACCAAGGCTCCATGTGTTTCTACCAGACATCGCAGTGAAAATGTCACTGAGTTTCAGGCAATTCTTCAAGCTCTTGATCATTTGACAACTGTCCCATGTTTTTTATCAACCAGAAAACAGCTCCTGTTGGTCAAGGATCGGCCGCAGGTGATGTTGTTGTGGAACCAGACCAGGAAGTCCTGGCTCTGAGCCAACGAGCCAAAGAAAACCTGTTTGATCCACGGCATTTTGTCTGTTGGATCAACGATTTCTTTCACCAAAAATCCTCCAACTGCGGAGGAAACTGGTGTCCCAATGAGGAGCCCTTCGGCGCCTCCTCTTCATTGTCCGGAAATCCCCTTGGACTGGCCCACCTGCGTAGAAGATCAGCTGGATTTGGTGAGCTTATATTGTTGGCGAATGTTGGCAATTCAGATATTCACAGGAAGGGTCCCGAAATGAATAAAGAGAATTTACCATTTACACGGACTCAGGTGATTTCTCCATGAGTCCCACGAATGGATCAAGCTATGCAGCTATATTAAGCTTGAAAAGTCCACCTTGGTCCACCTCCAACTCCCAGTTTCCCCTCATGGCCCATCCCAGAAAGACCGCGACCTTCGGCAGTCAGCGAGACGCTGCAACGTGCGTCGTAGGGTGCCGCTGGTGCCCCACCAAGCGATGATCTGGCTACTTTGCCTCATGATTGGAAGGTCAGATGGGTATCCAACTTCCATTATTCAAGGTGTGTGTATATAGTATATACAATATCTATGTTGTAGAATATGCTTTTAGATATGTATGCTATATGTATGTATATATATAATATATATATGTTGTGTTGCGGGTATATGTATATATGTATGCATGTAATGTAATTAGTGTAATGTAATGTAATGTAATGCAATGCAATGCAATGCATGTGTGCATGCGTCTATGTGTATACGTGTGTGCGTGTGTGTGTGTGTGTGCATGCGTGTATGTGTGTATGTGTGTATATTATATATATACGCATGTGTTTGTATCCAAGAGGAAACCCATGAATCTCTTCAATCTCCAGGTTGAATCTTGAGGGGTAGAGCAGATCGGCTGCCTCAAAGATGAAAAGATTGAAAATATAAACACAATGATTTTTTGCAAACAGACTCTCCAACCCAGCTCACAGCAAGATACGACTTTGTCACTTCGCGTGCCACTTCCAAGATATCCTGCAGCTAATGAAGTGACCGGTGAAAGTGAAGTAAGGTAGCCAGGTAGCCCTCAATCCACTGGTGAATCATCATTTTCCTTCCAAAAAAATGCCATTTGGAGATGAAATCATATGCAAAATACATACTTCAGGTTTCGGCAGGGTTTCCATCAAATGTGGGTAAAACAATCATGTGCACCATCCCCCAGTCACCATTTTTATAGCTGGTATGGTTACCATTCCCAAATGGATGGTTTATGATTATTGTACCCACATTACCATCGCTCCCATCTACCACAGAATCTTCGCAATGGGGCCTCACCATCGTAGTCCGTGTCGGACTGGTCCCCATTCATGCCCAGCAGCTCCTTCATGATGCCTGAGCAAGGGGTCAAAACCCGTGGAAACCCCCGGTCTTCACACCAAAATAGCTGGTAAACTCCCAAAATATAGTGTAACATACTGTGGATGGAGGAAATCCTGCACCAGTTAATAGATGGTTTATCCCATTGTAATCCCATTATTTACCATGTTTTATAGTTCCCAATAGTTACCAACTGGTGCAGGATTTCTTCCATCCACAGTATGTAACATGGGGTGATAGGTTTTGATCCATCCCCAGTTCAATCCCATTTCAATCCCATTTCAACATTCTGGGAGCTCAAACAGTCAATCATCCATATCACGAACTGTCACAGTTGGTGGGCCTGCCAAGCGATTTGGGCTACCAGTCGAAGGTTTGCGCACCTGCAACGAGGCGCAGTGGCTGATGGCGGTTCATCTCTGTCTGCTGTTTTTGTGGCCGGCAAAAACCACAAGCTGATCATCATATAAACTCCAAAGACCAAACGGGTATAGCGCCACAATCATCAGGAAAAGGAAAAAGAAAAGGTTGGCTTCGCAGTTTCATCCAGGTCCGATACATTCCAAAACATCTTCAAAAAAAGATGTGAACTGATGCAAAAAAAAACATTACCACTATCACATTGTATGAATATCAGACAATCCCATGCCAATTAAATCACCATTTGTATCCCAATAGTTCGATCGTATTCAACCCCCATTTCTATGATCAATCAACCAGCATGTATCAGATCTTTTAATCAGATCCCATATGGAGCTTTCCAAAAATAGTGGTACCTCCAAATCATCCAAGTCATGGATGACCATTTTAGTGCCACTTGGGGATCCGGAAATTGAAAGAAACATCAGCTATGGTTCATGATATCCCAATATGTGCTTAAAACCTATACAATCCCATATAATCATCAACCTATATATACATATATATATATATTGATATAATCCCAATATTGATATAGTCCCAATATATATATATATTAATATATATATATATATATATCAAGCCATCTCCCCAACCCGGCCACGTCCCACGTGGCCCCGCCTCAGGCCGTCGAAGGTGGCCCGGCTGCGTTTGTGCACGATGGTCCACGCGCTCCGAAGGCCTGCTGTGGATCCCATCGGAAAAAACGCTCCGCTCCATTGGAAAATCATCGGAGTTTCATGGGATATCACCATATCATCACCATATCATCAAGCAAACTGGGGATTTTTGTGAGATTTCGGGTGAAAAATGGGAGTTCATGGGAAAAATCGAAATGAGAAAATACAACTGGATGGCTGGATGGAGATTTATCGCTGGGAAAATGATCGAACTAAATGGATGATTTTGGCCATCTTTGATTCCTGGGAGGAAATATGGGACTGTAACTGGAAATTACCATCTTCAATTCACAATGGCAAAAGTTATTGGGAATTCAAGATCAGTTAGAGGTCTTGTGCATTTGAGTTTGTCCAAGAATTAGTAAGTTATACCCCAACATGTCAATTCAATTGAGAAAAAAATAGTCATCTGTTGAAATGAAGGGTATTGCATTTTTCAGGCAAAGCCATTTGGAGCCCAATCATCTACAATCACAGACATATCTGTAAATGGATAGCTTGGACGACAGGAATGATGAGCCATCCTACACATTGCAGAGCCTTGCACCGAGCCTTGGACCAGAGTGCTCAACCACCGGCACATCAGTGTGGAAGCGATGATCCCTGTGCCGTTGCTCCCATCGCAGCATGTTCGGAGAAGTTTGTACAAATTTAGACATTATATATATATACAGTATATATAATTATGTATATATACATACGTAGTGATATATGTCTACGATTGTCTACGTATACAGCATACACTTGGGCTGCCATGTGCGAAACCACCGGCCTTCGGGGAGGTGAGTGAAGGCGGTCGCCCATCGCACCCACCGTTGGGATGCCTCGAACGGCGACCGCTTCGCTTCGCTTCGCGACTCCCGGGACCAAGGGAAGCCACAGTGGAAACGGGTTCGAAATCGGAAAAATGTTGGCATAAAATGGGGATTTCACGTGAAAAAGTGGTGTGTTGACCTAGTAAAACATCAATAAAGTATCAATCCGTTAGGTCTATCCGTTGAAGATGGATCACATCGGTTGTAGGCTGGTAAATAGTGGAGTCTCAAATTGGGGACCCCCAACTCACCAAAAATCATATATTTTTAAGAATTTCTATGGTTCTTGGGGTCCCAAATTTTGAGACAAAGACGTAAAGTAAAGGTTCTTATCCATTGAGAATGGATCAGTTTACTGGTGCATGAGGCTAAGAAGTGTCGTTCACCAGATTTTGTAATAGTTGGTTTATCCAAACGTACTACCAATGATCATCACAAAACCTGATTAGTTGCCAGGATTCCAATCCTGATTGTACATGGCAAGAAAAAAAAACTGAACCCAACAACTAACCATCATGCAACGATGGTTCTTGCTGCCTGTTGGACAGCAGGGACAAAATTGCATAGCCCTCCAAAAGCTGATATATGATCATTGATCATGAAAAATCTATGGAAATCCCTGGAAATCTCCATGCCATTGATGCCATGTAACAATGAACAAATCATCTCTGACATTCTCCTTTCATGCCAGACCCACCTTTTTTGGGGCTGCCAAGGTACTCAGCTTCTCGCTGGTCTGCCGGGTGGCTTCAATCCCTGAAATTTCCTCTGGAGGTTCCCCACGCCTTGGTACAAATGAAAGCCGCTGCATGTCCCAAACAAAGTTTGCAAATGTTTGCAAAAGTGAAATGCAAAATAGTTTCGTCCACAACATGACTGTGGTTATCTGTGGTTACTTCGTATCATTTCGGCCTTTCACCAATTCAGGTTTTTGTGCCGCTGCCAGCAAAGTTGCAGCAAATGGGTCATGACGTTGCCTTTTCCCTTCATCGCCTCAGCTGCAGATTGCGTCACAAGAAAACCCATCCCACCAGTCCCATCGCGTCAGCTGCAGATTGGCCAAGTTGCCACGTAGCCGCGGGGTTTCGTGGAAGCCCAGGAGGGCAAATATTTCAGGGTTTCATCACCAAATTGAACCTGACGATCGAGATTTTCATATGAGACCACCCCACAAATGGCGGGAAAATGCGGGAAATCCCACATTTCTGTCCACTCAGAAGATGATTTGATCATTCAAAGATAAAGGATGATAAAGGTATTCCAACCATTCATCCATGTGTTGACCAGAAAGTATATACCCAACCCGGACCCAACTGGTGTTCATCCTCATCTTTTTACATTTTTCGTGTTTTCCTCCCCCTTCTTTAATTTTATTTGTTTTCTTGCGCGTTCTGTTGCCAGAAAAATCCCGCGATGTGTATCCCACCTCGCCAGGCAGGCCCTTCTGCATCATCCGCGCCGCGGTATTCATGGTGTCGCCGAAGAGGCGAAAGCGCGGGAGCCTGGCCGCTGAGGCTTTTGTTGGAGCCTCAAATGGCTCTCGCAATTCTCTAGTTTGTCAGTTGCATCCATTTTTTAATGTATCTATGTAAAACGTTTGTGTATAAATATTTTTTTTATAGATAGATGTGATATGTTTATGTATTTACATATCTACATTCAAATAAATTTAGATACAAACATATAGCTACATTTATGTATACATGTGTATATATATATAATATGTGTATATATATATAATATGTATATACGTGTGTATACCTATATATTTAAATACATGTAAATATAACCATTCATATATATATATATACATATGTATCTACATATATTTACCAAAAAAAAACATATGGATATATATAATATATATATATATATTTACAATTTAATATGTCTATGTATATTTTTTCTATATGTATATATTTACATTTTAATACATACATATATACATGTATATGTATGTATATATATATATGTTTATTTACATAAATGTACACATACATATTTACATGTATATATTGCGACGGACCCGCAGATAGAATTCGCAAATCAGTGAGACAATCACTTAGAACTCTTCCTCAGTGATACTTGGGGGGCGCACTAAGAATTATGGCGGGCGCACTAAGAACTGTCGGCAGTGATACCATAAGAACGCACTAAGAATTCGAAAGGCCATATCACAACCATGCACTTAGAATCCCCAACTGCAGTTAGAATTGAAGTGAAATCCCAAAACCACAAAAAACAGTGCTGTTAGACTTGTATCAACTCCTAATCCACCCTGAAAATCGACTGCTGTACTATTGTATACCCCACCCCAACCCCCCGAAGAGGCACAATAGCGTTTTTAAGCGACGGCGAAGCAGGCGTCCTGAGGGTGTATCTACACATTGTATAGTGTGTATGTACACATATATATATATGCTAACCCCCCCTCCAAAACCCACCGCGCAGAAGATTCAGATGCTTATTGATGTGTCAAGGAACCTTTGTTGAAAAGTTGTTTCTTTTAGAATGATATCAAGCCGTCCTTCAATCATACACCAGATTCCTACACAATATGCAGTGTGTGATCAACATTCAGTATTGCTGTCGATGCAAATTGTTTCATTCCTGGAAAAAAAAGTTGTTAAAGGAACATGCTGCTTACAGGTTACAATCTGCCTTGATGATATTTCCTCAAGTAAGCAGCTCAGCCTTCCTATTGTGTTTTTGAGTGTGACCATTTTTCAGGAAAGACTTCACTTGTTCAAAACAATTGCCCTGAAGACAAGGTCTTCCCTTGAGTGCAGAAACATACAATATGTGGAAAAATGAAATGCGCCTTTTAATAAAGTTCAGACTTCCTGCTCAATTCTGTGCATGACATTTGCCTTGAAAGGAAAACGTCACTTCTTCAAAATAATGATGCCTGTTTTGTTCAGATGTTTCATTCATATGGAAGGGTATATTGTACACATACAATCATGACCTGTTTCTTTCAAAAAATACTACATACACCCAAGGGTTCTACTTCATAGTAATGTTTTCTTTGTATTACTGCATGAATTTCAATCAAATGGTTCACTCCCTTGTGAAGGATGCGTTTCACATACTTGCACCAACATGTTCTTTAAGGAATACCATAATCATTGTCTAAAATGAGTACTCAAAGGCTTCCTTTCTCAAGGAATACTACACCCTCTATTTTCCAGGAATCTGTTACTCTACTTAATGAAATGTTGCAAAAAGTGATGCTACGCTTCTACAGTTCTTTCAGAATACAGAGTGCTGCATCCATTTTAAGTACTGCTGCATCTATTGATGCATTCTATGCAAAAAAAAAAAATGTTGCACTTTCTTGAAGGAATGCTCCACCATGTTTAAGGAAGGAATCGCTCTTTACAATGGAACATTGCAAAAAAGCAATGCTACACTACAACTCTTTTCCAGATATATTATATTATATATACTGTCACTGTTATCAAGGAATACTGCATAGACTGAGTCGCTTTTCTTCAAAAGGGGCAATATCAATTTCACAGAGGTAGCATTTGTGAGGTTTTTTGTTTAAACAAAAAGGCGGCTCACATTTTTATAGTGTGCAGTTTTTTGGGGGGGATTGGTTTTTTTGGATTGTTTTTTCCCGAATAAATCAATCAATATATGAAAAATAATAAATGCAATAAAAATAGATAACCAAAATTTCCTTCAGGTTTCAAGTCTGACTCAAGTCTGAGTGACTTATGGATCCAAGATCCAAGATCCAGGATTTCCAAGATTTCCACCATGGATCCAAGAAAAGCTTTCTGGAAATCTTGGATCTTGGATCCATAAGTCACTCAGACTTGAGTCCAGACTTGAGTCAGACTTGAAACCTGAAGGAAATTTTGGTTATCTATTTTTATTGCATTTATTATTTTTCATATATTGATTGATTTATGATGCCTAAATCCCCTCAATTTTGACTATGAAGAAAAGGTACCTAAAATACACTAAATTTACTGCAAATACCAGTAAAAAATGACTTTCGGTGGTTTTTTTTGGGTGGGTACATATATATATATATATTTATTTATTTATATTTATATATACATATATATTCTGTATATATAAGATATACTGTGTATATATATATATATTATACTGTGTATATATATACTGTATATATATATACACTGTATATATATATATACTGTATATATATACTGTATATATATATACTGGTTGGTGGTTTCAACCCCGCTGAAAAATATTAGTCAGTTGGCATGATTATTCCCAATATATGGAAAAAAATGTTTCAAGCCACCAATCAGTATATAAGGTATATATATATACATCTACAGCGGAGGTATATTGTCATTCTACATAGCCCTAGCTCTGTTGGATACGTCCGGAGTGCTGGATCTGTCCCTCCATGGGGTGCACCTCTTTCCGACCACTCCCGCCACCACTGGGCCCGTGT
Source organism: Cladocopium goreaui (assembly GCA_947184155.2). Lineage (NCBI taxonomy): Eukaryota > Dinophyceae > Suessiales > Symbiodiniaceae > Cladocopium > Cladocopium goreaui. Next base: position 733,207 of record CAMXCT020000114.1, on the reverse strand, counting down.
GGATTCCCATTTTCACCTCGACAGAGACTGGGATGGATCGTCAAGGATCATCATCCATGGGATGCACCAAAGGAATGTGGTAAACCCCATGGTAAACCCAACAATGACGATCCCCAAAATCACGATTTTTGGTGGTAACATGTGGTAACATGTGGTAACCATCCCCAGTCATGGTAGGTTTATGGCAGTTTTTCCACAAACTCGGCTCCTGATGAAATACTGCGCTGCCAAGCCACGCCGGAATTGAAGGTGGTCCTGGCCGGTTTTTCACCGTTGCAAGATCTACTTGGAGGAATCGTCCCAAATGGGTACAAACCTCCACATGCCTTGAATCTGGGGGAACTCCTGTTCCATCCACTTAAGGGGAGCTGCAAAGTAAAGCTTAATGCCAGGGCGGTTTCACCTTCTAAATGGTTAAAAGACAAAGATGTTAAAAGGTAGATCAGTGGAATCCTCAGTTTTTGTAGACACCAAAATGACTCAAATGACATACTGTGCGTTCCCTATTCCGGCGGGTTGCACCGTTTTCTTTGGGTTAGTTGTACGATCAAGTCATACTCTGAAATGTCTGGAACCCCCAAAGCATTCGTGAACAAGAAACATGTTAGGTGCAGTATGCATATAATGATCGAATTCTACGTGCTATGTTTGTAATGCAATGCAATGTAATACAATCTAACGTAACATAAAGAAATGTAATGCAATCTAGTAGGACAAAAATATAATGACATAAAATGCACTGTAAATGAAACTGACAATGGAATGTATATACACTATAAAATAGATAAGACTGTAATGGAATGGAACATTAACAAGTACATCAGCTATTACATCAGCTATTATCTGTGGCTTATTTTCCATAGCTATCTTAAATAACCATACGCTATACCTATTATCTGCCGCTGTTCATGACGGAGATCTCCTGGGCAAGTTCTTCAACTCCCAGGCCACCAGCAGCAAACGGCTCAAGCAGCCCGTGTGGCCGGTGAGGTGATCCTGCACCGGCACCACATCTGGGGAGCTGAGGTGAGTTTTCATGTGGGCTAATGTGCCATAATCATTGCGGATGGTTTAATGATATATATATATGTATATATATATATGGGTAGTTATATATATAGAGGTATTTATATACATATATATATATATGTGTGGAAATGAATCATCATTGAATGATCATCTTGTGGTAAGGAGATAATTCATAATATCTGGTTAATGATGATAATAATCATGATAATGATGCTAGTAGCAGATATGGTAATGGTGGTTGTTGAATGATCAGCATTCATCATCATGATTGATGATTAGTGATGGTCAGTGGTAGTTAATGGTTGTTAAAGATGATATTTCATGATAATGATGATGCCGATATCATGATTATCGTCATGATCAGAATCACACTAATGGTTATAGTGTATAAATATCAAAATGGTGATGATAGTACTGATTGTGATGGAAATATTGTCGCGTGGTTTTCTCTTGTTCTGTTTCCTAACAGATATGTGTTTGAAAACTAGTAGTAATGTCAATGACGGATGGTGATGATGGTGATGGTGGTGATGATGATGATGATACTGATACTGATACTGATACTGATACTAATACTGATACTGATACTGATACCAATACGGATACTGATACTGATACTGATACAATATATATGAAACTAAATAATTAATCAGAATGAAAACAATCATAATAGCCATGAATATGATATGATATATAGTGGGTTGAGACATTCCCCTCATAGATGAGTGGATTTAAGCGTCGAGCAAGGCTGGAGAGCATCATCATACCAGCAAACCTAAAGAAGGCTCCTGTTGGATCACTGGGAAACGCTCAAAAATGGGGTAGCAAGGACAAAAGAACCCAGAAAAATGCTGCTGTTCCCCTTAACATCCCTTAACCCAAAAATCCTTCCATTTTGGGGCCCTTGTGTTCAGCCATGCCCATCTGTACGAGTCTCCCGGTTCTTGGGATGTTCATCCCCATTCAACCAATGATTCATAACATGTCATCATCGTATATGGAGGTGTCCATAAAAGCTGGCACCCCAATAGCTGGATGGTTTATTGATGTTTATTTCATGGAAAATCCCAATCTAAAATGGATGATGACTGGGGGTACCCCCATGACTTAAGAAAACTCTTTGAAATCGCTCTCCTCATCCTGATCTGTGGGCGAGACCCCAACGCCGCAGACGTATTCCTCACCTGGAATGACGCACTGCATCCAAGAAAAGTGTGGGCATGCCAGGTGTTACTGCAAAATGGCATCATTGAACAAAATGTATCGTAGTCATTCTTGGTGATGTGAGTGCATTGCAATTTCATGTAGTTTCCCATGTACACTTCATAAATATTCATAAATCATCATTTCAGGCTTCAGATGTCTCCAATGCTTGGCTGCTTCACAAGGCCCCGTGCCTACAGTTTCGATCTTGGTGACCCCGTGAGTGGCACAGATCACATCAATCTCAATGAAGGTATCCTTGGCAGCGATGAACTAAGGTGGCTGGATTCATCCAGTCGAAGGGAAACCAGAGATACCAGAGCACGACTTGCCACTTTGTTGCACCTAGTTTGAGCATTGCATTCATGAAAGTTTGAAGCTAGAAGATCCTCTACGGTAGTCACAGATTGAGCTTACAAGAATAATCTTTCCATTCGTGCCTTGTCAAGCTTTTGTTCCGTGCCCAAACCTCAAAAGCCCCCACCCCCTGGCAGTGACCGAGCTGCGTTGAGGAAGCGGAAGAGCTTCACTGGAGTCATGGTCATGGAATATCTTTCGAAGTCGGTCAGGAGAACGAACAAAATCGAAACTCGCTCCACCCCTTGGCGTGGCCATGGCGAGCAGTGGTGAACACTGGGACCATCTGGGACCCAGCCCCGCCGCGAAAACGCCGAGGTTCTATCGCCGATGGCGTGGGACGGATTGCGTAAAATGCGCTTCACCAAAAATGGTGGTAGGATGGAATTGAACACCTCAGAATCGTTGCAGCATATTGCAGCAGAAGGATTTTTTTGGCTCAAGCCGGCAGTGAGAACTATGGGTTTGGCTGCAACCAGAATGCTGTCAACTTCCTTTCAGGTGCACTAAGTCCAAGCACTGCCACCTGGATTTGCAACCTCATTTCAGCGATTTACCTCGAAGATACCCCACATATGGATAAAATAATAGGCTGTATTACGGTATTAGGGGATATTGTCGGAATATTAGGGACTATTGGGACTAGTAGGTGACATAGTGAGATCTAAATAGATCTAATATACTAATAACATCTAATAACTTCCATTGTAGAGCCCATATGTCAGCTATTGTCAGCTCCATCTCCTTTCCCCACCGAGGCGCTGTGAACATCTTCGAACACATCTTACGGCGTTCCAACTCTTTCTGCGTCGCGGGCATCGCGGGGTCCGGGGGAGTCGGCTGGGGGTGCACCATGGCATACCATGGACATGTCCTTGAAATACACCAACTGGTCTCGTCAAGTTCATTGAATTTCTACATTTCTAGTCCAAGGATGTCCAAGGCCTTTTGCCTCTCAACTGGCATCACTGTAGGTTGGTTCGAAGAACTCCACAAATCAGCACTTTTCGCGACCCAATTCTGCTACCATCGCACCTCTGCTTGGCGGCGCTGTAGCTTTCCCAAGTGTTTCTTCTGCGCGATGGCGATCGTATTGACCACCAGCAGCGATAAGACTCCTGACATAGCACGCGGCATGTTGCGCTGGAACTGAATTCTGAAACCTTCAACAAAATGAACTTGAAAGTTGGAGGATTGTTTTCAAGTTCGCACTGGCCCCGTTGGGGTTCCATGTTGAAGATTTCAGGTTGTAGTATTGTCCTGAATCCTGAAGCGGTCACATCCAACCTCTAGGTGCGTTTAGTAAAGCCAGTGTCTTCCTTTGGCACCGTTCTCTTGTAGCAAAAACTACTGCAGATGGTGAATTCATAGGGCCCCAAATAGTCTGAAGAATTCGCTGTACTGCTATCAATCATTCCTCAAACAACTTCCCAGACAACCACAACTTCCGCCTACGGCTGTATCCAGGATCTGTTGACGAAGATGCACCTGGCGCTTTGGCAGGTGGTGCATCAGCTGCTTGGTGCAACTTGGTGCAACTTGGTGCAACTTGGTACGGTTCTTAAGTTATTTAGGGAGTCATCACCAAAAATGAGGATTCAACATGATTCAACCAGCACGTGGGGCTGGTTAACGCACATCAACAAGCTCAACGGTCGACCACGATCGTCCACGGTCGACCACGGTCGCCTCCGCGACGTCGGAGCTGCAATGGAAGAGGACGACGATCAAGTAGGACGAGTAGACCAAGGTCCTGCCAAAATCGTCCAAGGCACCAACAGCGAAAAATTCGACCAAACATGCGGATCTATGTGTGGAAGATCAATTGTAATTGCAGGAATGTCACTTTTAAAGCGTCCACAAAACCTAGAAAATCATCATCACATCCGAAACCGTTGCAGAAAGAGCAAAGTTTCCAAAGTCAGGTCCCCACCAGTCGCAGAGCCAGAATGCAGAACTTGTCCTTGATAAGCTGAAGATGATCAAAGTGGTCAAGGATGGGTAGTACATCACCTTAGCTGCATTTCTTTCAGTCCAGTGGAAAGTTACATTCCCCCAGACCTGGGATACCTGGGATATTCCACTGGGGGACCAGGCAGACATCAAGATGTAGATCATGTCGAAGTACAGCACCTGATATCCTCACGCGGCTGCGGTTCTCAAAGAAACCACAACCAGCACCTCTCCAAAGGCCATAAACACTGGGCCCTGTCAACCAAATCATCAAGATATATATATATATATATACGTATACGTATACGTATACGTATGTATATATATATATATATACTGTGTTTTGGTGGTGCTTTTGCGGTTTTTGAATTTTTGAACTTTCTGAGAGCAGCCACGATTTGGTGTTTTTGCGGTTTTGATTTTTTGAATTTTCTGAGAGCAACCACGATTTGGTGTTTTTTGCGGTTTTTGATTTTTTGAATTCTCTGAGAGCAACCACGATTTGGTGTTTTATATATTTAAATTATTATAATATATTCAGTACTTCAAGTGACCTATGGTCTTTCATGTCTGTCTCACATCAGACATCTTAAAACCCTGAACACATGAGGGGTTTGACATAACACCTTGGCACATGGAGATGTTTCGGACCAAGAGGCCGGTGATTTCCACAGACTCGTTCCAGGTCAACGTTGGATCGAATATCATTGGATCTGCTGCCACTAGAGAGATGAGCCTCGCTGGGTCCCAGTCAGCTCAACATCACGTGTTGCGTTACATCGGGCCGTCATCGTCATCCGACCATCAAAATTACGTACCCCCCCTCGGTTCCTGCAAACATCCGACCATCACCTGGCCACGCCACGACTTCATCCATGCTGCTGAGCAACGCATCAAAGCCCAAGATAACCAGATACAACCAGATCCTGCCACCAGGAAACATATCCACCCAGGATATCTGTAAGACATCAGAGGTTCCAAAATTGCTCAGTGAGTTCCATTGCTCAATCAGTGAGGAAATACGCTGGTACAGCACGTACATGCCAGGTCAAGACGCTGGGAAACCCGGGGTATGTTGCGTTTTAACACACCGTATGTGCTCAGAGCAACGCAGGATCAATGGAGAAATGAGGAAAGAATATATAGTTGTTCTTCAGAGTCATAATCTTGCTTTGCTCGGACATGAAACACATGTCGAATCATGTCCATCCTCAGAAATCTACCAATGTTTCTTTCCCTTCATCCAATGTTTACCTGCAACAATGCCCAAGCAATTTCCTCGGATATTTGATAACGTACAGCAAGATCGGCCACTCAATGGCGTAGGTGATGAGATACCTAGCCATTTCAATCCGCGCATCAAAAGAATCCGGATGAAAACTCTGACAATCCTGTTCTCCCCCCCCAGACTTCGTTGCAGCAAGTCAAAGGTCGCTTAAGGGCCTGAAGAACTCCTCAACCGTCAGGAACTACCCGAAATTCCATTCAAACCCTCCCAAACTCAGGATTCAAACTCAAACTGAGGATGTTCCAAATGTTCCAAAATTCCAAACTCGCCATGTTTTCAAGAACCACGAAAAACAACGAAGGTGGACAGCGCTGCGATGCTTCGCCGAGACACTGGACCCAGAGCGCCCAGGGATCCTTCAAAACGATCGCCGCCTGGGAGCATGGCCAACAATTGGAGATGTAATCGATGGACATCAATTGGTAATTCAAGATAAGCTATGGAAATCCTCCTTCAGATTGATCATCGAACTAAATGGACCATTTCTCCAGAGGTTTCTCTCAAGGGATCAAGGGCAACCATGGGTTTTACCACCAAATGCCAAGGGTTTCTTGTACTTTGTCCCTTTAACAAATTCTAGGATGTAAACTGGAAACATCGCAACAATTCTACTTTCCACACTATGTGACTATGTGCAATGTGAACCCTAGCAACTTGGGTATACTATAAGATATCAAATTCATCTGCAGAACGGATTGATGCGAAGATGCGAGGAAAAAGTTGCTGCGAAATTCAATGCTGGTGATGGAATATCTATGTCCAGTCCCGTTGGTTTCATATGGTTTCATCACCCAACCATTAGTAAGGGATCATCTCAAACCAACGAACTCCGTGACTGGTAGGAGATGTTCAACCCGATGGTTCATAGACTTCGTTGCAATAGAATGCATTAATCCGGGACCGTGGCTGACTGGACAGGCAAATTGCGAAGGTCTGGAAGGATAGGAAGATGTTCTCTATGAGGATGATGGTAGCACCTCGGGTCAGCGCGAACTCATTCCAGATTGAAACCTCTCGAGTATGTTTGGGGGATCCCAAACAGAAATCTGTCTGTCAGATGTTGCTTGTTAATTCGGGTGAGGGATCAAAAAATAAATATTTAAGGCATCAAAAAAATATATATATATATATTATATTGCCCTGGAATCCCTTGCTTTCTATGGCCCTTGCAACAGTTTGGAGAGAAAACCAAGCATTTCTGTGGTATTTGCATCGTTTTGGAAGTGGAACCTCTCGCCCGTAAGGTTTTTGCAGGACATTGGACCTAGAAATCGAGCATTCGCAGGGCTCGACGCTGCCGTTTCGACAGCACCTGCAACACTTTGGAGTTCGAATTTTTGATGTTCGATGGTTGCTTTGAAACTTACATTGGTTTAAAATTTGTTTATGTTTGGTTTGGGGGTTGATTTAGGTTTGGTTTGATGCGTATTACGTTGCCTTAGGTTGGTTTAGGGTTAGTTTAGGGTCTATGGTTTACTAGGTGTCTATTCAGGGTTGGTTTATCTAGGTTTCGTTCAAATATTATTCAAATTTATTTAAAGATATTTAAAGTTTTTTGGTGTTTATGTAGGGTTGGTTTAGGGTTTATTTTGATTTCGGTCAAGACTTTGTGGTTTAGGTTTCGTTTGGGATCTATTGAGGGTTGGTTGTTTGTTTATTTAGGGTTGGTTTAGGATTTGTTTAGGGTATATTTAGGGTTGGTTTTAGGGTTTGTTTAGGGTTGGTATTAAGATTTGTGTAGGTGCTGCTCAAAGTTTATTTAGGGTTGATTCAGGATGTATTTGGATCCCTATGAACATACACGGGAGGGGGTCCTGCAAGCCATTTTATAGACATAAAATGGTTTTCACTATAAAATGACTAGACACTGCTTATAAAATGAGTGGCCCCAACCCAAATGAAAACACTATATTTTGAGGGGGCCTGACCCCAGAACACCTTGAACTTGAACCACAAAATCTCTATAAAACGACTGGTTCCCTTTCCAAATGGTCAAGGCACAAGTCAACAGATTTCAGCCCCTCACTTAGAATCATACTATTTTCCCATTCCTTCATTTTGTTTCCAATGCCGCCCAGTGCCAACCCTGGCCTTTCAACGGGCCATTTTGGAATAGCGTGGGCTACTTGATTTCCAAGTGACGCCACCACAAAAAAGGCTAGCCTCAACCTTTCGACCCACCATGAAATTGGTGATTGAGACAGCATCTGCCGTCCTTTTGCATTCCTTGATTTTGCTTCCAATGCCTCCAAATGCCAACCCTGGCCTTTCAATGTGCCATTTTGGAATAGTGTTGGCTACTTGTATGATTTCCAAGTGCCACCACTATAAAATGGCTGGCCTCAACCTTTCAACCCACCATGAAATTGGTGATTGAGACAGCATCTGCCATCCTTTTGCATTCCTTGATTTTGCTTCCAATGCCTCCAAATGCCAACCCTGGCCTTTCAATGTGCCATTTTGGAATAGTGTTGGCTACTTGTATGATTTCCAAGTGCCACCACTATAAAATGGCTGGCCTCAACCTTTCAACCCACCATGAAATTGACGATTGAGCCAGCACCTGCCATCCTTTTGGGTTGAAATTGCCTGGAAAGCTGGGAATTCAACCCAATCACCAGTTTCATATTGGGTTGGTGGGTTGAGGCTAGCCATTTTGTAGCGGCTAGATTTGGGAAATTGTGCAAGTAGCCAACATTAAAACACAGTAGCCCATTGAAAGGCCATGGCTAGATAGCACAATGTGGGCTACTGTTTTATAATGTGGGCTACTTGCACAATTTCCCAAATCTAGACACTATAAAATGTAAAATGAGGGAATGCAAAGAGATGGTTTGCCCATCTTCCCTGAGCATGTCTTCAGAACTTGACATGGCACAGGGCCGGTCTCCTTTTCGGAGGTTGTGCCCCCACCCGAGGCATCTTTGATCAAATGATCAATGGCTGCGGATAAGAACCACCTGGATCATGACTGCACTGCAAAAACCTGAACAAATTTGGACAGATTTCAGCTACAACCCTAAAATCACTATAAAGTAGGGTGAGTGACCCCCTGAAGGAGCGCCGCTCCTTTCAATGGGCCATTTTGGAATAGTGTTGGCTACTTGTATGATTTCCAAGTGCCACCACTATAAAATGGCTGGCCTCAACTTTTCAACCCACCATGAAATTGACGATTGAGCCAGCACCTGGCATCCTTTTGGGTTGAAATTGTCTGGAAAGCTGGGAATTCAACCCAATCACCAGTTTCATATTGGGTTGGTGGGTTGAGGCTAGCCATTTTGTAGTGGCTAGATTTGGGAAATTGTGCAAGTAGCCCACATTAAAAAACAGTAGCCCACATTGTGCTATCTAGCCATGGCCTTTCAATGGGCTACTGTGTTTTAATGTTGGCTACTTGCACAATTTCCCAAATCTAGCCACTACAAAATGGCTAGCCTCAACCCACCAACCCAATATGAAACTGGTGATTGGGTTGAATTCCCAGCTTTCCAGGCAATTTCAACCCAAAAGGATGCCAGGTGCTGGCTCAATCGTCAATTTCATGGTGGGTTGAAAGGTTGAGGCCAGCCATTTTATAGTGGTGGCACTTGGAAATCATACAAGTAGCCAACACTATTCCAAAATGGCACATTGAAAGGCCAGGGTTGGCATTTGGAGGCATTGGAAGCAAAATCAAGGAATGCAAAAGGATGGCAGATGCTGCCTCAATCATCAATTTCATGGTGGGTTGAAAGGTTGAGGCCAGCCATTTTATAGTAGTGGCACTTGGAAATCATACAAGTAGCCAACACTATTCCAAAATGGCACATTGAAAGGCCAGGGTTGGCATTTGGAGGCATTGGAAGCAAAATCAAGGAATGCAAAAGGATGGCAGATGCTGTCTCAATCACCAATTTCATGGTGGGCTGAAAGGTTGAGGCTAGCCTTTTTTGTGGTGGCGGCACTTGGAAATCAAGTAGCCCACACTATTCCAAAATGGCCCGTTGAAAGGCCAGGGTTGGCACTGGGCGGCATTGGAAACAAAATGAAGGAATGGGAAAATAGTATGATTCTAAGTGAGGGGCTGAAATCTGTTGACTTGTGCCTTGAGCATTTGGAAAGGGAACCAGTCGTTTTATAGAGATTTTGTGGTTCAAGTTCAAGGTGTTCTGGGGTCAGGCCCCCTCAAAATATAGTGTTTTCATTTGGGTTGGGGCCACTCGTTTTATAAGCAGTGTCTAGTCATATTTAGGGTTGATTCAGGGTTTCTTTAGGGTTGGCTTAGGGGTTATTTTGGGTTGGTTTAAAGTCGATCTATGTAGGTCTTGTTTCCGGTGTCTTTCGGGTTGGTTTAGTGATATATTTCTGGTTGGTTCAGGGTTGGTTTAGGATTTATGTAGGGTTGGTTTGTGGTTTATTTGGGTTTGCTTAGGATCTATTTAGGGTTGGTTCGTGTTTGTTTAATACGTGTTCTTTAGGGTTTATTTACGGTTGGTTTATGGTTTTTAGGGGTGGCTTAGGGTTTATTTGGGGTTGGTTTAGGGATTATCTGCGATTGGTTTAAACTTGATTTTGGTTTCGCTTACAACTGATTTAAGGTTCGTTTAGGTTTCGTTTAGGGTTTACGTAAGATTTGTTTAGGGTTTATTTAGGGGCTGATTGAGGGTTGGTTTAGGATTCGTTTAAGACTTACTTTGGCTTGGGGGGTAGTTCAGGGGTTATTGAGGCTGATTTAGTTTTTTTTACGGCTGGTTGAATTAAGGCTTATCTTCAAAATGTTTTAAGGCACCAGAGCCACCAAGGGACGGAAGGACCAAGGGACCAGAAGACCAAAGGACCAAGGGACCAGAGGACCAAGGGACCAGGGGACGAAGGGAGAGGACTGAAGGACCGGGAGATTCAAAGACCACAAGATTTGAAAATTACATAAAAGGGCCAAAACACTACACCAGCGCAGGAAAATTGAATATGTTTTTTTGATGCCTTAAATATGTGTTTATTGATGCCTTAAATATTTATTTTTTGATGCCTTAGATATTTTTTGTTGAACCCCATACCGTTAAAAACGGTCTGGCTCACTACACTTACAGCAACCAAACAGAAAAAAAGAAGTTCCACAAAAATAGTGAGACATCATTGAGACATCTCTGTTCTATCCTTTTGGGACGGGTCATGACGGGTCCAGCCATGGAAGCTTTCGGAGCCCCCACAGCAGTGCAGCCATGGCACCAAACTTGATGTTTCGCTCTACCACTTCCCTCCGCCAGAGTCGGGTCCGCTCCAAGCGGCATGGACCGTCTCCTTGGATCAAATCAGCAACGGGGCGATTCAAGGGACAGCCGGAAGACTTTGTTTTTGCCCAGAAATTCTAGAGGCTTCCTGTAGTAGATTGATGTAGATTGTCCTTTTAATTCTGAACACCAAAGAAAAATAGGATGTTGGCAAGATGCTTAGTGGCATCCATAGATAGAAATGGATTTGGTGATGATTCCTTTCTGCCCTTAGAGCGTCACTACTTTTTTTCACAACAACTGGACTGGAGCCTCTTGGTTTCAAAGTCAATGTCACTGGTTGTTACAAAGGAACTTTGAAGCTGGTCGTATTGGGGTTCACATATGCATCATGTGCGGAAAGGAGCTTACTCGGAAAACACCCCTTCAAGGTGTGTATACTGTATATACTGTATATATAGATATCAGATATAGATATAGATTGATATATAGATATATGATATTATATGATTATATATGCGTGTCCCCTGGGACCAAATGAAAGACACAGCAACAGAGCCCGTCCGTTTGAAGAGTTCCACCACTGTCCCCAATATTGACCTACTTGATCCGGAGATGTGTCGAACCAAACCATACCAAACCCTCAGATCTCCATTCCAGATGTGTCGAGGAACTCGCATCGTTGTCAGAACCCCTCTCATCATCCAGCTGTCTGCAAATCCTGGAGATGGAGGGCAGTCTTTCTGAGACTTTTCTTGCCAGGCTCATTACATTTTTAGCACGAGCGAGTGAAGGGAAGGAACGGAAAGGATTCTATGATACGCCATGTGCACTTTAGAGGCAACACCTCTTCTTACTGTTGCCAAATCACGAGAAATCCATCAAGCAGCACCATGGTATGAAGCTGCCAGCACTTCTAAGCGACTTGTTATTTCGTACGACCTGCCAACATCACTCAGTGATCTTCACACCAAGTCACCCCATTGAAGAGCCTTCTGAATCGGACTCCTGGCCCAGCGCTGCTTAACCCTCTGCGAATCCAACACAGCAAGGGAAAACCCCAGCTTCAGGCTTCAGCGGCAAAATCATCTATGAATTCAACGGCAACTGGTGAATTTTCCTTTGCCAGGTTTCATTCAACAAGAAACGCAAGTTGGCGCCGGAGCCGGCCATACAGCAAATAGGTTAAATAGGTACCCGATTTCACTACTACCCTTGTCCAACCCCTTGTTGCCTTTCACTGTCAGGTCAATCCTATTGACGTTCATCTCGACATAGTCATGCGTTTATAGGCTCAGGCTATATAGGAACCGTGTTTTCAGGATAACGACATTGTCATTGTGGTTCCTTGGAGACGAAAAATATTTAACAATATTTAACAAAGCCCAATTTGTGAAAACTTCATTTTGTACTGCGTTTTTACAGTGTATTTTGCATTTTGATATGTTCATGCATCAAAGGAGTTGCCTGGTGTAGCTGGTGGACAGTTGTGAGATTTGTGCTTGGGTCCTTTCAATAGGATCCACTTCTGCACTGTCAAAATCACAAAAGATAGTGCTGGTCACCATCGCAACTGCAAGGTGTCTCCATGAATCTCTATTAACCAACATCGCATTTACAGCGGGTTTTGACGAAATTCTAATGGGGACACCACGAATCAACCAAAAAAATACTGAAAAAAAACTGATATAATTCATGTGTATGTACATAATCGATACACACACGCATACATAATGGCGGTGTTAGACTGGTTTTGCAGCGTTTTTCACCATAAACCACATACATGCAGGGTGGAAACACAATCACACGCCAACCAAGTACTACATTGGGCTTTGTCCCCCAAAGCGGGATGAAAACTGGAAATCCTTCAGGAAACCACTTTTGAAGCTTCACCAATCCATGTTGCTTCACTCGGCGAAGCTTCCATGATTTGATAGCTTCAATTCCGACTTTTTTGACACAAACTCAGAACTCTAATACTGGCATAAATATACTATATACGTTATATAGTACATCTATACATATACTATATATACACTACACACATCATCACACATCAATCACACATCAATCAGTGTATATCAAGAACCTGGATCCCGGCCTCACAGGAGGACTCGCTGCTGTCGGGCCCGCTGCTGCCATGATCCCCAAGCTCTTCTCGGAGCTAAATGTGATCAATGTGGGATGCAAACCAATGATTCAATGTCATAGAATTTCATCATCAACTCCAAAATATGTTTTTTTTTTTTGAAACATGTTCACTCCAAAATCTGGGGGAATGGTTGAAACATGTTCAAACCCCCGCCATAAAAATGGTCCCTTGGTTGGGGCTTTCCACATGAGAAGCTGAATGAATGGTGGTATCCAACAGGTGGGAACAATGGTATAATGATCAAGACCAGAGAGAGGTAACACTGGGGCCGTTGTCGCTGGTTTCAATCAATTACACTGGATCCAACCAGAAAGGACCACAAGAAGAGGCATATTTGACAAATAGTTCCAAAGGAAAGTATCAAAAAGGGATGCAGACGGGACATGTGGGACTTTTGGGGGAGCAGAGATTTTGCCCATTCTCACACAATTCAAAAAAAGTGAGATTCTTGGCCAATGTGAGATTGCCAAGCCAATTGTCCCTTAAAAGTTGGATTCCAGCGATTCCAGCTGTGACACAACTGTGGAGCCGTGGATTCCCCGGCCTCATCTTTCGGGCTCACATAGCCTTTTGGCGAAGAAGGAAGCAAGGTCATGGCAGCCGGTGCCGCATGCCACATGCACTGAGTGGACGGCTTGGGATTGGGAGGTGCGATGGCTGTGATAAAAGTGCCCGAGCACAGTCACGTGTCTCACCTACCAATGTTGGGCCTTTGACCAAAAAGCGCAGCTCGAAAATTCTGTCTGGGCGTGTGAAGGGGTGAAACGCCTTAAGTGAGACCTTCAAACGGCCGCGGGCAGGAACCGCTGGTGGAACCTTGTGTCCACCACGACTTGCAAAACCTAGCAGTTCAATGATGCAAAGTGAGTGGTTTCGCCGTCCCGCCCAAGAGTTTCACAATGCTTTTTAACACAAATTGAACGTAAAGTGAACAAGATGTGGTTTGAGAGGATGCTTTCAGTGAGCTATATAATTTATATAAGTACAAATCAATCTTTTCACCCAAAGCCCTTAGCCAGAGGCATTTCTTGTCAAGACATTATATTGTATACTCTGTATACTCTGTATACTCTGTATACTCTGTATACTCTGTATACTCTGTACGTATCTGCACGATTTGCACGCCAAGCAATCTAGAATCTGAATCTGGCCAACATTTGCCAGTTGGTTCAACCCTGAGTTCCCACAACTAGTCACCTGATTCTTCCGGTTTCCTGAGAACTGAAGTGATTCCCAACCCAGTCCCGTCAAGTCCTGGGGGGACAGTAGTGCTGGGCGAAGAATGCCTTGATCTTTGCGGCCAAGGTGTACTGCGCGGGCGCAGCATCACCGAATTTGTTCAAGCTCCCACGAGGAAGCAGGATATCATGATATCATCTATAGACTGTATAGACCCCAAATACATCGAAAAGTTGCAAAAGAAATAAGGGAACTATCATCTACCAAATCCTGGAAAAATCGATGCTGTCTTGCTGGCATCTAGGGACCTCTGTACTGTCTGGAAGTATGAATACCCTTAAGGAATAACCAATGTTCGCCCTCCAAGTAGTAGATCGAAACGGTTGGAATGTTTTGAGCATTGCATTAATCCAATCATTTTGACAGTGTTGATGCATCCTCCATATGCGTGTGGGCGAAAATTGGCAATACCCAAAAATTGTCAATGGTGAAAATGATGAAGACCAAGCATAATCATTTGATTTTTTGGAGGTTTCCCCTGGTTTTCCCATCAATTTTCAGACAAGGCCCTCTCATGGCCTCATTAGTACTGCGCAGGGTTTGCACATTGCCCGTGTGGAAGCGAATCATCGGCTTCTCCTAAGCGGGGATGGAGAAGTAACCAATAATTTAATAATGGAGTACATGTTATCTAAACCCAATAATAAACAAAAATGTACTCCATTAAAATGGGTTAAATAAAATGACCATAAATGGGTTGTATAAACAATCTTAAACAATCCCCAAATACTAGGTCTATCATTGGGTTTACCACATGATTGGGCAACCAATGAGGCTAAACAAAATCGTCGGAGGTTTGCCATGGGAAATTGATCACAAGCATCCCCCAAGTTTGATGTTGCAACTTATTCACCTTAAATCTCATCTAGTTGCCATGCTATCCCCAAGCCATGTTCTCAGGAGTTGAGGCAAAGAGTCTGCGGCCATCAGGTTGATCAAACTCTCCACCCGCCATTCTTGGCTCTTGCGATTCTTGTTGTGTTCGCTGTCCACAGCCTGCACCTGCGAGTCGAACGGCCCTTGCCCCCCCCCAAAAAAAAAGAGAGAGCGGGGGACTGTGGGAGTGCGTTTTTGTGTCAGTTTTACAGTATGTTGTTGGTCCTAGTTACTAATTCTTCATACACATCATCATGGCTGAGTAGACATGGGTCAACCACTCATGGACCTCCGTGGGTTTGTTTTTGTTCCATTGGGTTTTGAAAATGTTGGGCAGAAGTTGGAGAAACCTCGAGAAAACCTATTAATTTCTTCAATGCTGTCTGCACATTGCTCTTCCGCTTTGGCATCCAACTCAATATACAAAACACAATAAAACAAGTCAATGAAGGTCCATGATTGGTTGAGACATAGGGTTGCTTTTTGTTTTTTGGTCTGGATGCCAAAGCAAAAAAATGATTGTGTTTTATGGTTGTGCCAATGAAGAATATATATATACATATGGTTTGTGGTCAGAAACAGACAAGGTCATTAAACTAAGTCATATGCAGAAAAGTTGCACTCCCACAGTCCCCTGTTCTTTAAAAAAAAATGTACCTGGTGATGGAAACAAACATTGCGACAATCATATCATCTACAATCCCACCTTTAATGAGCTGATACATGTTGATACCACTTTTAAGTGTCATCCTTAGATCTTAAACTCAGCACGTCCTCCGTTCCACGTGCACCGCCTCGTCCCACACCCAGGAGGCGTTGAAGGTGGGCTGGGAGAAGATGTCGGCATAGCGCTGCATCGCTCCCGCGAGCGCCTCACAGGGGGCACCATGCCATGGATGGGTCACAATCGGTCACAATCTATGATTTTCTGGATGATTTTCCATGATGTTCTATAGTTTTCCATGATTTTCCATGGTCTTTTCCATAGTTTTGGATGATTGTCCAAGATGGATCAAGATGGGATGAAAATCCATAAGTACCTGCTAGTTTGATGTGAACTATAGGGCACGAGCTCTTTGATCCATGGATTCCATGGCCAAAATTGGCATGTGTCAAGGCAGGTGCCGAAAATGCCGAAGGTTTGCCATGGGTTTTACGGCAATCGAATGTGCAAAAATTTGCTGGTGAAATATGTGAAATAAATCATGACCCATCAGCCCTCCCAAGGTCAGGGTGCTGAAGTGGTCGCACCTTCCCACTCACTGAAGCGTAGAAGACAGTCTGTTCCTGTTAGTTCGAAAGTTCAAGTTGACGCCACATGGTCTAAAACTGGAAATCATTTGCCCTGACACAAGGTCGACCAGGAAATGGTCGATGTGGAAACACCAAATGTTTGCAGTATTGCTGATGACATCCGCAATAGTTTGTCGATTGTGTCCCGGACCAACATGGTCAGACTGTGTCAAACTCCAGTACCCCCTTTTCACACCGAAATAGCTGCTTGTCCATGGATGTAAACATCTCCCCCATTCACAAGGGAGAATCAAAATGAATCAAATAGGTTTAGGATGGATGCTTTGGACATGTTTTGACCCATTTCCTGTTAGCTGAATGGCTCCAAAATGGTCAAAACCTACCCTGGGAAGCACAAAAATGGCTGGTAGATTCTGGTAGACTTATGTAGACTTAGACATATAGACATATAGATGTTCATGTTCATTCCCTTTCTATCCAGTAGGTGGTGCCCCATCAGAAAATATCTAGAATCTAGTCGCATCGTGGAACATCCCCACCTCAGCAGTGTAGGCATTGGAACTTCCTCCGTTCTGCGCAAGCCAAGCATCAAAACCTGACCTGCGGATCAGAAAACACCCAACGGCACCCACTAAACCTCATCAGAGTCTGGCTTGAACATTGCAACATTCCCTATTTTTTCCAACGCGTGAGCCATAGACTACAGGAATCTACGGCTGATTTGTTTTCGTCTTATCCGCCATATCCCACCCATCCAGTGCCTCTCTGGGAAGTTCTGGGAACCGAGAAACATAGAATGCTCCAGCAAATGTGCCAAACCATCAAAGCCCTGGCGTGTGTGGGTCAAAACTGAGATGGTCTACCAAAAATTGATGAAATATATATATATAACGAAAAATTCTAGTGCCGGCTCGAATTGGGACACACAACTGTAATAAATCAGTGGCTGCAAACTGCAATCTCTCAGGGGTCTTTGCCAAACTAGGGAAATCCCGTGAAATCCCATTCACCCTGTCATGCTCCATCCTATATACAACCCTCTTTCAGATTGCCCAAGCTTCATTTTCTTGTCATCCCTCGCGGCCTCGGGATCAGAGAAAGAGCCGACCGTCACTGCCACAGCTACAGCCGCCTGCGCAGTGGAGCGCACCCTACATGAACACCTTCCCTGACATCTATTGGGCGCTAGAGTGCCATCACACGCTATGACCAAGCCTCTGAGGAAGAGTTTGAAACGGAAGATCCATATCATCCAAATGAGATCATTTTCCTTGGAAACCTGCCATTTACCCAGCTTTTTCTGACATTCCAGAGCACATGGAGCTCCAACCATCGGCCTGGGTGGTGTTGGGATCCACAATATTCACCACGCGCAGACCATTCTCCAGCACACTATGCCTGACTGGATGTCTTCCGAGTCACCAGGAATTGCGGTTTCAACAGAAATGACAAGTGGGGAACTGAGCCGCTGGGATATCACCATTCAACGGTTGAGCATCTCCCTCTGGTGACGATCTTTGCTCTGATGACCCATCCTATCCAAGTTGACTATGCTGACATCCGCAGTTCTATCTACCTATCTTTGGGTTCTAGCCTGTAATTTATCCATTTTATCATTTTTGAAAACCCTCTCATCTCAACGATTGCTGGCTACATCCCCATAGTTCAGTTGTCAAACCCTTGCGGAAGCTGTCGGAACAGGAGCCAAGCTGGCAATCCTGTGGCCCACCGCACACCAAGTGCTAAATCCCTAAATTCTATAATATTCTTCGCCAACAAATTGGAAAAGCGGTGTTTGCGATGCTAACTTTCGCGACCTATGGGTTGTAGCCGAAATGAATTTTCGGTTTTGGTATTTATCTTGGCAGGTCTGGCACATGCGTGAGCCATACCCTAGATGCACATTGGGGTTGTCAAGAAAAAATGCAAGCAAACCGATCAGTGTCAACGCCAGCGCCCTCTCTCAAAAAACCTATGAGCATAGAATAAAATTAAAAAAACATATTTTATTATTTCCCAAAAAAATAATTTAAATGAATAGGAATCAAAACAAAAAACATTAGGAAAAAAACAAAGACAAATTGGAAAAAAATAAAAACAAAAAAATAAACAAAAAACAAAAACACATGAATAAATTTAAAAAATAAAAATAAAAAGAGATAGAATTAAAAATGACCAACAACCCAAAATAATGAAAAGATAAAAATAAAAAGAAAGTAAAACAATAAATCAACAAAACGAAAATGAAACCGAAAAAGATAAATACATAAAACAAGATGCAGCCCACAAACCCGAATGCTCACACGTATGTTAATGGTACAGATGTCAAACACATGGAAATGCAATCACGCAAAACACTTTTCTGCAATAGTTTATGTGAACAGTCTTGTACATATTTCCCCCGTTACCAGTCTGCAGTGTGGAGTGTGGAGTGTAGCGTGTGGAGTGTAAAGTGTAGAGTGTGGAGTGTAAAGTGTGGAGTGTGGAGTGTAAAGTGTAGAGTGTGGAGTGTAGGGTGGAAAGTGTAGAGTGTGGAGTGTGGAGTCAGGAGTCTAAAGTGTAAATTGTGGAGTGTGGAATTTGGAGTGTAAAGTGTGGAGTGGGGAGTGTGGAGTCGAAAGTGTAGAGTGTGGAGTGGAAAGTGGAAAGTGTAGTGTGGGGAGTGTGTAGTGTAAAGTGAGGAGCGTGGAGTGTGGAGTGTAAAGCGTAGAGTGTGGAGTGTGGAGTGGAAAGTGTAGAGTGTGGAGTGTGGAGTGTAGCGTGTGGAATGTAAAGTGTGGAGTAAGGAGTGTGGAGTGTGTAAAGTGTAGATTGTAGAGTGTGGAGTGTAGTGTGTAAAGTGTAGAGTGTGGAGTGTGGAGTGAGGAATGTAAAGTGTAAACTGTGGAGTGTGGAGTGTGGAGTGGAAAGTGTAGAGTGTGGAGTGTGGAGTGTGAAGTGTGGAGTGTAAAGTGAGGAGTGCAGAGTGTAAAGTGTGGAGTGGGGAGTGTAAAGTGTAAAGTGTGGAGAGTAATGTGTGGAGTGTGGAGTCCGCTGTGTAAAGTGTAGAGTGTGGACTGCAAAGTGCAGAGTGTGGAGTGTAAAGTGTAGTGTGGAGTGTGGAGTGTAAAGTGTAGAGCGTGGAGTGTAAAGTGTCGAGTTTAAAATGTCAAGTGTGGAGTGTAGAGTGTAATGTAAAGTGTCGAGTGTAAAGCGTAGAGTGAGGAGTGTGGAGTGTAAAGTGTGGAGTGCGGAGTGTAAAGTCTCGAGTGGGGAGTGAAGAGTGTAAAGTGCAAAGTGTAAAGTGTGGAGTGTAAAGTGTAGAGTGTGGAGTTTGGAGTCTAAAGTGTAAATTGTGGAGTGTGGCGCGTAAATTGTAGAGTGTGGAATGCGGAGCTTCCCCCATAGACAAGACACGGGAAAAAATCAGAGACTGGAGACGAGACACGTGGGTGCAGAAAAACGAGCATTTCGTGCGAGACCTCCTCCAATTTTGACATTTTCGACGCGTTATCAAACAGGTTGGAATGTCACAAAGTGCCACGCCTGCCACGCAAAACGACATGACAACCTGCCTGGAAACCTTCGAAAAGGAGATATTTTGCAGCTTCCCCCTTAGACACGGTGACGCCACAGGAAAACCAGAGACTCGAGACAAGACACGTGGGTGCAGAAAAACGAGCATTTCGTGCGAGACCTCCTCCAATTTTGACATTTTCGACACGTTATCAAACAGGTTGGAATGTCACAAAGTGCCACGCCTGCCACGCAAAACGACATGACAACCTGCTTGGAAACCTTCGAAAAGGAGATGTTTTGGAGCGAGGCGAGACACGTGGGTGCAGAAAAACGAGCATTTCGTGCGAGACCTCCTCCACTTTTCACATTTTGTAGCTTCATAATCGACGTTTTCCTACGAGGTTTCCTAGGAACCTCTAAATTTTGCTACTTCAAAATCAATGTTTCGTGCGAAGCTTCCGTCCATTTTTTTACAAAAAACACGCAACACGATACGTCTAAAGTGCTGCGCCTGCCACGAAAAATGACGATGGACACGTCCAAAGTGCTGCGCCTGCCACGAAAAATGCAACACATCTTCTGAAAACGTCGCAAAAGTATTGCGCCTGCCACAGAAAACGACTTTCGACACGTTACAATTACAAAACACGTCTGAATGTCACGAAGTGCCACGCCTGCCACGCGAAACGAAGCAACGACGCATTGGAAACCTCCAAAAATGACCACCTCTGCAGAACTTCCCATAGGCACGGCCATACGGAGTTCGTACGAAGGTGCGGAAGACGGTTGCGGACGGTTGCGGACGGTTGCGACCACAAACGCAACGTCGAGCGAACACAACCTCAACCCCCAGAGTGAAAAACGGGAACCCTTGCTACGCATTCGGGAAGAGAACAAAAAAAAGACAATATTATTTCAAAAAAAAACAAAAAAATAAAATCCCAAAAAAAAAAAAATCCCCCCCAAAAAAAAAAAACAAAAAAAATAAAATCCAAAAAATGAAATATAAAATCAAAAAACCAAAAAATAAATCCCCCCAAAAAAATAAAAATCCCCCAACAAAAATCCCAAAAAAAATTACTTTACTTCGTGTGATCCCCACCATGAATTTATACATTTTCTTACTGGCAAATCTTGAGGCATTCTATCTGACATATCTTTGGCATATTTCTGGCATATGTTCTGGCATTCTATCTGGCATATCTTCTGGCATTCTATCTGGCAAATCTTTTGGCATTCTATCTGGCATATCTTCTGGCATCTAACATATCTTCTGGCATTCTATCTGGCATTCTATCTGGCATATCTTCTGGCAGATCTATCTGGCATATCTTCTGGCATATCTTCTGGCATTCTATCTGGCATATCTTCTGGCAGATCTATCTGGCATATCTTCTGGCATATCTTCTGGCATATGTTCTGGCATTCTATCTGGCATATCTTCTGGCATTCTATCTGGCAAATCTTTTGGCATTCTATCTGGCATATCTTCTGGCATTCTATCTAACATATCTTCTGGCATATCTTCTGGCATTCTATCTGGCTTTCTACTTTCTTCTGCACATTCTTTGACCATATCTTCCTACATGAGGTCCGGCAGGGAACACTGGGCGGGATACTCGTGGTTGAGGTCCGGCAGGGAACACTGGGCGGGGATGGTCGTGGTTGAGGTCCGGCAGGGAACCCTGGGCGTGGATGGTCGTGGTTGAGGTCCGGCAGGGAACACTGGGCGTGGATGGTCGTGGTTGAGGTCCGGCAGGGAACACTGGGCGTGGATGGTCGTGGTTGAGGTCCGGCAGAGAACACTGTCACCGAGGGTCGCAGTTGAGCAGGAGGAGGAGGACGAGGAGGAGGCAGGAGGAGGCAGGAGGAGGCAGGAGGAAGAGGAGGCAGGAGGCAGGAGGAGGACGAGGAGCAGGCAACTTAGATAAAATCTAACAACCCTCACCTGGCAGGTGGGGAATAAAATCAAAAAAAAACCAAAAAAACAAAAAAAATAAAATCCCCCCCAAAAAAAAATCCCAATTTTTTTATTTTGTTTTTTTATTTTTTTGGGGGGGGGGATTTTTTTGGGGGGGATTTTATTTTGTTTTTTGATTTTATTTCATTTTTGGGATTTTATTTTTTTTTGATTTTTTTGGGGGGATTTTTTTTTTTGGAGGGGGATTTTATTTTTTTGGGGAATTTTATTTTTTTGTTTTTTTTAATATATTATTGTCTTTTTTTTGGTTCTTTTCCCGAATGCGTAGCAAGGGTTCCCGTTTTCACTCTGGGGGTTGAGGTTGTGTTCCCTCGACGTTGCGTTTGTGGTCGCAACCGTCCGCAACCGTCCGCAACCGTCCGCAACCGTCCGCAACCCTTCGTACGAACTCCGTATGGCCGTGCCTATGGGAAGTTCTGCAGAGGTGGTCATTTTTGGAGGTTTCCAATGCGTCGTTGCTTCGTTTCGCGTGGCAGGCGTGGCACTTCGTGACATTCAGACGTGTTTTGTAATTGTAACGTGTCAAAAGTCGTTTTCTGTGGCAGGCGCAATACTTTTGCGACGTTTTCAGAAGATGTGTTGCATTTTTCGTGGCAGGCGCAGCACTTTGGACGTGTCCATCGTCATTTTTCGTGGCAGGCGCAGCACTTTAGACGTATCGTGTTGCGTGTTTTTTGTAAATCGCATTGGCAGGGCTGCGTCAAGTGGCGACAAGGTGCAAATTTCGTGGCAGGCGTGGCATTTTGCGACATGTGCTGAAAATGGACGGAAGCTTCGCACGAAACATTGATTTTGAAGTAGCAAAATTTAGAAGTTCCTAGGAAACCTCGTAGGAAAACGTCGATTATGAAGCTACAAAATGTGAAAAGTGGAGGAGGTCTCGCACGAAATGCTCGTTTTTCTGCACCCACGTGTCTCGCCTCGAGTCTCTTGGTTTCCTGTGGCGTCGCCGTGTCTTTGGGGGAAGCTGCAAAATATCTCCTTTTCGAAGGTTTCCAAGCAGGTTGTCATGTCGTTTTGCGTGGCAGGCGTGGCACTTTGTGACATTCCAACCTGTTTGATAACGTGTCGAAAATGTCAAAATTGGAGGAGGTCTCGCACGAAATGCTCGTTTTTCTGCACCCACGTGTCTTGTCTCGAGTCTCTGGTTTTCCTGTGGCGTCACCGTGTCTAAGGGGGAAGCTGCAAAATATCTCCTTTTCGAAGGTTTCCAGGCAGGTTGTCATGTCGTTTTGCGTGGCAGGCGTGGCACTTTGTGACATTCCAACCTGTTTGATAACGTGTCGAAAATGTCAAAATTGGAGGAGGTCTCGCACGAAATGCTCGTTTTTCTGCACCCACGTGTCTCGTCTCCAGTCTCTGGTTTTCCTGTGGCGTCACCGTGTCTAAGGGGGAAGCTCCGCACTCCACACTCTACACTTTACACTCCACACTCCACATTTTACACTTTAGACTCCACACTCTACACTTTACGCTCCACACTTTACACTTTGCACTTTACATTCCTCACTCCTCACCTGAGACTTTATACTCCACATTCCACACTTTACACTACACTCTACACTTTCCACTCCTCACTCCTCATCTGCACTGTACACTTTACACTCCGCACTCTGCACTTTACACACCACACTCCACACTTTACACTACACACTCCTTACTCCACACTCCACACTTTACATTTTACACTACACGCTCCACACTCCACACTCTACACACCACACTCTACGCTTTCCACTCCACACTCCACACTCCACACTCTACACTTTACACTCCACACTCCACACTTTACACTTTACACTCCGCACTCCACACTCTACACTCCACACTCCCCACTTTACACTCCACACTCCACACTCTACACTTTCCACTCCACACTCCGCACTCCACACTCCACACTTTACTGTACACTCCACACTCCACACTTTATACTCTACACTCCTCACTCCACACTTTACACTTCTCACTTTACACTCCACACTCCACACTCTACGCACCACACTCTACACTTTCCACTCCACACTCCACACTCTACACTTTACGCTCCACACTCCACACTTTACACTCCACACTTTACACTCCACACTTTACACTCCTCACTCCAAACTCCACACTTTACACTCCACACTTTACACTCCTCACTCCACATTTTACACTCCACACTCCTTTCTTTACACCCCACACTTCACGCTCCATACTTTCCACTCCACACTCCACACTTTACATTCCACACTTTACACTCCACACTTTACACTTTACACTTTACGCTCCACGCTTTTCACTTTACACTCCTCACTCCACACTTTACACTCCACACTCCTCACTCCACACTTTACACTCCTCACTTTAAACTCCACACTTTACACTCCACACTTTACACTCCTCACTTTACACTCCACACTCCGCACTCTACACTTTACACTCTACACTTTACACTCTACACTTCACAGTCTACAATTTACAAACTCCACACTTTTCACTCCTCACTTCAAACTCCACACTTTACACTCCACTCCACACTTTACACTCCTCACTTTACACTCCACACTCCACACTTTGCACTTTACACTCCTCACTCCACACTCTACACTCTACACTCCACACTCCACACTCTACACTCCACACTCTACACTTTACACTCCATACTCCACACTCTACACTTTACACTCCGCATTCTACACTTTACACACTCTACACTCCCCACTCCACACTTTACACTTACTTCACACTCCACACTCCACACGCTACACTTTCCACTCTACACTGCAGACTGGTAACAAGGGAAACATGTACAAGACTGTTCAAATAAACTATTGCAGAGAGGTATTGTGCGTCACTGCATAACCATGTGTTTTGACATCTGTACCATTAACATACGTGTGAGCATTAGGGTTCGTGGGTTTCATCTTGTTTTATTTGTTTTCTCCCATTTTCTTTTGGACATTATTTCTTTGTTTTGTAAATTATGCTTCCCTTTAATTGTATTTTGTTTATTTATTGATTCCATTTATTTATTATTCTAATTCCATTTGGCTTTTTTTTGCTAGTTTTTTTTGTTTGAGACGGGGGTAGTTTACATGTTCAAAACAAAAAAATGTTGCAATGTAAGGTTTGATTCCATGCTTGACACCAAATCTTTATAGCTAGTAGATTCTTGCATCTGCATCAATTAACGCCAAAAAATATAAATACATCACATCGGTTTCCAGAACCTATATTCCATTATCGCATATACCCAAAGATAAATACCAAAAACCACCTGAACCGCATATAGGTTGTGCAAGTTAGCAGTTTGCGATCACAAGTTTTTGGAGATTCCCAAACGCCCCCATGTATCAGCTACCGACTGGTATACCTTGTTGCATGGAAGCCAAAGATATGGTACAACCATAGGAGATCCCAAGTTCGCAACTAGGGCCCATTCGGGTCCGGCCCGAAATGATTGCCTCTGGATGATTTAGTACAGTCTTGGACCAAAAAATACCGGCCATTTGTGGATCCAGAATGGTACCAAAATGACTTTGTGTCATAGCCCAGGCT
Organism: Cladocopium goreaui; assembly: GCA_947184155.2. Lineage (NCBI taxonomy): Eukaryota > Dinophyceae > Suessiales > Symbiodiniaceae > Cladocopium > Cladocopium goreaui. The sequence goes on along the minus strand of CAMXCT020000114.1, from coordinate 707,624 downwards.
TTGCTGGCTGACTTTTACTAAATCAAAATCACAATTTGCGCTGGTTTTCTCAGGTTATTCTCCCTATTTCGCTAGTTGAAACTGGGTTCCCAACTGATACTGCCGCGGATCACCTTTGGGCTTCTGCAGCAAAGGTTCTGGAGCCTGGAGACGTCACAATAAAAACGTGGGGTTTTGCAAACAAAAAATGGAGGTTTGATGGGTTCAACCCAGGAAGAATTGCTACTCGGCCATGAGAAATTCAGATTTCATCAAGAAGATTCGTGGTATTTGGCAAAGGCAAAGTAGGATTCGCCCACGGATTTAAAAACAAACAAAAGACAACACATGGAGGTTTTCTTAAAATCGGTGCACCCCCAAATCGTCCAGTCATTAGAATCATTAGACCATGATGAAATTGATTGGAACAGCCATGGAGACGGCTCCAAAACACCAGCGACCTGGCCAGCCTCAATTTCTTCTGTTGTCAATATCCCTGGCGGCCTGGGCAGGGTTTATCCCAGCCATTGATGATAAATTTGGTATGGTTTACTATAGTTTTACTGTCGCTAATTAGTAACAATAATGGTTATAATGTGTTATAATAATAGCAATAATAACAAAATATTGCGAATAGTTCAGTTGTGTGACGATTGATAAATCAATTCATCGAGGGAGAACTACAGCAAAAATGACAATTCTCATGCATATCTGACATGTGTGACCATTGATTCACATTAGGGGCTACCACTACTAATTTTCCAAGATTATGGTTCGTATCCCCTGATGTGAAGTAATGGTTCGTATCAACTACTAGAATTCAATTAGAATTAGAATATTCAACCACTAATAGTGCTATTCTAAGATTCATGTACGACCCGGGCTGAGCTGTTCGCGGCTCCACCAAAGGCAGCGCCAAGCACTGGATGCACACTGGAACCTCGCCCAGCGGATCCATCCGGTAGTGGTACTCTGTGTGTGTGATATTGCCATGGGAAATCCTAATTGCCATAGGAAAAAAATTGGGATGATCATCATGAATCATCCATAAATGGTTGATTGTCCAGCTTGGGAGGAACTGGAAATCATTCCCACTAGTGTTTGTTGGGTTTCAATCTCCACAGGTGCAAGGCACTCAAAACTGGAATGGTTCAGAACTCTGGGTTGCAGTGGAACCTTGAACCGCTGGTTACAAGGCTGGATAGGTGACATCATTCCCAAGTGGTGATATCATCCCAGTTAATGGGATATAATCTGAACAGTCTTCAAAATGGATGATGATAACCTACAATATTATATCCAAAGTATATAAAATGACAAAATCAATAAACAAATTAAATATATATACAACAACAAAATAACATAGAATAAAATAAAATATAATACAATATGTTATGATATTATAATATAATACAATACAGTACCATACAATGACCATATAATACAATGCAATACAACATAATACGTATATTTAAATAACACAACATGAAATACAAAAAAATAGAAATAACATTAAAAAAAAATGCAATATAATATGATATGATATGATGTGATATAATACAATACACTACAATACAATACAATACAATATACAATGCAATACAATATAGTATATACAATGCGAATATAATATAATACATAATAATCTAAGCAAGTATTTAATATCATACAGTAAAATAAAATACAATACAAAAAGAAAAATACACTTTAATACAACTTAAAACAATACAATACAATACAATATAATACTAATATAATACAATAAACAATAATACAGTATAATACAATACAATACAATATTATAAATCATGATAAAATATAATAATATATTTTATAATATATTAAATGATTATATGATACAATAAAATATAGTATAGTATAATACAATGAAGTAAAAAAAATATATGTAATACATATATAATGAAATAACATATAATATGATATAATATAATCTCGTTCAATATAATGGAATATAATTTATCAAAATAAAGCAATGATTTAATGAAACAAAATATTCTCATGTAGTATAATATAATTGAATTCAATTTAATATAATATAATGTAATGTAATGTAATATACTATAATATAATATATTATAATGTAATTAAAGAAAACATATAGTATAATACAACATAATTAAAGATGATAAAATAAGATGCCATAAAATAAGATAATTAAGGGTAACATACGATAATAACCAATAATACAAGAGAAAAAAAAAAGAAAATATCAGATAATACAAGAGAAAAAAGGGAAAGCAAGGTAATAAAAGATCAAATAAGATAATAAAGGATAATATAATATCAAAAAAGATAACATAAGATCATATAAGATAATACAATATCAGATGAGATCATATAAGATAATATTTTTAAAAAGATAAGATAAGATAAGATAAAATGTAAAGATAGTATAATACAACATAATTATAGAGGATAAGATAAGATGCGATAAGATAAGATAATATAAGATAATACACGATAGTAAAATATCAAAAAGATCATATAACACCAAATAAGATCATATAAGATACTAAAAGATAATATAAGATCAAAAAAGATACTAAAAATAATATAAGATAAAACAAAATAATATAAGATAATATAGGATAATATAAGATACTAAAATATAGATATAGATATATATATATAAGATAGTACAAGATAATATAAGATAATATAAGTAGTATAATATTAGATAAGATAGGATAAGATCAAATAAGATGAGATAAGATAAGATAAGATAAAATAATATGGTATGAAATAATTTACAGATACATATACACATACACAAACACATACACATACATATACATATACGTATACATTTACCTCTACGTATACGTATACGTATAGGTATACGTATACGTATGGGTATATGTATACGTATACATATTTGTATTCGTATTCATGCATTTTTGGGTAGTGTAATCCCCTATTAACCAATTAGCCAGGGTTGTGGTCACTGCGCATCTGGTAGACCCCATGGTATCTGGATTTCATCCCATTTCCAAGTTCAGACCTGCTCCAGTACTGGGTGTGACTCACACTGATAGAAAATATAGAAACAACCTGTGTTCAGGATGCTAATTGTACGGGAAACGACCTCAAATCGAACAAAAAGCTATTTTTGTGGTCAGTTGAAAGCATAAAAAAAACAGCAGTTTCCGATCCATCTCCTCGACACAAACACTGCAAAGTTTGAGGCAACCCACCAGGGCGTACCAGAAAGTCATGGAGCAGCTGAAAACCTGCACATTGCCCCCACGGCCAAGTCGTTTCTGGTGGCTTTGATGGTCATTGCCCCCATCCAATCCATACAGCCATCAGTCGAGACCACCGGCCTTTGATCAGCTATGGCCTGAAGATAGACTGGTAGCACCTTGGTCATAGCAATTCAGCAAAACAACAAGCTTGGACAATTGGACAATCACACGCAATCGAACAACGCTGTTTGATTTTTTGGACACTTGGAAAATCAAACACACACACACACAACACACACATATTATATATATATTACTTATTGTGATGCCTGTTGATGACCGATGTTTTATGCTATCCAAACTATCCAAACATGTCAAATAGACCCAAAAGAGCAAAAGCACAGAGCATTTGCATGAATTTCACAAATTGAATCAACCCAGCAAACACAACAAAACATGCCAAACCAATTTACTGCAAATCAGGGCGCGTGACTTTGAACCACAGCAGAAAATACCAGAAAGTCAGATTGGAAACACACAACAAACAATTGGGAGCATTGAATGCCCCAACTTGGCTTCAGCTGAACGTGACAGAAACTGCGAAAATGCCCAAATCCTAACCCGATCAGAAGTGTGTTTCCTTGGGTACCCTGCGCCATGCGCCAGCCATGAACACTTGGCAAGCACAAGCGGAAACCCACCACCAGCTAAAAATGTTTTGCGGACACGAAGGACACTCATCAACTATCATCAGATTCTGAGGGAAAGAACTGGATGACTAATGTGCAATTCCTTTTCCTGAGCCTGTCGCGTGAAAGACATTTCTTCACGTCAACCTCTCTATTATAGACCACGGATTTCAAGGCAAGTTTGTTGCTGTCCGGTCCTTTCCAGCGCTAGTCAACTTGGACATGGTTTGAGTGCTTTGATTCAAGCCACTGTTACTGTCTTTGACCCCATCCGGCCCTGTAAAGATGGATCCCTTGATCCAAGGGATCAATCTTTACAGGGCCGGATGGGGTCAAATGGTCGCCCCAATGCGCGAAAGGACTTAAAGGCGCCGCAGTGGCAGATTTCAATGCGTTGCCTGGCGCAACGCACAATAGGAACAAGTTCTCAAGGCGGCAAACACCACATGTTTTGCTGGCAAGGTGTCATCAGAATTGCACAAACGGGAGCCAGCCATGAAACACTGGAGGTGAACAAGACTTGGGACGATATCACCGAATGTTGGAGAATTGATGATACCCCCAGGTTTTTCTCGCTGATTTTTTGTTTTAGCAACCTCAAGAAAGATGCCCAAGTTAGCAACTTCACCCCATTCTATTTATATGTATGTATATATATATATATAATTACATATATATATAATAACACACATATATATAGAGAGAGAGAGTGAGAGTGATAAATTGAACCTGGTCTCTATACATATATACATATATATATGTATATATATATAATGTGTACAACTGTGTATATATACATATATCATATATATATATAAATTGAAGCTAAACTACCTTCGGGGGTTCCTGTATCCCCAGCAAATTTTCCCGCCGTGTCCGCCTCTTGCAGGAAGACCGTCCAGGTCTAAAAAGCTCCTCAAAGCGTGCAGGACGTTTTGACCATCCAAAAGATGGGGAATCCTAAGGTTAATTACTAACATTGGAAGCCGCATATATCAAAAGGGACTAAGGTTACTAGTGTATTAATTACTAAGGCTAAGGGTGTATTATTTGATTGAGGCGAAACTTCACAATTGCAATTATTTACGGCGAATTGGCATCTATTATTGGTGCTTTGGGGGTTTAGTTAAATCCCGATGTGTTTTTTTGTTTTTGGGATACCATAGATGGAAATCTTGTTTGGCTGTCTCTGAAGATGGGGAAATGCACCCCCAAACAGCCATAGTCATAGGGAGAATGATGATAAACCTTTCTAATTGGGGATATTCTCAGACACACCCATATACTTTCAGACTTGTCTCATTCACAGTAGAATAGCTTACTTCTGGTAATCAAACAGAGTTTCCAGAATGTTTCTTACCATTTCTTCCCCCTACCCCCGTTGTCACCTTGTAACGGCTGACGATTAACCCTTGAAATTGCAATCCAAGGCTTGGCCCAGGTCCTCAGGTGGAAACAGATCAGAGCCCTCTCCATCCATCGGCTTTTTTTATCCCAAACCTTGCTCCACTGATGGCCGCAGGTGGTGACAAAGTACTCGGAACTCCGAGTACTTTGTCACCACCTGCGGCCATCAGTGGAGCAAGGTTTGGGATAAAAAAAGCCGATGGAATCTGCCGCAGTCCTTCAAACTGTCAGAACACATTTCACTTCGAAAATTGTGGCAAGGATGGTAGATTTCGCAGCTGGGCAGGTTTAGAAAAGAACGATACTTCTCTGTGAATTCTGAAAACCATGGAAACATCCTGGTTGAGACCAAGAACGGGCCCCATCTATGCAAGATCAACAGAGTGAAATTGTGTCCTGGGACAAGCACAACCACACAAGTTTGATAAACCACCACACCATCTGCTAAAGACAAGATGATTTAAATCCTAAGTTGCAATATCCAGTTGGGTGATCATTCAACTTCCAGTTACATCATCATCATCATCATCATCATCATCATCATCATCCCAATCCGTTGCCTGACAAACAAAATCATAATCGCTGGGCTGTTGCACCAGCCTCGGTCAGGGTGAAAATGCTTGGGGCCATAAGTGGAGGTCAGGTGTGTGAGAATTTCAACACTTCCAAGACTAGAATAGTATAATTCCTATGCTCTGTTTGCAAGATTCATCAAGATTGCCAAATATTTGGCTGGTTCAACACATCGCAATGCTGATAATCAAAATTAACATATTGACTCCCCATCCACGCTGGCAGTTACCCTCCAACAAAATCCAGGCGTTTCTTTTCTCGTTGTCTGAAATCAGAAAAAATTACTGCAGGTTCCATACATATATATATATATACATAGCATGATATTCTGTCCATATCGTACCCCCGTAACATTGAGCAAGATCACCAGAACGTGGAATAAGAAACCCATTCCAAACTGATAAACAAAAACACAAAAAAAAAAAAAACATGAAATGCAAAGATCACCCGAATAACACCAACAAAACCAATTCCAAACACCAAAAAAATGGACGAAAAATCACCCGAATTTCCACCTGGAGAGGGAAGAGACGAAGGTGGCCATTTGGATTTTTCACCCAAACAGACTGTGTGAGGGTGAAAAATCCATATACCTCGGAACCCAGCTGTTGGAGGTTATGGTAGGTAAATGTATATACAATTCATATGTTTTTATGTGTGTCACAACTACTATATGTATTCTATATATGTATATATGTGCATGATGTAAAATATGTGTATAATATATAACATGTGCATTTTATATATAGTGTTATATATGTATATATATTGTGTATTCTATATATGTATTTTGTATGTTATAGATATATATATATATATTGTGTTTATATTTAAATATATATATGTGTATATATATATATATATATTATATATATATATGTAATGTATGTATACATATATATATATATATATATGTCTTATATATATATACATATGTGTGTGTGTGTGTGTGTCTTATATATATATATATGTCTTATACACACATATGTATGTATCATATATATATACATGTGTATGTGATTTTATGATATTTATATCTCTTGGAAAGTGATGTGAATAGTAGGTAAAACATGGGTACATGATGGGAAATGATGGAAATTGGATAAGAAAATGGAATATAATAATATAATGGAATCATGTTGCAGAAATGTTCGATGGGAGGACCACAGATCAAGGAGAGTTTTCTGGACATGGAAGTTGTGGGCATCAAAGCATACATCAGCCATCAGCGGTCCCATTGATACCATGCAAACCTTGATTTTTTGTGTATCAAGTTTTTGCTAACTATTGGACATGGCGCGTAAATCACGGAGTCCCATGTACAGTCCCATGTAAGAAGGACCAGGCTCATCCACATCTATGATGATGCGGGTCATATTTTGGTGTTGAACCATCCCATATTATGAAGTTTAAAGATAGGGTACCTAAATCCACTGATTCATTACCGTTATCATTTTCCCTATTAAATTGGCCGTTTCAGGGGTAGGCCCGGGTAGGCCCCATTTTTGGGGTAGCCCAAGGTTGACTCAGGCTACACAAACATGCACCCTGCGGCTGCTGCACCCTGCCTCTTTTTCGCTCGCTGACCCAACTGGAAGGCATACTGGTGCGCACAAGGATGCGTTTCCACCTGCGTTGGTCATGTGCCCTAAATTTACTTGTCTATCATCATCAAAATAACCATTTGTACAGTATATACAACCTGAAACAGACCATTTTGGGATGATTTCTCTTACTAGCCACACTTTAGAGTGACGTCGCAGTGACGCAGTGAGGTCGTTGTAATTCATCCAGAAACAGAAACAACATTTAAAGCATCGCAAAACCCAAAATTTAAAAGACCATAGGACAGAAATTATCCCCATATTTGCTTGATGCGGCTTGTTATTTCCCCATGACGCAGGCATGCTGGTTCGCTACAATCCCACTTGTTTTGTCGGCAACCTCATGCTTCACCTTTGTGGGCGGTTCATGACATTCACATAAAATATATAGATATAGATATACATGTGTATTACATGACATTGCATTAATTATATACATTATATTATATCATATTGTAATATATATCTTATGTATTTATTATATCATGTCATATAATATATCATATCATATTATATCATATCATATTGACATATTGTATGATATTTCAACTAAATTTAAACGTATGCTCTAGTCACACCTCAAAAACTTGACGGTTGCATGTGACGGTGACCTTGACGGTGAGTTTGACGGATCCGTATTTCATGACGGAAAGGTCGACGGTGAAGTTGACGGTCCGTCAAAGTGTCCGTTAAGGTGTCCGTCACGACAAAACAAGGCTTCTTTTGATGAAATAAGCCTTATTTCGTCCAAAAGAAACCGTATTTCATTAAAATAAGCCTTATTTTGTCTTGACGGGCACCTTGACGGACACTTTGACGGACCGTCAACCTCACCGTCAACCTCTCCGTCAACCTCACCGTCACAAAAAGGGAACCCGTCAACCTCACCGTCGATCTCTCCGTCAACCTAACTGTCAAGCATCCCGCATGCGCCACTAGAAACCTCAAATTCATACGTTTAAATTTAGATAATTGTAATACGTAGATCTAACCACCAAAAAGTCAGAATGTTTCACGCCATCAATCGAGAAATACAAGCAAACCAGAATGTTTCACCTTCACCTGTAATCAGGCTTGATTTCAGGCACTATAGACTGCAGGAACCCCCAAAAAAAATGTTGAACAGTGTTTCCAGGATGCTAGCGCGATGATGTTTCCCAACTGTTCCATCCTTGTGGGGGTTGCTATACAGGACCCCCCAAAAAAAAAATGTTAAAGAAGAAATGAGTTTAAAAATGTAAAAAAATGGTGTTAAAAGGATTTGTTTTAAAAAAAACACGGGTGTCCTCTCCATTTTCCCGCCAATCAGATTGGGCCTCTTCCAGCGCAGCCAAAGCCCACTGAACTTTGTCGGCCTGGCACTGAAAGATCTGAATAACGTCGAAGTAAAACAATAATAGGAACTATCATATATATATCACTGTTAGACTGTTATAGATATGTAATAATTATAACTATATATAACTATCATGAAAATATAGAACTATTATATCTCACTATATAACTTAGATCATAGTCCTCATTGAAGACAGAAGACTAAAACACTAAATACTACTTAAGACTACAATAATCCCCACAATATGTATATATATATATGTACAAAAAATTGCTATGGGCTATGGGTTAAAACCCCGTTAGCCGGGTGAACACCATTTTTTACCTAGTAAATGGATGTTCATCAAATCAAAATATAGTATGATAGGTTTTGATAAACAGCCACATAACCATGGAAAATCACCATTTTTATGGGGAAATCAACTATTTCTATGGCCATGTTCAGTAGTTTTTTGTATGTTTACCAGGCCGGGTATCAACACCGGACACGGGACGATCTCCTCATCGGCCGCGAGTTCTTCAGCTGCGATGTAGGAGGTAGCTACCATATATAAGGCCTACGTAAGGCCTATGTAAGGGGATATACCCCCAGAATATGGCCTTATATGGTACGGTACCTCCATTTTTGGATCCTGAAATTCCCATTGACCATAATTGTCATTGACTTATTTATGAATGGCTATAGATAATTGATAATGGTGTCAATAATGACCATAATCTTATCCATAATATCTCATGATATCTCCATCATAGTCTCAACCATAATCATTCATAATCTTGTGGACTGGTAATACTAGAAATGAATATAAATGACCAATAAGGAGCATAACCATAATATATCATCTCAGGATTGATGATGGAGTGATTGGTGTAGTGATTAGCGATGATTATGATTATAATTGTATAATCAAAATGAATTGTTGATCTTTCCATAATAGTTGATCTTTCCATGAGTATAATGATGTATATTTGTACACATTACACCCCAATAGTTGGACTATAGCTGGGATGCAAATAAGATCACCAGTATGAAATGACTTCGGAACTCAGCATGACAAAACTTGTGAAGTTGAAGCAGTTCGAAGTTCTTTCGCAGTGCTTCGGTGTTCACAACTTTGTGCAGTGATACTTTGCCGGACTTTGCCCTTCGGCTAGCCACTTGCCAGGCCAATTAGTGGGGCCCTACCTCTGCTCCTCTATACACGACTCACCCATGGTGCACAGGTCCCCCAGATTTATGAAAAAAAATCAATGGCTATATCATGTTATACACATGTTTTCGCGTTTCACGCTGATACTGTAGTGATTTCCTACATGAGAGATTGTTGAACATCTGGAAAAGCCACGCTGAACCTTACCATGTCCTGGTCCTTTAAATACCTGGATGAAGCCGGATGGCTATCAAAAAAGCCTGGTACAACCTGCTCTTCACAGCTCCTGAGCTCCCACTGAGCCCGAGACCCTGATTCTGTGGCCTGCAGGTTGCCCTGCTTATTGTCGTGCTGCCGACAAAGCCCCAACTGATATAATGCCATCACTACCTACAGAGCTTCAGAGCTTCACCCTGGGACCCCAAGGTTTGTTTTAAAAATGCTAGGGCACAGTGGGATTGAATTTCTTATTGGAACATATTGGAGATCTTTATAAGATCTTCATGTTCAATTCCTTTCATGTCCTTTCCCTGTTTTGATATGACTGGGATCTCACATGAAAAGAGTGTTAAGACTGTCTCCAATGTCCACTTATTAAAAAAATGTGCTTCCAGGCTCTCGAGGTACAGTACCAAACTTGTGGACCCCCAGATGCCCATGAGCGTCCACTTTTCCACTTGTTTCGCCTGATGTAGGTGTGTCTGAAAATGCTGGATTTCACCCCCAAATGGCTATTTGGAAGTTTCCAATCCATGGGGTACAGTAGCCCTAAATTTTCGACTTATAGGTCGGATTTTTCATGAAATAAACCATCCAGTCATTTGGGTATCCCCATTGATGGAAACCTCCATGGTCCAAGGCCCCGCGCCTGTCGCTTTTTAAAGCGCATGCCGTACCTCGACTTGCAACTTGCCCATGGCGCGTTGCTAAGACATTCCCATCCATTCGGAAAATCACTTAAGGTTGTACTTGGTTAGGTTCAATGACTAATGCCAACAACAACAACAACAACAACAACAACAACAACAAACTCGAAACACAATGCATGTCAACATCAAAAATCACCACCAAAAAGAACAAAACATAGAAAACATGTGAAAACATAGTCACAAAAACTCACAATATGGAGGTTTCTTGAATGGGGTATCCCCAAGACACCATGGGTTTCAACACTATCTTGGATGATTTGGACTTAGGCAACCTTCATATAGTATTACGCCCATTACATCACTAGTTCCAATGGTCAAGTACCATTAAATCACCATGGAAAATTACCACATCGAAGCCTCTGATGGACTTCGACGTGACTTAAAAGTGGGGCATTGTCCTATGGGGCACTGTCCGAGGATTTCCTCCAGCATCGCGGCGGAGTTCCATTGCTGGATCATGTCCTGGCAAGTTTCAGCGCTGCTTCCGACTTCAGTTTCTGAAAGGGGCCCATAGGTAGATCTTACCAACAAAGAGGAAATTGAACCAACAAAAATGGGGACTTGTCCTTGATTTATGGTTGATGTATAGTTGATTAATGTTGCGAAGTTGCTGCAAATAACTAGGTTGACTAGGTTTATGGTGAGTGTAACTATCGTTCCATGAGGTTATAAACCTAGATTTTTTTCAGTGAGGTCAACCATCATCAAACCATCATCAACCATCAACCATCATCAACCATCATCAACCATCATCAACCATCATCAACCATCATCAACCATCATCAACCATCAACCATCATCAACCATCATCAACCATCATCAACCATCAACCATCATCAACCATCAACCCCATGTGCACCATTGAACTTCAACACAGAAACTTTTTTTGGGGCTGAATGGCCTCGATGTCTTCTAGCGGCAGGGCGCACGCGTCCTGAGTAGCGCGGATGTTATAATCATTGTATACCTTAATATATTCTGTTTGAAGTAGATATAGTAATATATCATATAGTAAATGAATGCAAATACATGTGAACAGAAATGTAAATAGATGTAAAGAAGTAAAAATAAAAGTGTATATAGATGTTTTTTATTTCATGGACATGTCGATCTAGATATAAAAAAATCTTTGAAGCTGTCCACATGAAACATATTCCAGTCGTCCCTCGAGCACCCCAGTTGTCCCAGGAATCTCTCGGTTTGGACCGACCACCCCCGATATACTGTAGCACGTTTTGACTATGGCAAATGTGATACGGTCATCATAATCATGATGCATAATACTTGTTTAAAAAACATTTGTTATAGTTAACATATACATAGTAATATACTAACTAGCACTATCAAGAATGCACTTGAACATGAATGATTCCCCTTACGTCATAAGCGAAACATCAAGGCACCAACGGCACGATACAACGTCTCAGGCTGCTGCTCTCAGAGCCTGACTCAAACTAGAGCTCCTGCAGGATGGAATGGTATATATAAGAAAGATATCTATGGGGATACCACTGGGATAGAATGGGAAATATTGGGAAATGTTATGTATATAGTATATGTGTATAATTTAATATAATATATATAATTATACCAGTGGTACCGCACAAGGCCGTGGCGGAAGTTTTCAAAATTACACCACCGTAGACCCCAAACAGTCGGCGGATTCAAGACGTGTTTTTGAGGAACTGGTCTGTTTTGAGTTCTTGCGCGAAATTTGATCGAAGACTATCAACACATCGGCTCCGCAATTTGAGTCAAAACAGGATTCATCATGCAAAGTCAATCGACAGCCAAGACGAATGCAATTTTGCCAATTGGAAGACTTGCTAACAGATTTACAGTACAATTTTAAAAAAAAAAACTATGAAAACTTCTCAGCTGTATGCAGCTGTCCAACAAGTGGTGCATAAATACTTTCCCAAATATCCACACAAATCTCTTGCAATTCCAATATTCACCCCAAAACTCAGCCTGAGCTGCAATTATCAGATTGTCAACATGCTGGTTCCCCGATTATCTGGGAAATTACCGTTTACTTGGGGGCCGCCTTGTTCGCGTATTGTATGGCATGACCTGACTTTATGTCATGGAAATGCTGTAGAATTGCAGATTTTGTGGAAATAGCACTAGCACGTAGCAACTCCCAATGCCAGAGGCCCCGAATGTATTTCTCGCCTGCTCAGGTGCAGGTTGAAGAGCATTTCTTGTGTCAGATGCGCGGAGCACTTTCCTTTGGCAGTGCCGCCCTTGACACCGAGACTGCGCAAATCCACTCAATCGGCGGGCTCACCATCACCCGAAGAACCCAGCTCCGTAGCCTCGGCTTGCAGCGAATACGCTCCCGCATGACTCTTAGGCAGAGGGGCCAGTTTTTTCTTCTGAACACTGGAAAAAAACAACCGTGTGGTGGTTTCTCTTACTAATTAGATGATGGCTACAACATTTCAACATTTCCCAGCCCTGAAACATGGACGAAAAAAGTGCCGAGCTCCATTACTGGTCCCACGGATAACCTTCTTCAGCCGAAAACCACCCGGAAAATATTTTTTCGAGGGAAACACCTGTGAAGGGTGAATTGGTCCGCTTCCACTCAAACAAAAGGTTTGCATCAGTGGGGCAGTGGGGTCTGGGTTGTATGCCATCGTATTCCCATTATAAAACATGTTTCTGGTTAAACCATCATTTTTAATGCTACATGGGCTTCATGGAGTTCCAAACTCCAAACTTTCTACATGCTGCAAGTGGAATGTTGTCCGCAGCTCAAAGCCAGCTACATCGCATCATCAATGTTTGTTACATGCACACTGTTGGATACCCCTCCCACTGCTCATGCCTGTATCTTCACAAGTGCCTTGTGGCCTCGTTTAGTGAATTAGGCCTGTGAGGTAAAAATGCAAGGGGAAATGGTGGCACAAACATGCAAAAACTACTTTTCCAATCTGCTAAGAGCAAGACCCATTTTCCATTCTTCCAGGTCCCTTCGGCGAGAGCGTTCCTGTGTACGCAGCTCCACATGGCAAGGTTTGAAAAATCGTATGTGTCTTCGCTGACCCTGTCTTACCAGATTCTATACCTGCTGCACTGCAAAATGCTAATTAGTATTCAAGATATGAATTAGCTTTCTTTGGGACATCATGCTCTGATTAGTCATGGGAACGTTAGTTCCCGTTCGAGCATTTTTTGGGTTTATTTATTTATAAAACAATCCAATCTATGAAATGAAACAGCACCTAATTATGGTGATTTGATCATAAAACAGCACCTAATTATGGTGATTTGAGATAATTTGATCATAGAGCACCAACTTATATATATATACGTATACATATACATATACATATACATATACATATACATATACATATACATATACATATACATATTATACATATATATATACATATACATGTATATATATAATATATGTTATTTATTGTGTTAAGGTGAGATACGTTAAAAACCGTTCGACAACGTTAAATACCGTATATATATATATGAGCGTTAAACCCCGTTCAGGCCCTATAAAGAGTTTTCTTGAGGTTTGACAATGCTAAATAGTACTATGAGGGGCTGCAGGTACTATATTTTGTGATTGTTTTGTGTTAGCCAAAGACCCAATACTCAATGTGACATTGCGCCTTGAGTATTGAAAGTATTGAAGCATGCCAGCAACAGTAGTTGCATCCGATATATGCTTCCAGATCTAAGATACAACTTATTTTAGTTTACAATACCGGCATTCACCGTACTATATGTAAATATAAAGTACATAGAGGGATAGATATGTTCAATTTATTCTCTTCCTCCCAGCTACAGAGAAAGGTTACCTGACATCTTGATTCTTTGTTGCGTTCGTGAATTTGTTGGTGTCCAATATACGCACTCTGTAAAAAAACAACTGCAAGATACCTTCTAGAAGCACCAAAACACCATAGAAATCCACATTTCCCACTTGAGCCTTGTGGGCCCTTTCTTGCCACATCTGCCACAAGGACACATTCAGACAGCAAGAGTATGGGATATCTTGACTGGATGTGCAGGCAATCATATCAAGACTTGCCGCCTTCAGTCAAAATGGCAGGGCCAGTACCTTTTGGTAATCAAAAAAGACACCGGGAGGCCCCTGATTTTCAAGATCCCTGGAATCTGCTTACTGGGGGTGCGTGTCGCAATGTACATGTCCACCAAGGATCCAAGGGTAAAGCAACCTTGTTTGCGCAGAAATTTGCCAACAATCGATACTCGATTCAATTGCATGTTTTCGTCTTGTCTGGCCCCAAGAGAGTGTCGGATCCCCCAAACCAGTTCAAACCCATTCTGATCATAGCACCCAAGGAAGTATAGCGCCCTTAACATCTTGAAACACCCTGGCGCCTCCACCTCCTCCTCCAACCGTGAGACCTCTTGGGAAATACAGCAGTTCATGGGGATGTTCATGAGAGATTTATGGGAATACAGCAGAATCTAGTGTAATATTGATGAATATTCCATAAGCAACAATATGATAAGATTGAAACGTCAAAGAATCGTGGTTCAACTCTCAAACCAGTGAATGTAACAAACCAAAATGGCGGCTAAAAGGAAGCATCCATTCTTTACCAAAATCAATCTATGACAAACTGGCAAAGCCAGAAACAAACAGGGGCTGACCACCAAACATGCAGGTTTAACAAACAGAAATGTGGATATAGTATAATCCCAGTTGGTTGGTGGATGAGCCATTCCTATTGCGGAAAAAGCAAATGATTCATGGTTAAAAACTCCTGGCGATAAAGTGCTGTTGCGTGAGCCAAGAGCGATAAGAACAGTTGATGACGGTGCGACTCAATCGGCGCCCTGCAACTGCACCTTTCGCTGCTCCGATTTCAATTCCGCCTGGGGCCGCGATCGTTCCAAAACATCCTAAGAATATGTATATATATATATATGTGTATATTACCGGTGTATATATATAATATAATATATATATATATATTATTATATATATATATTCCAGTCAACTTTGGGTTGCCATTCCAACTTCAACCACAAAACCGCCCATCCAACGCCCCAAGGGGCATATCAATTGGCAAATTGAGGCAGCAAGTCAGCCCAAGAAATCATCATCTAAACCTAAACATTCAAAATGATCCAAACTGATCTTTAACCAATCCATTAAGGAGCCCAGGCCCCAGCCATGCCAGCCATGCCCGACACATCCTGGCGCCTCTGCCTGCTTCGCACGGCTGATGGCGGCTTCCGCCGGGGAACGCGACGCGGCCAGCTGGCCCTTGAGGTCAGCGCAACTTGCGCAGAGGCATGAAGCCTCGCCCCTGGGCCCGGGGTGTCTTGTCCATATAGCATTTGATGGCGATATTCATGGGGGCCATTTCAGGGGTAGGCCCCATTTTTGGTGTAGCCCAAGGTTGACTCAGGCTACACAAGCGTGCACCCTGCGGCTGCTGCACCCTGCCTCTCTTTGGCTTGCTGAGCCAACTCCAAGGCATACTGGTTCGCACGCGGATGCGTTTTCACCTGCGTTGGTCATGTCCCCTAAATTTACTTGTCTATCATCATCAAAATAGCCATTGGGGGGTACAGTATATACAACCTGAAACAGACCATTTTGGGATGATTTCTCTTACTAGCCACACTTTAGAGTCGAGTGACGTCGCAGTGACGCAGTGAGGTCGTTATAATTCATCCAGAAACAGAAACAACATTTAAAACATCTCAAAATCCAAATATAAAAGAACATAGGACAGAAATTATCCCCATATTTGCTTGATGCTGCTTGTTATTTCCCCATGACGCGGGCATGCTGGTTCGCTACAGTCGCACCTGTTTTGTCGGCAACCTCATGTTTCACCTTTGAGCGGTTCATGACATTCACATATATATATATGTATATACATACATGTATATTACATGACATTGTATTACATTACATTATATTATATCATAGTGTAATAAATATATATATATATATATATTAATGTATATATATATATTATGTATGGAATATATTATGTCACAAAATATTATATCATAGCATTTTATATCACATCATATTATAGCATATCATACTGACATATTAATATTGTATTATATTGTAATACGTAAATCTAACAACCAAAAAGTGAGAATGTTTCACGCCATCAATCGAGAAATACAAGCAAACCAGAATGGTTCACCTTCACCTGTAATCAGGCTTGATTTCGGGCACTATAGACTGCAGGAACCCCCAAAAAAAATGCTGAACAGTGTTTCCAGGATGCTAGCGCGATGATGTTACAGGACCCCCCCCCAAAAAAAAAAGTTAAAAAAGAAATGAGTTTAAACATGTAAAAAAGGAATGGTGTTAAAAGAATTTGTTTAAAAAAAACACGGGTGTCCTCTCCATTTTCCCCCCAATCAGATTGGGCCTCTTCCAGCGCAGCCAAAGCCCACTGAACTTTGTCGGCCTGGCACTGAAAGATCTGAATAACGTCGAAGTAAAACAATAATAGGAACTATCATTTATATATCACTGTTAGACTGTTATAGATATGTAATAATTAAATTTATATATAACTATCATCAAAATATAGAACTATTATATCTCACTGTATAGCTTAGATCATAATCCTCATTGAAGACAGAACACTAAAACACTAAAACACTAAATACTACTTAAGACTACAATAATCGCCACAATATATATATATATATATATGTACAAAAAATGGCTATGGGCTATGGGTTAAAACCGTGTTAGCCTGGCCACTGGTGAACACCATAAAATTTACCTAGTAAATTGATGTTCATCAACTCTAAATATAGGATGATAGATTTTGATAAACAGCCACATAACCATGGAAAATCACAATTTTTGATAGGGAAATCAACTATTTCTATGGCCATGTTCAATATTTTTTTGTATGTTTACCAGGCCGGGTGTCAACACCGGACACGGGACGATCTCCTCATCGGCCGCGAGTTCTTCAGCAGGGATTTGGACTAAGCGATCCAACACGGCCGACATCAGCGACCTGGTGGTCGATCATCGCTGGTGATAGGTGACCATAATAGTCATTGACTTATCTATTACCCTCTGGTAAACATACAAAAAACTATTGAAAATTGCCATTTATAGTGGAATTACCCATTAAAAATTGTGATGTTCCATAGTTATGTTAGTTTACCAGAGGGTAGTGGCTATAGATAATTGATAATGGTGTCAATAATGACCATAATCTTATCCATAATATCTCATGATATCTCCATCATAGTCTCAACCATAATCATTAATATTCTTGTGGACTGGTAATACTAGAAATGAATATAAATGACCAATAAGGAGCATAACCATAATATATCATCTCAGGATTGATGATGGAGGGATTGGTGTAGTGATTAGCGATGATTATGATTATAATTGTATAATCAAAATGAATTGTTGATCTTTCCATAATAGTTGATCTTTCCATGAGTATAATGATGTATATTTGTACACATTACACCCCAATAGTTGGACTATAGCTGGGATGCAAATAAGATCACCAGTATGAAATGACTTCGGAACTCAGCATGACAAAACTTGTGAAGTTGAAGCAGTTCGAAGTTCTTTCGCAGTGCTTCGGTGTTCACAACTTTGTGCAGTGATACTTTGCCGGACTTTGCCCTTCGGCTAGCCACTTGCCAGGCCAATTAGTGGGGCCCTACCTCTGCTCCTCTATACACGACTCACCCATGGTGCACAGGTCCCCCAGATTTATGAAAAAAAATCAATGGCTATATCATGTTATACACATGTTTTCGCGTTTCACGCTGATACTGTAGTGATTTCCTACATGAGAGATTGTTGAACATCTGGAAAAGCCACGCTGAACCTTACCATGTCCTGGTCCTTTAAATACCTGGATGAAGCCGGATGGCTATCAAAAAAGCCTGGTACAACCTGCTCTTCACAGCTCCTGAGCTCCCACTGAGCCCGAGACCCTGATTCTGTGGCCTGCAGGTTGCCCTGCTTATTGTCGTGCTGCCGACAAAGCCCCAACTGATATAATGCCATCACTACCTACAGAGCTTCAGAGCTTCACCCTGGGACCCCAAGGTTTGTTTTAAAAATGCTAGGGCACAGTGGGATTGAATTTCTTATTGGAACATATTGGAGATCTTTATAAGATCTTCATGTTCAATTCCTTTCATGTCCTTTCCCTGTTTTGATATGACTGGGATCTCACATGAAAAGAGTGTTAAGACTGTCTCCAATGTCCACTTATTAAAAAAATGTGCTTCCAGGCTCTCGAGGTACAGTACCAAACTTGTGGACCCCCAGATGCCCATGAGTGTCCACTTTTCCACTTGTTTCGCCTGATGTAGGTGTGTCTGAAAATGCTGGATTTCACCCCCAAATGGCTATTTGGAAGTTTCCAATCCATGGGGTACAGTAGCCCTAAATTTTCGACTTATAGGTCGGATTTTTCATGAAATAAACCATCTAGTCATTAGGGTATCCCCATTGATGGAAACCTCCATGGTCCAAGGCCCCGCGCCTGTCGCTTCCTGAAATGCATCCCGTACCTCGACTTGCAACTTGCCCATGGCGCGTTGCCAAGACATTCCCATCCATTCGGAAAATCACTTAAGGTTGTACTTGGTTAGGTTCAATGACTGACTAATGCCAACAACAACAACAACAACAAGAAGAGCAAGCTCGAAACACAATGCATGTAAACATCAAAAATCACAACCAAAAAGAACAAAACATAAAAAACATATGAAAACATAGTCAAAAAAACTCACAATATGGAGGTTTCTTAAATGGGGTATCCCCAAGACACCATGGGTTTCAATACTATCTTGGATGATTTGGAGGACCCCCATGACTTAGGCAACCTCCATATTGTATTGCCCAAATCAATGGTTACATTACGACCATTACATCACTAGTTCCAATGGTCAAATACCATTAAATCACCATGGAAAATCACCACATCGAAGCCTCTGATGGACTTCGACGTGACTTAAAAGTGGGGCACTTTGAGATGACCTCCGCCACCATCGCAGGGGAGTTGCATTGTTGGATTGAGTCCTGGCAAGTTTCAGCGCTGCTTCCGACTTCAGTTTCTGAAAAGGGGCCCATAGGTAGATCTTACCAACAAAGAGGAAATTGAACCAACAAAAATTGGGATTTGTTGTTGATTTATGGTTGATGTATAGTTGATTAATGTTGCGAAGTTGCTGCAAATAACTAGGTTGACTAGGGTTTATGGTGAGTGTAACTATAGTTCCATGGGGTTATAAACCTAGTTTTTTTCAGTGTAGATACCCTCTGGTAATTTTGTTACATAGCGATGGAAAATCACAATGTTTACATACGTTTACTAAATAAATCATCGAACTAAATGGGTTATTGCTTACATAGCTATGTTAAATTACCAGAGGGTATCACATACATCGTGGACAACAAACCTGGGGAATCCCCTTCGACGACGTAGATAATTTTGTCATTGAAAATGTGAATGTCCCATTGTCGGTCACTAAGGATCATTCGTATGCACGCAAGAGTGCAGTGCCGCATATATTTTTTTCATGATGTTTTCTATTCATAACTAAAAAACATCAGCCATCATCAACCATCATCAACCATCATCCACCATCATCAACCATCATCAACCATCATCCACCATCATCAACCATCATCAACCATCACCAACCATCATCAACCATCATCAACCATCATCAACGATCATCAACCATCATCGACCATCATCAACCATCAACCCCATGTGCACCATTGAACTTCAACACAGAAACCTTTTTTGGGGCTGAAAATGTGCTGTTCCCTGGCCTCAATGTCTTTTAGCGGCACCGTGGTATCTGTGTCCTGAGTAGCGCGGATGTTATAATCAGTGTATATCTTAATATATTTTGTTTGAAGTAGATATAGTAATATGTCATACAATGCTAGATAGTGTATTATTATGTATATGTTAACAATAACAGATGTTTTTTAAGAAGTATTTTGTATCATGATTATGATGACCGTATCACATTTGCCATGGTCAAAACGTGCTACAGTATATCGGGTGCGGTCGGTCCAAACCGAGAGATTCCTGGGACAACTGGGGTGCTCGAGGGACGACTGGAATATGTTTCATGTCGACATCTTCAAAGATTGTTTTATATCTAGATCGACATGTCCATTAAAGAAAAAACATAGATTTACACTTTTATCTTTACTTCTTTACTTCTATTCACATTTCTGTTCAAATGTATGTACATTCATTTACTATCAAGAATGCACTTGAACATGAATGATTCCCCTTACGTCATGAGCGAAACCTTCAAGGCACCAACGGCACGATACAACGTCTCAGGCTGCTGCTCTCAGAGCCTGACTCGAAGAAGAGCTCCTGCAGGATGGAAAGGTATATATATGAAAGATATCTATGGGGATATATCTGGGATAGAATGGGAAATATTGGGAACTGTTATGCGTATAATATATGTATCTGTATATTATATAAATAGTTATACCAATAGTACCGCACAAGGCGGTGGCGGAAGTTTCAAAAATAGTAAACCTATAGGAGAGGTTGGTTGTTGTGAATCACGGATGGCAGAGCGAATCCACTGATGGACCGAAAGGTGGTTGGAGTTGTGTTTTCTGGAGTGGCTGCAATGGTTGCAGTGGTCACCTCACCACAACTGCTTGGTGTAGTGTGGTGTAGAGTTGTAGTTGTAGGTGTAGTTGTAGTGTAGTGGAGTTGTAGTTTCAAGTTGTAGATGTAAAGTAATGCAATTAGTGTAGTGTAGTTGCAGTTGCAGTTGTTGTTGTGGTGTGGTGTAATTAGTGTAGTGTATTGTAGTGTACTGTAGTGTTGTGGACTGTAGCGTGGTATAGTGTAGTGTAGTCTAGCGTATTGTAGTGTAAAGTAGTGTAGTTGTAGTTGTAGTGAACTGTCGTGTAGTGCAATGTAGTGGTAGCCGCGGTTGTAGCGTAATGTAATGTCGTTAGTGTAATGTGATCTAGTTGTAGCTGTACAAATCGTATTGGAGTGGCTGCATCCAGGCTGCGATAGCGATTTGTCAGCATATTTTCTTAATTTTGGCGCTAGTAATTTTCCTTGTGAAATTCCTTTTAAAAAGTGCTTCAAAATTGTCTTTTGTCTGCTTTGGCATCGAGATCCGGTTTTGGAGCTGCAGTTTCCGACGCCGTTGCGCGCAGTTCTATTGTGCTTTGCAACTCAGTCTCTGCAGATTGCATTGTAGTGGCTGCGTCAAGGTTGCTCGGTGCCGCGGCTGCATGCGTAATACTACTGTCTTTTGCAGCTAAGATCGTAAATCGTATTGGAATGGCTGCATCAAGGCTGCGACAGTGATTTGGCAGCAGATTTTCGCAATTTTGGCGCTGATAATTTTCCTTTTAAAAATATTTTTAAAAAGTGCTTCAATATCGTCTTTTTGTCGCTGTGGCGTCGAGATCCGGTTTTGGAGCTGCAGTTTCCGAGGCCGTTGCGCGTAGTTCTATTGTGTTTTGCAACTCAGTCTCTGCAAATTGCATTGGAACGCCTGCGTCAAGGTTGCTTGGTGCCGCGGCTGCATGCGCAATACTATTGTCTTTTGCAGCTGAAGATCGTAAATCGTATTGGAAAGTCTGGATCTTCCAGCCCATGTTCCTCTACGAAAGGATGCTCAGTATCCACATTCACTGCTGTCACCCGGTCTCTCTACCAAAAGAAAACCAAGCCGGCCCAGTGCATTTTCATCGCATGGCCTTTACAGTATTGCCGGCCGAGTTTGCAAGCATTTGCCTAAGGATGTCCCTTTTTGAATGTCGCGTCGTTATAAAAAAGAAACAGAACACATCAAAACAGAACAGATTGTACTGCCTCTGAAAATGTCCTCCAAAGTTTTCTTCCAAAGTGTCATAGCAAATTTCTGGAGATTGGAACAACGGGCACTGTCTCCTTTGCCACTTCTTCCCTCAACGTCACACACGACGGCCGTACCCCTCTGATCTGGCAGAAGCCATGTCAGCCACCATGAGTTGCGCATGAGTCGTTCATCATAAAGCAAAAACTCATTTGAGCACAAATGCTCTATTGTACATGTATCAAATCACTGTATCACTTCGTCTCAACCAAAGACCTTGGCATCCACCACCTTGGGGTTCTGGGACAATGTGCAAACGAGCATTGCTCGCTAAAAGATCGTCATCTCGAGACCATTCAATTTGCAGCACAGGCTCTTCCAATCATTGGCAGAGCCTGTGCTGCAAATTAAATGGTCTCGAGATGACGATGTTTTACCCCATGCCGCGCAGCTGGGTGAGGCTGCCTGGCACGAAGGTGTTGCAATGGGCGACGTCTTTTAGACCCTAAAACTGACAGCAACATCACTGTGGATATGGGTCAATAATGGTATACTACTCCAAGAACAGCCAAAAATATGCAAAATTGACAAATCTGCAGCAGTTTGCGAGGGGACTATCGCAAACCAACACTTCACAGGCGCAAACCAAATCCCTTTTCAAAAAGAACAATCTGATTTCTGCTTCTTTGATGTACTCACCCCTCCACACAAGGATCAAATGTGAGGTGTTGGCGGGTGGCTGGCTCGCATTTTTCTCACTGCCCTGCCTACCAGCTTTGCCGCCAGCTCTGATACTTCCTGCAGGCCGGAAAATGGAGTCCAACTTCTCTGCATGTGTATCAATCAGATATGAGAAATATTACAAGTATACAACAAATTATTGATCTACATATGATATGTATACATATATATATTCTGCATATATACTGTACATATCATGCTCGATGGACCTTTATGTATTGTTTGAACGGTGTCCATATCTTTATCTTCAACACTCCCTCAGAAGACCCTTGAAACTCCTTCTTGAAGTGGTTTCATTATCTATTGATTGTACTACTTCACACGCTTTCTGTCTTGCAGTTCCGTTCATTCCTGCTTATATGAATTCCACCTGCTGTGCCACTGAAAGCATTTCAAGCTTCTCTGTGGTGAATTTGAGGGATCCACAAACTCAACAAACTCGGATTGGTTTCTTCACCCATCCACCCATATTATCAATCAATATATATATATATATTATCCATTATTATCCCATCTTCACAAAGTTTGACCACCGCCTTTTGCATCTTCAGCTCCTCCTCAAAGGACGCCAAGCGCTGCTGTCGTTCAGCCAAGCGCTGGTCCTCCTCAGCCTCATTTTGAGCTAGACGAAATGTTGTTTCAGCAGAAGTCAAAGGTTTGGAATTTGACATCTACAGCAACGAAATGCAGATTTGATTTCATGTTTGAACAGAACTCACAGAGAGACTCCCAAATGGCATCGTGTCCATCAAGCACCTGCTTTTCACATTACGATTCTCTCAATTTGACGCAAAAATTGTTATGGAATTCGGTGCCGAGCCTCCAAGGATTCTGTGCTCTACGAGCTCTTTGGTTTCGTTGCCTATGCACATGACCGCTTGTTCAATGACCGACTGTAATGGCATCAGTTTTTTGGGGCAATACGTTTCAACAAAAAAGGTCTCGTTGGGAAATGTTTCTTCACAAAGGGCATCCATTGTGGGGCGCTTCAACAAACATACTCATCAATATGGAGACCTTCTTCTTCACACAGGGCATCCATTTTTAAGGCATTACGTTTCAACAAAAATAGGTTTCAATCTTAAGGCGTGTTTTGTAAAAGGAATGCATTTTGGGAGCAATACGTTCCAATACCACAAAGGTTCAATGTTGAGAATTTCTTCATGTATAAGTGATCCATTTTGGGGAAGTCCGTTTCAACGAAACCGGGTTTGAATATTGAGAAATTCTTCTTCATAAGAGCCATCCAGTTCGGGCCATCATGATTATCCAAACAATTGCTTCTATCTTAAGACTTTCCTCGGTGCATCATGTTTCAAAGACAAAGGCCTCAAATGTTGAGTGGTTTTTGTCAAGAGCGTCCATGTTGGTCATATTCTACTGCCAAAAGGGGTTCCCCGATGCAAGATCAATCGGATCTCTGCTTCACATTCATCATGCGGATTCCACGGTTTACGCTTCCAGATGAAACTCATGGAAATCCCTTTGGCACCCCCAATGGAAGTCACCCTCACAATTCTGGAAGCATGACTTCATTGCCACTCCCCCTCAACAGGCCAAATCAGGATTTGTTTGATCAGTTTCCCCTTCCAGTCCGATTTGATATCATCATATCTTGAATCGAAGAGATCAAAAGTGGTCCCAAGAGGTCCTAAATCCAACATGGCCAACTTCCAGTCGTTTCGATCGAAACCATTGGAAGAAATATATACATCAAATCAAATGCGTGAAAAAAATGTTTTTCAACCGGGGGAAACGCCATTGGAGATCTTGACATAATCTGTAGCATGTTTACCATATAGGTTCCAGAGTTCTACTGTAGTCACTCTAGTCCCTAATCGGAATGAAGCACAAAACATGTGAGTATATTGTACAGCCAGCCAGAGATATCACGCCAACAAATGGTTTCAAGAATGGATTTAGCCCAAAGCTTTCACTGGCTAAACCATCAGACGAAAACTCTCCCCTGCTCAGTTCCGCCATTTTCTTTGAACAAAGCATCAGACTAGGACTCCAGGCCATATGGCGAAAATGGAAAGGCACCGACCTGTCGGTTTCAAACACGCACGCTGTCAGCAAAACAAAAGTCCCAGCTGATGTTTCGGCCAAACAATATTTGGATGGTTACTAACCGTATGTTGAACACTTTCCTGCAGGTGTAATGACGCTGTTTTTGCCCATGCAACAACTAGGGCCCCAACCAAAGTCACATAGCACGTGACGCCCATAGTCCACCAGTCGGCACCTAGGTGTTGCAAAAGACTCAGCGCAGTTGTCGGTGAGTTTGTAGCCAGCGGCATCAGAAATGCAAATGTGGGATGATGTGAGTAACACTGGATCTGTACAGAAGAAGGGGAATGGAGGTGCATACGACCATTCAGAATTTAACATATTCAGGTTGCAAAATCCACATAACGCACATGACATCTTGAGGCCAGAAGGCACATCGTGAAAACACCTCAAAACAACAAAAAGCTTGATGATGGGCTTGTGACACGACAATAAGCGGCAAACAGTTTGCCAAGAAGAGGTAAGAAGAGTCGCGAAACAGCCAGACTGGGTATCCGAACTGAAAGCCGCCCCCTTTAAGTGTTATCAAAGATGGCTAGCTGGGAAAAACTTCGATGCTTATTGGTTTAAGACGCAAAGAAGCATCAGAATGAAATCCCTGAAACCCACATGTAAGCAGTGGACCTTGCAGCAAGAAGTTGTGTGGCCTCAAATATCAAGCGTGCCAAAATGATGTCTGAGGCTTATTGGATATACAGGGTTTTGCCATTTTTGCCTTGTGGATGGAAGCAAATGGCTGCAGCACAAAACTAAGCCTCTGGCTTCAAGTCGAGATGCAACATGCAGTTCTCGTGCAAATGATTCACCTGCAGCATTTTTTTAGCACAGCGACACCGAAATCGGCGCAGTGCATGTCCTGGGGGTCCAGCTGCTCGGAACATTTGCTTGACATATTGGCTTGCGACGACAAATTCGGCAGGAAGGCTTGTGAAGTCAGCAGTTTGACACCGTCTTCCCCTTTCGGTCTGGTTCGTTCAGTATTGTTGCACTGCTCCATCACGCACCCAGGATGTGCTTCCCGTTTGTCTTCTGACTTCAAAGGCCCTACCAATGTTGTCGAGATACAAAGTGGCCCAGATTTACTGCTTGCTACATTGTCGCTCAGACATGGCATTGTCTCAAGGCCCCTGACAGCAAATGTGATACACACTAACAGAAACTACACTGAACATGTTTGAAACATGCTGGATGATCAATTCTCGTATAGCAAAGAGGTTGTAACGCCCAGCTCTTCGTAATGACAAAAGCGAACTGGGGAACCCAACTCTGGAAGGCCACCAGTCGTGCTCACGAGCTGGAATAAATCTCCGTTGCACAGTTCCAGCCTCGGCAACCATTTCTCAGAGACTCACTCAGACGATGTGCACCATGTCGATATACATATCTAGGCAGAATTCTTATATACATATTATATACCAAGAGATTGAAGAAAAGATAATGGATGATAATGGCAAATCGTACCCTACTTGTAGCCAGCCATGCAGGTTACCCTACTTATAGCCCTTACTCTACTCTGCTCTTCCCGGTGAATGGGTTGGATTTGACCCCCCTGCTGTCCTTTACTGTCCTCTGCTTCCACAAACTCTTTCCGTCACTCGGATTTCCTCCGAGGGCCCAGTATCTGGGGATCTGGCACCAACATATTCTCCCAGGCTCCCAAAAGCTTCAAAATGTTCGGGTGGTTCAACCTGCAACGAAGTGCATCAAACACTTCTTTTGCAGGAAGATCTTCCTGCTATATCAAACTGCAGCATGCCACACCTGGTCAAAATGTCGAATTCATGCTGCAAGTTCGCCACCTGCACTGGAAACCAACCATGCACAAACTAATGCCCGAAAGGATTCTGTTCGCGAGAAAACTGATAGTTTCCAAGCTCAGGGAACCATCAACACCTCCTACAGAACTGGTATCAGGCAGTGGAAACAATCAAGGTGAGGTGTCAAAGTTATGTCCTTCAATCAACCCTGCTTGCAACACGACAGGTTTTACATCTTCTGGACGACAAAGACCCCAATTTCGCGGGCAAAGACCCGCACTAGAGCAGAAAAATGGTAGATCTTCACTTTAAGAATAACAAGTCAACATATGCTGGAGAATGCTGAAGGTGAAGGATTGTGTGGTCCCTGAATCCATCCACCCAAGTGAATCTATCCATTCAATTCACATCAGAGCTGCTGGGGGCAGAGTGGGGCAGCGGACTCTGATCCGTTCCAAAGAGACACTTGTCGATGCCTCTTCGAGCGCAAAGGTATGGACACATACGCAGTGGACAGCGCAGTCAACCTGCCTGATAAGGCTTGAAGGATTTCAGTGCCACCGCTTCACCATTTCGACCTCATCTGTGTTCGGTGCAAAATCATGACTACGAGACGGCTCGTTTCATGATATTCAAAATCGTGGCTTTGGGACTTTCAAACCTTCAACAACGAAGAATAGAAAAACACGGCTCCGTTCATGTTGCACAAAGCTCTTGAGAGTCGGCTGCTGCCATTGCCTTTGAACTGAGAACGAGACTGCGTCCTTCATAGACGACAGCGAAGCCACCCTCCCCTACCTCCCAGCACCTTGAGGGATTTGCCCACTTAAGGCAGCTTTAGATATCTTGAGGACTTGGCATGCAGTGGCTGAATGCCAGTGGGTTTGGGGATTTGCTTAAATGACTTTGATATCAAGTGCATTGTCAAAATTGTGTGTCACATCCTCAGTAATCGGACGCCCTGCCTGTCGGAAAACTTCAAAGGGCCCCTGCGATGAAGAGAGGAAAACAAGGTAAAGAGCAACAATGGGTGTCCATCTGGGTGGTTGCAACTAAGAACTGGACAACGAAGCTAAAGTAAAGTAAGCAAAATGACCAAGGAAACTTTGGGAAAGACACTTGCGAAGCAGGAACAAACTGAACTCAGTATGAATGGTGCTCTTCACACTTAAGTTTGTTCACCATACTTCAGCTGAATCTCATGATGTATTATTGGTTCATCACCAAATCACCAAATCAGAACTGATGGTGGTCCTCAGAGCAGAATCCGATTTTGGTTGGTGACCCTGCAAGCTCCACCGTGGCCTCGAAACTGGCATGTCGCTTGGAGAGTGACTCCTGGTTTTCGCTTGGCACTTCGGGAAAAGGTTGCGGCTGAGACATACTAATTACTAGTTTCACTTGGAGCACACAGTAACTAGCATACACATGTGCATTCCACTTGGTTGATGCGCGGAGAATATCTCATAACTCATCTACAAAGGCAGTTATCGCACTGACAACTGGGCTATGCCAGACTGGGATGCACCAAGTAGGAACCCTGGTGGCATGTATGGGATCTATCATGTTGGGATCTCCTCCAAGTCCGAAACGCTGTGCTTTTCCTTAGAATCTGACCAAAGTCATGGCATCGCACGCTGATCAACAGCTATTGACATCTATTGACATTTGTCTTGCAAAGACCCCAGTGCTTGTGTAGAATACCTCAAGAAGTAAAAAGAATGGCACTGGTGTTGCCAACTTAATCTGTGTCTGGCCTTTTGCAAAGCCAAACTACGATAAGAATCACCAGGCAAAAGAAACAACAAATACACATGATACAGAATGAAATCTGCATGGAGTATGTGTATTTCATCTGTATGTCTCTTTGCATACTTAGATATGTCTGTTTACATTCATTCAATTCCATATTGATGTATCTGTATCAGTGTTGACGGAGACAGTGCTGCCTCTTGTTCCCAAATCCCTCATCAAGCGGCTGCATTGTCTCCCATAGCTGATTCGAGAAACTTCAGTCGCTCCTGCCGCCGCTGTCGTTAGAGAAAATCGCTAGCATAAAACATACGGAATGTCAATGTGTGGTAGCTATCCCAGCAAGATAATCCCAAAGGATCCCAAAGGGCCATAAATAATGTCCAAATCACATAGTTGCGAAGTTCAGGTGACTGAGATCTCAATAGGCATGAACACATTTCAAAAACTGTTTGCAATGCGAGATGATCACTCAGCAGCTTAAATGGAAGCCAAAATCTCCTCAATTGAAGCATGTCGCTGTTGCCTTGGGCTGGCAGGATAGATTCCAAGGCACAAATGTGTCCTACAGACGTTGAGTATCTTTAGTATGTTTGAATTGTGAGAGTGTCAACAATGAGCACCCTACTACATTTATCTACATCTACTACCGCAATGTCTGCAATCACTACCTAGAATGAGCTCCTGACAGTAGTATCACTGTGTCCTCGACAGTGCAATTCGAACAGCGAAAAGCGGATCTCTTTCGAAACACTTTTTTGAGACGCTTTTTGGCAGCTCCGAAATAGAATGCAAATTACTTTGCTTCGAGTCATCCCCACCATGACATTTATACATTTTTTACTGGCAAATCTTCTGGCATTCTATCTGACATATCTTCTGGCATTCGATCTGGCATTCTATCTGGCATATCTTCTGGCATTCTACCTGGCATATGTTCTGGCATATCTTCTGGCATTCTATCTGGCATATCTTCTGGCATTCTACCTGGCATATCTTCTGGCATTCTATCTGGCATTCTATCTGGCATATCTTCGGGCACATCTTCTGACATCCTATCTGGCATTCTATCTGGCATATCTTCTGGCATTCTATCTGGCATTCTATCTGGCATATCTTCGGGCATATCTTCCGACATCCTATCTGGCATTCTATCTGGCATATCTTCTGACATCCTATCTGGCATTCTATCTGGCATATCTTCGGGCATTCTATCTGGCAAACATTTTGGCACTTTATCTGGCATACCTTCTGGCATTCTATCTGGCATATCTTCTGACATATCTTCTGGCATTTTATCTGGCATATCTTCTGGCATTCTATCTGGCATATCTTCTGGCATTCTACCTGGCATGTCTTCTGGCATATGTTCTGGCATATCTTCTGGCATATGTTCTGGCATTTCTTCTGGCATATCTTCTGACAATCTATCTGGCATTCTATCTGGCAAATCTTCTAGCGTTCTATCTGGCAAACATTCTGGCACTTCATCTGGCATATCTTCTGGCATTCTATCTGACATTCTATCTGGCATCTGGCCGTTGAGGTCCAGCGGTGCCCACTAAGCTCGGAAGGTCCCTGGTTGAGGTCCAGCGGTGCCCGCTGCGCTCGGAACCTTGCGGTTGAGGTCCAGCCGTGCCCACTCAGATCGGCAGCCGGCAGTTGAGGTCCAGCAGTGCGCGCGGAAGTTGGCCGAAGAAATTGGCGACGAGTTGGCAAGGCGGAAGTGGACGCGGAAGTTGATGCAGACATGGTCGAGGAGAAACTGGAGGAGGAGGAGGAAGAGGAGGAGGCGGAGGCGGAGGAGGAGAAGGATGAGGAGAACAGCTCTGATAAAATCTAACAACCCTCACCTGGCAGGTGGGGAAAAAAGTGCAACTTCAGAATAGACTGCAAAGGTACATTCCCCAAAAAGAGCACCACTATCCCCACTCCAAGGTCACAACTCTGCTGAAACTTGATCTCGTATGTGCCCTGTAATGTGAAGAAGCTCCTGGGAACTTGCTCCAAGGTCACACCAAAATTATCACACCTCTAAGAGCATCGTCCAACCTGCTCAAAATGAGTCATCAAGATCTAATGATGATCTAAAGATGATCAAATGATGATATATTGTCTGAATACGTTTGAATCATTTTAAATGGACGCTACGGTGATCACTAGTGCTTTGCTAATTCTTTGGTGCATTATTGAGTGCACACACTAGACAAGATTGGATCTTTGAATAGATCCATCAGGAACTGAGTCCTGTAACGTGCAACCAGCCTAGACAATTAGACCTAAAGTAGATCTCGTGGTTGTACTTCATGAATATAATGATGGTCTTCCGAAAATATCCAACGTAGAGCAAACCAGACTCCAATAACCTGCAATTAAATCGTCATCCAACATAGATTGCGGCAACAGTGCAGTGATAATGTAAAAAAAACCTACCTGGAGGTTCTTGGGTTGAGCCTCTTCCCATCACAGAAAAAGAATGTGCAGGTACGTCGATGAGCGTCCCCATCAATATCACAGATGACACACTGGCGTCTTCGTTGGTGCCAGTCCAGTGTGCATCCCTGGCACCGGACAAACAGGGATTTCAAGCTTCCCTGCGAATGAATAAACAAAGAAACAGAAGTTTTACATCTGTACAGATGTGTCACACACACACACCCTGCCGAAGCAGGGTTTCTTTTCCGGAAGAGGCAAATATCGCTGATCTATGGTACAGAAAGCGGAATCGAGAAATTGAATTGAAAGTGCAATTGACATCAATCAATATCCTCTAGGGACGTGCTTTGTGACGTCGTGAGGATTTGGAGAACCTCAGAAAAAGTCGTTCGTTGCTCCATGGTCAAGTGCTCCGATAGGTCGCCATATGCCAAAGGTGAAGACAAAAGTCCTTGTAACTCTGTGGCAAGGACAGCAATGGTCGGCCGCGGCGTCTGGGTAATGGCCGGTTCCATGTCCGGTGGGAAGTAGTCCTCAAATGGGTTGATTCCATGTCGCATAGGAACTCCAAAGTAGTTGCGCCAGTAGTCCGAAGTGTGCTGGGACCATTCCCATTGTCCCGTCATGGCGAAGAAAAAATGTTCGGAATCTCTGGTCCTTGAAATTCCTGTTGCTGGTATCTCCATGACAAAGAGTTCTTGTGTGTTGTTGGAGTGGGTAAAGACCTTGAAATGAATCTGGTGGACCAATCGTTCGCTGAATCGACCTTGGTGAGGAGGAGCAAAATGTCGATGTTCGGAGGTTGGGAACGGAGTCATAGAATGAGTTCCTGTTGGAGGTGAGTACATTCCTAAATTTGTCGACGGAGCGTCCACTGCCGAAGAAGATCCCAAAGTGGTAGAAGCCGACGTGTTTTCCGGTGGCAGTGGGTTCAAAGGTGCTGTCGACGAAGATGCGTCAGGAGGCAAGGGGTACTTGGTGGTACATTGCTTCTAGGCCACGTCAATCCGGCTGCATCAGCGTCGCGTTTGTGCTCCATCTGCGTGGGGGTTCAGGACCCAAAAGGCACGTCACCGTAGAAAAGGCTGGCGGGAAATAAAGTGAGCCACGAGGAAAGGCAAAAATAAATGCACATGTGGTATTCACCATGCCTGAACCTATCAGGAAAACGTAACCATAAGTGGATCCATACTGCTTCGAGAACGGGAAGGCTTGGAAAATTCCGCGAAGAAATCAGAATAGATCTTTTTGTAGTCAGCGCATCAATGGAAGAAAGGTAATGAATCAATCTATGGGAGAATGACACCCTGTCTTGCCATGGGGCCCCAACACGCTGTTTCTATTCGGCTTCATTAGGCTTCGAAACTGCCCCGTGGCACGTTTTGGGCACCCTTTAAAACCCTAAAACGCTCCGCAGCAGCTTTCCTCGCGCCTGCTTTCCACAAGCTGTTTCTATTGGACTTCCAAACTGCTACGTGCCACGTTCTAACCACCCCTTAAAACCCTAAAACGCTCCGCACCAGCTTTCCAAGGCTTCGCGCCTGCTTTGCCATGGTACCTCCCTAGGCTCACAAGCTGTTTCTATGCCATGGCGCCTCCCTAGGCCCCACAAGCTGTTTCTATTGGGCTTCGAAACTGCCCCGTGGCACGTTTTGGGCGCCCCTTAAAAGCTTAAAAAGCTCCACAGCAGCTTTCCAAGGCTTCGCGCCTGCTTTGCCATGGTACCTCCCTAGGCCCCACAAGCTGTTTCTATGCCATGGTACCCCCCTAGACCCCACAGTTTCTATTGGGCTTCGAAACTGCCCCGTGGCGCATTTTGGGCACCCCTTAAAGGCCTAAAACGCTCCGCAGCAGCTTTCCAAGGCTTCGCGCCTGCTTTGCCATGGCACGTTTTGGGCACCCCTTAATACCCTAAAACGCTCCGCAGCAGCTTTCCAAGGCTTCGCGCCTGCTTTGCCATGGTACCTCCCTAGGGGGGTTGGCGGCACCAGGGCGTTAGCCCATTTATAATATAGAATATATATATATATATATATATTTACAGTATATTTTTTTAATCTATTCGCTGTCTCTCTTTGAGCTTCGGGCTGCAAATGGATTTTCAACTCTCTGCTTGTACAATCCATCAATGAACCTGGCTCCGAGCCAAAAGAGGTGCTGCCAGCTGATCCATGGTGAAACTCTTCTACCATGGGTGTGTAATCCTACGCCATGATTCATCCATCCATTTCTCAGTCAGTAATGAGTCGCTGGCTTCCCTTAGCAGCAACGGTCCCAGTGCTTGCATCTGCAACTCCGGCCTCCCGCTTTCAGAACCACCACTTGTTTCTGAGCCCAAAGGTACTTCAGAAAAACTTGCACAATCACATGCATGCCAAGTTTGCTGCACAAAGTGTTTCTGTTGCTGAAGACCCTTGTTGGAATCAAGCGATTGTCGAGTTTTAGCGGCAATCTGGTGGCTATCAGAAAAAACGCGACCTCGGCAACGCATTAGCCTCGGCAAAGCATTACGCGTGTCATGCTGTCGCAAACTGCAGGATAAAATCCCACAAGTCCTACAAACAGCATGACGCAACTCTAGCTACTGCTTGTGGTGAGGGGCTGTAAGCAATACGTTGAGAACGCAAAGCGCCGCCACAACACAGAGTCTCTGTACAATTTCAACAATGCCGGACGCAGGCGAAGCTTACCATTCCATTTTCCATTCTACGCAGGCCTGAAGGGTTCTTATTGGTTCTTCCTGGTCCTGTCAAATGACAACTTTCTCACACACGGACCCCCTGCGTGCCATGGTGCAACAATTTGGATTGAAACCGTTCTCCCAATTTCAAGCTCAAGAAATCGATTTATCATGCTGTCCATCCACGATTCCATAACTCCTTCAAGCCAGGTTCAGGTGCTGCATGAGTTTAAAACTCACATCAGTGACTTGGTTTCACATCAGTGAACCAAGTTAGGCCAACGAGAAGATCAGCACAACAAAAAACGGGCAATCTCAAATTTCAATCATTGCATTGGATTTTGAAAGAATGGAAGCCCTGACTGGCATTTGTGTGCGGATCCACATGTACAAAAAGGATCAAAAAGGCTGGGGCGATTCCAACCCTTTGAAATAACAGGCCATTCCTGCTTGCATAGGCCTGGCTTGACATCGCAAAGCGGCAACAATTCCGAATTTTTCCAACAATCTGGCTAGACAAAACTATAAACAATATAAATATTAAATATCTTCCCTGTAGGATTAGTATGGAGTAGCCTGGGTTTCAGTTGCCTCTCTTGCGAGGGTTGACCGGCTGAGCCGAATTCATGTCCCCACAAGGAGCTGATTCCAGCGCCGCTTCGGATGGAGCTGCTGGAATGCATGTCAAAAAGGTGCGGTCCACTGTCAAGATGAGGTCCACATCTTCTTTCCAGGCAGGGACCTGCTTCCGCTGGTGCTTTGGCAATCCGGTTTCGTTTCGAATTTTCGGCCTGGATCGACAGGGCAACGTCTGAAGCGCGGCAAGTATGCGGTCCTTGTCACCGTTCAGGGCAACGATGTGATGAGGCCGAAGATCCAATTGAGTTTCTTCTGCTTGCACTTGTGTCAAAGGCATCAACAGCACGGCACCATTTGCCCATGAAGGTGTGACTTCGCAGCCAGCTTCCGCCACATCCTGCCGACAATCTGCAAGGTGTTGTGAATGGAGCAACACATCTTTGACCTTGGCTCCAGTATGGGATAAGCTCAGCAGGACTGCGTGCCCAGCAACCTGCCCCTCATCCGGCTCACTGACTCGAGACGGCATCACCCCACTGGGCACTGGTTGACCTTCATCCTGTGAGACCTCTGAGTCCTCTGAGCTGGCGCACATGTCAAAGTCATCTTCAGACGATGATGATGAAGACATGCTTGGCATTGAGCATTCTGGCAGGATGTCTCCTGAAGCTTCTTGAACGGCTTCCTGACCAAGAGATTTCATGAAGGGCCGCATGATTTTCAGGCGGTCAAACTTTCCTGCGCCGGGAGAGCGCTTTGGTTTCACAACGTGCAGAAACATCTCTGGCGCGCCATCATCCATCACAACCCCGATGCCGATCATCTCCAACTTCTTGTATTTCAACCGCTCACCGTGCTTGCAGCCGCTAACAAGCAAACAAACTTCATCCCTGATGTCAAACATCGCCAAGCGGGTTCGTCCTCTGACACCAATGGGATAGCGGAAGCTGGGCTGGAGATTTTGGACGAACTCGGGGAGGCAAGCAGAAACAGGATCTTTGTATTCTTCGACTTTTCTTTTACCGATCACCGTACCAGCCATGCGGATAAAATCTTGGTGTTCAAATACACCGGCGCCTGGAGACCCATCTACATGCATCCAAAGACGGGAGGTTCCTGAGGTATCCGGTCTCACCCCAATCACCACCATGGTATGACCTCCGCATTTCACGAGATCACCATGCTTGAAGCCGCCAATTGGCATACACACCTCGTCTCTGATGTCAAAAAGCGCTGGGTGGCAACTCTTCTGCAAATAGCGAAAGGTGTAGTCAAACTCGAAATCACTATCAAGCTTTCCTTCCTGCTCACGTTCGAAGAGCCCAGAAAAGCCTTTCAACAATTTCTCCAACATGGACTTTTTATTTCCTCGGTTTTGAAAGACTGGGTCAGAAGGCGACACATCGTGAAGCTTTCTAGTTCCAACAAGCTTGAATTCTTTCCGAACAAGATGGTAGATCGAATAGACTCCAGCACCTTCGTTTCCATCGCATTTGAACCACAGCTTTGGAACGCCATCCTGATCAGGACGCACACCAACAACCACAGCATGATCACCGTCTTCATCTTCTATCACTTGCCCATGTCGAAAACCCCCAACCCCAAGACAAACGTCATCTCGAATGTCGAAGAGGCCTGGCTTCGGAAAGTGCGTGCCCATGGGGAAGCTAAATGTGAACTGGAGATCCTTGGTCAGCTCACGAACTTCAGGGGTCGGTTCTGGCTCATCCAGGAAGTCGTCTGGCGCCTCTTGGAGTGTTCGAGAGCCGGCCTTAGCTTCTACTTTAGCGGTTTTAGCGGATCAAACATGAGAAGAACGTAGCGGTTTTAGCGGATCAAACATGAGAAGAACGAAAACCAGCAAAAGCAGAGGGGGAGCAGGAGGGTGGGTGAGAAGTTGCAAAGCAATGTGAAGAAGAGGCGGCAAAAGTGAAATTGTTGGGCTGAAAAAATGCGCTCAGTGAAGAAACCTTCTCCAACTCTCCTCTTTCCTACTGTCTTCAATTTTGAATCCCATTTCACCTTAGCACCTATGTTACCAACCCAACCGGAACACGCCCCCCCGACCAAAAGTCTTGTCTATATTGACTATATTGACATTTTTAGCAACGGCTCCATTTTGGGACCCTTACGGGTACCAATTACTCCAGTCCTTCTCACCAAGAGTCCTTGCATCTTTCCTCGTTTGCCTCTTTTCTTTCCTGCTAGAGTTTGAACCTCCCTGCTCTCTTTGAACCTGAACCGCTCAAGCCTACCTCTCGTCCTCCCATTCTCCTCAATCTCGAATCTCATTTCGTTTCTTGCACCCCACCAGCCGAACCAAAACACACCTTCCCGAAGCGCGCGACGAAAACCTCTTCCATTCTTACCTCCAGCAAAGGTGGATCACAGCTCCATCTCTGCATGCGCATTGAAAATCCATCCTCTTCAGCTTACTCAAAAGGGGAAAATAAAACACCCAACGTCACTGCACTAAATTGCTCCATACATGAGCCCCGAAAAATGAAGACCCATAGACTCACGTCGGTGAGAAATCTTACCAAAAAAGGCCTAGACTCCCCTAAACCTGGACAGGTCACACATGGTCAAACTGAGCCTCACACCACTTGAAGTTGCAGCGTATCAAGACTTGCAAAGGTTCCAGCTCCCGGCTTTCCGTCCCAGTGGAAGAACAGCTTGGGAACGTCATCTATCAGGCGCACGCCAATGACAACACCAAGCTTTGTGGTTGTCGTCACTCCTGGATGGGTGACCACTTGACCATGCTTGAAGCCGCCAACCTTCAGGCAAATTGAATCTCTGATGTCAAAGCGCTCAAGTTTTGCTGCTCTATAGCTATTTGCAGCATTCAGGTACTGAAAAGTGGGAGACACTTCTTTGCTCAGAGAATACAACTCAAGGTTGTCAATCGGCCTTTCCTTCGTGAGCTCCCGGACCTTTTGGCGCCCAACGACTTTGAGCTTTCGGGTGTCAAGGCCGTCAAAGATCCCAGCACCTGCTGAGCCATCAACGTGGTAAAACAGCTTGGGTCGGTCCAGCTCTTCGTCGAGCGGGGCAACTCCAATGGTGACAGCTTGTTTCCCTGAAGTTTGAACTCGCTGTCCATGTTTGTGACCACCAAGTGCTTCACAGACTTCTTCACGAATGTCAAAGTACTCCAGGTGTGGACCCTTTACTCCGCAAGCATAAGCAAAAGTTCGGCGCAAGTGCCAGTTGCGAAGTGCAGAACCACCTTTGGCCAGTGCTTCCAAGCACTCAACCTCATGTTTAAATGGATCTGCGCACTGCAGGTCATGTTTGCCGTCAAATCCAAATCTGTACTTGTTGGTCCTTCCGCTATTCCAGCGCACGGTCGCCCACCCAGTCTCCTTGTCAAACTCAAGGATATGCCCAAGACAGCGAGCCCCACCATCTTGTTCCCCCCACATCCAGCCAGGTCCTCTTTGGACCGCTTTCACATCCTCGACATTCGAAGTGGTCACCAGACTTCCTGGCCTGGGCAGCGCTGTGAGGTTAGATACCTTCACCGCCTTCACGGTGCCATCAACGAGTTGGACTTCATAGCGGTCAGCATCTTTGGGCCATTTTACCTTGCAGAACTGTCCGTTTAACTGCTGAGCATCCTTGAGGCCGTTGATCACTGCAAGGTCCCCTTCCTTCAGAATGGCTTGTTTGGCTGCGGGTTCCTGATCCTTGGAAGGCAACCAATCCCACTCCTGGTTTCCAACAGGTGAGCTATCCTGCGTATCCTGATTGATTGCAGTTCCTGAATCATTTCACGCGCACACACACAAACACAAACACACACTTCTCTCGTTGCCAAGTGTCTTGTAGTTTTCTCAAATTCTTTGCCTCAGCTGGCCAAAGCAGCGAAATCAAAAGGCAAGCGACCATCACGACAAAGGTGGCACTGGAATTTGGGATTCATCAGGACTGAGGCGTCCAATCAACAAACCGATACAAACAAGACGCCAACGATATGAAGTCAGGAATAGGACTTGCTGTGGCTAAAGGATGCTCAACGAATGCTCTACAACTTGAGAAGATCAATCACCTCTCCAGCAAAAAGAAGCTAGCACAGTACCCAACTCCAACCAGACTTGGTCCAACAAGAATATCTATTGCAATTGGAGGCCATGACCCTGCAAACTCACATTTCCAGATGAACAGCGCCCCACTGGGCAGAAAAAACGAGTCGCATGGATCAACTTCCTGGAGCCATTCGCAAACTCGACCACATAGCGTCCTTTCTCGGCCTGACAAACTTCGCAGCTGTAAAGGGCAGAAGTTCCGGCAGAAGGCAGAAATGACAAACATCTCCGTTGGGAAGATCACTGGGAAGATCACTGGTTGGCAGCACGTGGAAAATTTATGAAAATTTGCCCCGCAAGATGAAAAATGGGACCTGCCCGCATACTTAGTGATCCTACGGCCAAGCGTCCACTAGCCTGGAACTCGTCGATGATTCCATGGGCACCTTTAAGACAACTCTAAGAATGCCACCGACTGAAAGGTTACGGGCATGCTGGGACATGTTGGCTACCAAAACGGACCCATTCAGCACAAAGAGAATGAAGTGCTTATAGCAGCTTAAAGGCCAAGCTACCGTTGAGGGATGGTGTGCCCACCAAATTTTGAACAACGACCCAAGATCGAAGCGAAAGTTCCTCAAGTTCTTCATCCTCCTGTCAGCCAAGCACTGCCAGATCCCTGCTACAGGTCTGCAGGAAGTTGCAAGTTTCCAATGGATCCACACATATGCAAGTTCTGGATACTGATACTGGGAGGGTTCCTACCATTGGATTGGCCGGCATTGGCCGCCACAAGTCAGCTGGACCTGGATCAAGGTCTCAACATGTCTTAACAACGTTGGTGAACCCTGTGCCCTTCTTGCCTTGTCTGACAAATGTTCTTGAACCACATCTGCTCCAGGTCTTCCTGAAGATGCGCTCGGTGGGCTGTAAGACATGCCACACTCACTGCCAGAGCAGGTTGGCAAAGTCGGCGATGAACGCGCGAAGACTGAAAGGCGCTCCACTTCCATAATTGCCTCGTGGCGAATCTAGATATCATGATGATCATGATGAGTCATCCAATGCGTGTTCGCTGGCACAAATTTCGAATTCCTATGAAGAAAAGAACGTGCACTGCACATGCACAGAAGCGCTCGTCGACTGACAGAGCAAGCTTGCCCATAGAAAGTCTTCAGGACGTCTCAACAGGGACAAAACTGGCTATGGGAAGCCGAGTAGCTGCACTCCTTTCAGTTTCAGGCAAATCTTCGTTCACCACTGCTTCAGAATCGACGAAATAACCTGAACTGCTTTCTGACCAAGCGAGCTTTTTGCTTCTGGTACAACTCGTGTCTCGCTCCAGCCATCTTCACTTGTTAATTTCAGGATGTTTCAGCGTGATCAAACATGTGTGCTCCTTACTTGTCACAATTAAAGGCTGCCTGCTACACCATCCAAACCTGACCAACTGTCACTCTAGCTTGACTCAAATTGCAAAAACACATTTTGCGGGCGAAACTTGGAAGATTTCCAGGTAGCTTGGGAAGGGCTCGCCCTGTGGAATCCGCTCCTGAAACGATGATCGGCGCTGCTCTTGTATGCCTTTTTCGGGATTTGACATGATTTGACCTTTCAACAGGCGCGAGAAAAAGAAGCATCTCCTCCAAACAGCTGGGAAACTGTGCGGCCAACAGCGAACTAAACTCCTGCCAGCGAAGCGGCATTGAACGAGTCACATGTGTGATGGCTTCCAAAACTCCAAACAATCTGTAGATTTTGGTGGAAATCAGGCTGTATCGGTGGAACTAGAAATTGCAGCCTTTCTCCTGGGACTCCGGAAATGACTACATGTGTTGCATGCGCTGGGGATTCAGACATGCAGCCAACTCCTCGCGCATCATATCACGGGTCTTGTTCCCGCGTCTCCGAGCAGATCGCGGGTCTGTGTAGTACCGCGTGAAGACCAACACCACATGCCTCTGAATCCGGTCATTGCCAGTCAAAGGACAAGCTGATGTTCCGCTTCTAGACTCTACCATCTTCCAAGTCTCCAAACATGCAGGATGAATGATTTTATCAACCCTTCTAGCATCAGCCTTGCTGACTTGTCGTGCATGTGCATGTATATCTAAAGAAGCAATCACAGGCAACAGAGAAACAACGCGGATGATCGCACGATTCGGTGGAGCTAGCAAAGGACACTGCATATGTCTTACTGTAACTTCCAAGTGAAGTCCCATGGGTTGCCATATCACTCCAGTCTTGATTCCCCTTCTTTGATTGGGGCATATTGGGGCGATATGGGCGATTTATGTGTGATAAAGAAGAACGGAAATAGCTTTGGATTAAATTCCTAGCAAAGATACGGGTGCCAAACCCATCTAGAAAGCGGCCCAAGTAAAGGAGAATTGAATGCAGAGCCAATTCCTCACAATGGTAAGACTTATATAACTCCAAAGGTTGGAAATCTTGTGTGTGTGAGACTCTGGAAAATATAAAATCCAACATTTAAGGAACCCTTATTGGGTGGCTAGTGCTTCAGGACTAATTAATCCTTTTTACAATGGCTGCGCCTCATTTGTCTCCAATTACCCATGGCCCATGGCCTCCAAAATCGTTTGCCAAAGCATTCCTCCATGAGGCGCAGCAGGTTCTCCAGCACGCTTCCAATCCGTGGCTGCTCCGCATTCAAAACCACAACGAAGACATTGACGTGTTGCAAGTCTCTGATGATGCGCACCACATTGGCCAATCTTGCTGCGTCGCAGTCACCATCTCCGACCCCAGGGGGATCCAGCAGCACCAATTCTTCTTCAGCTGCTCG
This sequence comes from Cladocopium goreaui, assembly GCA_947184155.2. Lineage (NCBI taxonomy): Eukaryota > Dinophyceae > Suessiales > Symbiodiniaceae > Cladocopium > Cladocopium goreaui. The sequence continues at coordinate 666,058 of CAMXCT020000114.1, read as the reverse complement.
CCCAAACCACCGGGCACGGTGGCATGTAGCTTCCAGAGTCACTGCTCGCGCTGAATCTCCAACCTGGAAAATGGGATTTTGCAGCTGCAGTCCTGCTAAAGCAGAGGCAAGCAAACTTTTCCCAACACCTACTGGCCCCAAAAGCACAACCACTGGCACCCCTTGCGGGGGAGAAGGATGGGTTGCCATGGGAGCGTTTCGATGGGAAGGAGCTCGAATTTGTGGCTGACTTGGCTGACTTGAACAGGGAAGGAATCGGAAGGATCCTTAGGCAAGACATGGCAAGACTGCATGGAGACAGAACAACACCATAAGAAAATGTAAGAGACATGTATTCACACTGCAAAGGAAAATATCAAATCTAAGAGGTTGTCGCTCTTACGAGCGCAGGTCAAATAAACAGTGTCATGGCATGTTCTTCCAATGGTGCCTTGACCAGAGGGTCGAAATGAACGAAGCTTTGTGCGTGAGTTCACCAAGTGAAGGCTATGTGCAAGTCGTGAACTGTCCACTCTGGATTTTTTCTCAGTCAAAATACTAAAAGAAGGAAGAGCCCTTTGGCCCAGACAAAAATCTTAGCTTTGAAGCTATGTGAAAATTAAAACGCATCAACATCTTAGCAAACTTGAACCCTGAGCAATTGCAAAGGGTCAAGGAAAGACATAAGATAAATTAAGCACATGTGGCTCCAGCAGCCGTTTTAGGCATCAATCGTTCTTCAACTGATGCAAGTGGTCACCTCACGGGTTGTGGCGCCAAAATTGCATCATCCTCTTCTGTTTGCTGGTACGTCTGAAGCATGGAAACCCACAGCATGTCAATGGCTGACGAAATTGAACCATTGAGATATACTGATATACTGTCTCTGTTTGAGTTTGGGGCCTGAAAATGGATTGGCACATCTCTGTTGGTGCAATCGATCAATGATCCTGGCTCCAAACAAAAAGAAGTTCGGGACAAAGCTACGAATCACTCATAGCAGCTCTCATTGCAAAAAATGTCTTTCAGCTCGCCTGGCCTACACCCCAGCCCTTCCAGTCTGAAGATTCTGGAGCACACCAATAGTTCAATCATGTTCCTTAGCTCTTCAATTCTGGCCAGGCTTTAGATGCGGTTTCTACATACAATACCTTGGTGCCTGCTTGCAAACTTTGGGCATTGTGGGCTGTTTAGAGCTTTAAACACCTGAAGGAGAGGGAGGAGACAGAGAAAACGATTTCGTTCAGCAGTTCAGCATGAGAGCAAAATTCCCTTCCACCAGGCTTCTGGGTCGACGCATATTCACCTGCGCGGGTGCCGTTGGGATTGATGGCCCAAGAATGCTCCTCAACTTCAAACAGGCTTTGAAGTGCATCCAAACAAGACTTGGTTTTATCTCCAAATCTCCAAGAATTCTGCATGGGAAGACTTGGCTGGCACAAAAACTGTGTGAACGTCTATGTGCATGCCCTCCCCAAGTCCTGCATGTAAAGTGCAAACTTGCCTCATTTGTGTGGCTACATGAAACTCATGCAACCCTGAAACACTGCAAGTAGTGGTGCTTGTGCATTTTGGTACTCCTGTTCTGGGAAGCATTTCAAGTTTCTGGAGTATCCTCATTTCATTCATGGCATCAAGCCAACAAGTGCACCAATTGTTTGTCAGTTGAGAAGTCATAGTGAGTATCTTGAACCACTGCATAGCCAAGATTTCAAACTGAAGAGTCAGGCAGCTCACACAGCCAGGCTGCTGGAGCAGTTGCGAATGCTCAATTGGGTTGGGAAGAAGTCACAACCGTAACCTCAGAATTGAAATGGCGAAAACAGACTATGCCATCAGTGGCTGTCTCTTTACACTTGCGAATGTCCTCTTAGTAATGAGCACACAGCGATGATCATCCCACTTAGAAAGCGGTCGGTCACCCATCAATGAAGCAATAAGACCAAAGTACGCGGTTTATCTTATCAGGGTTGAACGATGTATCCACTTTTCCTCGGATGATCACCCAGGCCACTTATATCTTCAAGCAACGCAAGGTTTTCTGAGAGGGGCAGGTTGCTACGGAAAATCGAAGCTCTGCAGCTGCGTCAGAACACCTAAAGGACCAAATACCGGGGGAGACATGGATGACATGGGGAGATTCAAACAAGTTGGGACTGAGATGTCTGTTGAACACTGTTGACTTTGCCGTTGATTCTGCAATGATAAACTCAGGGGCTGCCGGGCTGCCACTCTCATGCCTGTATCATCTGACAATATCCTCCTGTTGGCTGACCACTCCATCAGAAGCTTCGAAAAATGGCAATGACTGCAAGTGGCCCAGCACAGGCAAGGCACGCATATCTGCCAGAGGGGTCCAAGGCTTCATACCTGCGAGGCGCTCAAAATAGGTTTAGAATGTGTTAAATCCTTGAAATCTACGCTTTTGCCTCTTCTATTTTTTTTGCAAACCCATACTGTTCCGAATCAAGCACACTCTTCAGACAGCAATGCGGTATGTGTTTTGGAACATGGACCTGCCTGCTAGACATGGAAAAGCCCGCCCAGGAGGCATAGTTCGGATGGCCATACATTGGGGTTCCTACCCCCGGCCAGTCTCCGTTTAACCATGGAGCTTCGGCTGTCACAGGCTGTTCCCATGGGCCGCTCAGGTAACGCCACGATATCCTGGAAACAACCCATGCAACCAGGGGGTCATGTGCACGGAAACCCTTACTGCGGCCGCTGTAGGAATTCAGGTTGCTACATCATCTAACAGAAAACAAACTCACATAGGCACATAAGTTCACCTTTTTGGATGTGAGTTGAGGCACGTGCACATAATCCTCTCTGATATGGGCCTTTAAAGTCCAGTGCGGCGTAGGTGAGGCACCTCATCCCAAGTCGTCCAAGTCGTCCAAGTCGTCCAAGTCGGTCAGGTTCCACCAATTCGGATTGGACCGTTGCTGGTGCAAACAATTCAACAACCAGCCGCAAAATGCCGTAAAGCTAAACGTCGCAATTCATCCATGTGATATAATAATTGTCTATATATCCTCTTGTTAATTTTCCTGGCCAGTGCTGGGCAACGGTCAGGTCAAGACATTCTCAAACTCATCGCATCTCACAGAAACCGATGCCTCTTTGAAGCCGGTCGCATGGATGATCACATCCCAATCTTGCAGAATGATGTCATTCTTGCAGTCGTTGATGAAGGTGAAGTTAAACACCTGAGTCAACAGGAAATCAATGCAGACTTGCTGAGACGTGCTGGTTTGGATGTTCCTAGTTTGGCTGTGCCGTTTCTAGTAAAACCATCTGAATCTGAATTCCTGACTTGGGAAGATCCAGCGGCAGCTCCAGGCTGGCACAGGAACGCCATGGCAATGTAGCCGAGTGACAAAATCATTGTGTTGTTCTGTTTTCAACCTTGAATGGAATCCACCATGTGGAATTTATGCAAGTGTTGGACACGCTATGTTGCAAGAAACTCTTTGATAGAGGCAACATCAGCAACAAATGTGGAAAAAAAAACGATTTGACAAATCCTGCATGAAAACAAGTTTTTCATCTTGAGCCTTCATTTTTTTTCGGTTTATGTCGGCTGACAGGAAACCCGGGATTTGAAGTGGCAACGGAACGTTGGCATACACTATACATTTTTTACATTTTTTTACATTGAATTTCATACATTTTACATGGTCTGGCAATGTGGTAACCCACCTTGACACACCTTCTAAAACATTGCTGCTCTAACACCAAATCCTGAAACCTTCATACTTGATTGTTTGCATCAAGTTTCCTACGTTGGTTGCACAGTGCAGCAGAGCACTGTGGAAATAATTCAAGGGTGGTTATAAGTTGGTCTATAGCACCCGTCAACTATATATACAGTAGATATCCGCCGACACCGGCAGACGGCAAGGGGGAGCGCGTCAGGGCAGAGAAATTGAGGAAGGATTTTTTTCTAGGGTTTCAGAAGCAACGTTAGGCAGTTTTCCCATTTATAAGGGTTTCAAGAACATGGGAAAAAGCACGCAAAAGGTAGACAATACTGATCTTGTAAGCAACTCTTTCTCTTCCCTCTTGTCCCAAAGCCACGGAAAGTGTCGCAAAGTTACAAGGTTGAAGGCTTCAAAGCTACAAGAAGCGCCACCAGCAGCCATCAGCAGCAGCAGGAGCCACCAGCAGCCACCAGCAGCCACCAGCAGCCACCAGCAGCAACAGCCAGCAGCAGCAACAGCAGCAACAGCAGCAGCAGGAACCTCAGCAGCAGCAGGAAGAAAAAGTAACTAAAATCATCACTTTCTAAGGGTTTCAGAAGTTGCGTTAGGCAGTTTTTGGCCGCAATTTTGATGCTTCTCCGTCCTTCACTGCCATGGTGTTTTCCCATTCTGGTGCTGTCTTTTGAGGCTTCAAGCTACAAGAAGCGCCACCAGCAGTCATCAGCAGCAGGAGTAGCCACCAGCAGCCACCAGCAGCCACCAGCAGCCGCAGCCAGCAGCAGCAGCAACAGCAGCAGCAGGAGCCTCAGCAGCAGCAAGAAGAAAAAGTAACTAAAAATCATCATTTTCTAGGGGTTTTAGAAGTTGCGTTAGGCAGTTTTTGGCCGCAATTTTGATGTTTCTCCGTCCTTCACTGCCATAGTGTTTTCCCATCCGGGGGCTGTCTTTTGAACAGAAGGAGGAGCAGCAGCAGCAGGAGCAGAAGCAGCAGCAGCAGCAGGAGGAAAAAGTAGTTTGCTTGAGCTGCTGTTTTTTCCTTTTTAATGCATCAAAGTCTTGGATGGCAACGATTTTGCGTGGACGGGCTCGATGCTTCGCCGCAGCCGAACTAGTCATGAAGAATCTGTCAAGAGATTCCCTGCGAAATTTGAAACTGATATCAGCTGCAAGCCAAATTTCTGTCAATAGATTTTGTTCTCCCGGATGTAGGCTCTTCTTGGAACCCAATGCGTCCCTTGGGCATGGCTCATGCCAGCAGCGTAACGCACAGGCAAGCGATAGGGCAGGCCAGGGAGCAAGCAGCAGGGAACCAGAGAGACGAAAGCACGAAGAGGAAGGGGCAATCCAGCCCGACGGAAGCGGGAGTATGCTTCGTCTGACAGTGGTTTCTGGTGAGTGCTGTCTGATACAGTTCTTTCCAAGTGACCGGCAATGTCTGGCACAAAATCGCTCCCTTTAGTCACACCATATTCTTCAAAAGTTGGGTTTATGTATTGTGGCTCTACTCCAAGAAATATCTCACTCCCTCCTTTTTCTTGAGTGATTACCCTTCCTATGAAAGTCAAACTACCCCCATCGCTCGGTGTAATCAACCCAGTTGTTTTGGTGGGAACAACGTTGTTCAAAGCTTTGGCAACTCGGTCCTCTGCCTCTTCTGTTGAACTTGCCAACAGAATGTCATCCACATACAGAATTGCCAAAGTGTGTCCAAGAAAAACTCCGTTCTCATCATGGATAGCTCCACCATATACACATGGTTCCAGTGAGTCATTCCACAAGCCAACACTCTCCACGGTGTCACTCCGTAACTCTAACCAGCATAATGAAGCGTCCCGGAGGCCGTTCAGTGCTTTGTCCAAGATCATAAACCCTGGTTCCCCACTGACTAGGCTTACCGACAACGGAAGTTTCAAAACGATCCTGGTGCCACCTCTAATTGGACTGTGCATGAATGCATGGCTGATATCCAAACTCCTAAGCCTGTAGCCTCGTTTGCAAGCAATTGCCAAAACCAAATGAACACTCTCAATTGAAGGAGTTGGTGAAGAAAACCCAAGAGACTTTGCACTGGATCCCCTATTGAAGTCCTTTGCAACAATACGACAACGAACCCTTGTTTCTCCTTTGTAGGCACAGACCCAACGTGATTGAATAACCCTGGTATTGGGGTGCCCCCTTTTTAAGGTCTTTCACTTGTGCTTCCCCAACAATTGCGCATCGAAATCCAATTTGTGGCAATATTTTGATTGCGTTATACAAGGAAATTTAATTGATTTTGAAATCGAAACAAATAGTTTGTTTATTAAGGGTTTCAATTTATTAATAGGTTTCCCTAATAATAAATACCACCCCAATACTAAAAACTACCTGCCGTGTTTATTAATAGGGGGAGGGGGGGTCGTTTAGTATTAGGAGGAAGGGATTAATTAGTAAGAATAGTAAGTCCCTTGTTGTTGTTTGACATGTTGTTTAATTGTCCATGTTTGAACATGTTCTTTAGATTTCTTTGGCATGAACATTGTAAACTAAAAGACACGGATCTGAGTAAGTATAGTAAATTCAACAGCTTTGGGGTTGAATATGCATCCAGGGCAGCAGAAATTGCATGGAATCTGGGCCAAAGCTACCTGAGGTTTTTATTATTTGGGGGAGGGGGGGTTAGTATTTTTTTTTTCCTCGAGTTTGGCCGATGTCGCGCTAAGGCTCGGTCCTTACATGAGCATAAGCTGTCGAAAAGACGTTTGTACAAGGACACAGTTGGTCCAAATGAGCAGGCAAATCGAAGTCAAAAGCAACAAAAAACACACAAAACCACCAAACCACGACGACCCGCAAATCCCCCAGCCAGACTTGCGTTTCGCCAGAGGAAACAGCAAAACAAACAACAACAAAACACACACACACCAAAAAAAAGGGACCGGAGCCCAAACAAAACACCCACAAAATCGATTTGCCAAGGGACACAGTGGCTTGACCACTGCATCACTCTCAAAAACTTGCGAAAAAATGAATTAAGAACCATGACATTCAAGCAGACATGAAGGCCTAGCCAGCTTGCCTGACTACTAGGCATAGATGTGCCAAACTGTACATGAACACGGGGCTACAACTTATGCCTCTCTCAGCGTCCTCTCAGATCAGCTTGTGCAGAAGGCCTCCATGGACAGAGTCGTCACCATATATCAACCGTGAGCAAGAAGCCGTGGTGGTCAAAGTGCCAGGTACCCTCCCCAGCAGGGGGGGCGGACGGTGATGGCGCACGGGAAGCTTCGCAGGCCAGTGAAAAACTTCCAAACTGCCATCGCAAATGTAGTGCAGACCCTAGTTTCATAGGGGATGAATGCAAACCTGCAAATTGATTGATCTCAGCCAGCGAAGCTCCTAGGCAATGCTCGCAAAGATGAGGGACATGCAATAAAATTGTCGTTGTGCAGTTAGTATGAAGCCAGACAAGGCGATGACTCCACACTCGGATAGCAAAAGAGAGCCGAAAGTTGGCATGACTGTACACGCTAGTTCCGCCAGACCAGTGCTATCTTCGGCAAAGTTGCTCTCATTGTTGCAGGTTCGCTGAACATGCGAACCACAGAACTGTTCAAGACATTTCAGGATGTCATCGTCCCTGAAAGACCTGCAGTGCATTGCAGTATGCACAGTAGACGATTGTAGTGAATCCAAATCCGTAACGCTACTCACCCACAGGATAGGCAGGCTGCAGAATCACCACATTCCGTCCACCAACTGACGAACCATGTAGGCAGTCTTGTGCTGCTCGCGGGCGCCCCAGGCTGTCCTACAGGGAGCACCACTGGATTGCTCCAGTGAGACTCACTGCAGCACAGTCTGGTCCATGGCTTCGGCCGGCTATCTACCGCCCCTCTCGGACAGATACAACCAACCATGCAGAGCAACCGGACAAAGGACACCCCGAAAAGACTTAGAAAAGACGAACGAATTCAAAACCAATCAAACGAAAAACCCCACCAAGAAGGATAGCTCAAGTCAAAAAGAGGGGCAAAGCAAAGACACGGGCCCTGGGGGGCGCCAAAACTAATTTGCCGTCCTGAGTAACCTTAGTGAAAACTGCTATGTCAGTGTCTCTCAAATCATAAACCTTAGTTAGCAACAAAGCAAACAAAACAAATCGACAAACTCTCACAATCCAATCTAAGCTCCAGACGCCCCACGCCTAAGTGAGGGCAGGGGAGGGTAACTCAAGCATAGGAGGGCACACCGAATTCAACACCGCGCGAAAAAACACACCAAGAGCAAAAACCAACCAAACCGGACAAAACACAAAAACCAAAGAAAAAGAGGGGGTGCCGGGATGGCAAAGGAGGAAAGGGGCGGAGATGGCCAAACCTACTGCATTAGAATAGCAATGGTGAAGCTTAGCGGAGACCAATGGGGGACCTGGATCATCATCCTGATGAATACCTCAGTGTGGTCAAACTGAGCATCCTAACAGCACATGCAACATGGTGGAGAGGGTAATAAAGACCCCACACAGGGCCAGAAGTCTTTGCTGCCATGAGACAAAATGAAGTAAGGACGACAAAGCACAACCACACTCCCAGCAGTAAAGCAGGGCAACTAAGCCGTCACAGCTGCAACCAGATACCTAGAGGGAGGTACCAGCGTAAAAACTGGGCCAGGGCGCCACACGGGACCACCCGCAGGGGGAGGGGAAGCAACATCAGGCAGGGAGGGGAGCCAACAACAGCCAAACAATAAGACAGAAACAGCGGGGCCCAACCATACACAGAAAGGAGCACAACAGAGACAGAGAAACACCAAAAGACGCACAGGCAGAAGCATCAGACAGGAGCACCAAGAGCCCAGTAGGGCGAAGCCCGAAAGGGATCGAAACACCGCACAAAGGACAAAGGACGGCAGAGAGAGCTTAACCCAATTTGGACCGCACAAGAAAAAGGACATGCAAAAAGGGGGGGCCACGAGGAACAGAACCCCACCTAGGCAAAAGGGCCTCCACACAACCGCAGCCAGTGGGAGCAAAAAGGAAGTGGCACCTAAATGAAGAAGGCAAAGCAACAAAGGCAAACGAACCGAAAGAGTGGGAGGAGGAGGAAGAAAAGGAGAATCGCTGCGTCTGACTCCGTGTGGTATATTCAAGGTAGTGTTGCTTGTCTGTTCGGAGAGTGTCATTCCAGCTGTTCCCAATCGCAAAGGAGACAGGGTTAGCCCTTTCTGTCTCTGCGGCAAGGAGCCGTAACTCATTGCATTTGGTCTGAAAAGCAACCAGGTCGGTATCTGGTGCTTTCCTACGCAGTTTTCTATCAGGGAAGACCCGCTCTTGCACATGTTGCCTCAGGATCGTTTCTGGCAAATAGTGGGCTGGTCGTTGGAAGAGCACTCTACTCGCTAACTTCGCGCGGTTGACTTCCCAATGAGTCAACATATGGCGATGCTGTATTTGCTGCTTGAGTTGTGCAGCATACTGTGGAAACTTTTGGTCGTTTATTTCCAACTCCACAATATGCAAAACACACAGCACAAGAGCTATGACCCAAACGTATCGCAAGTGCGCATACGAGAATGGCGTCGTATGTGTTGTAAAATAGAAAATTGTAAACGCACGTGTACATGTACGCGTGTGAATCCAACTCCGCGCCACATGTGGTGTAATGACAATCGGCGAAAATCAAATAGTCTCATTGCCGAAAAAAAGGGGAATTCGAAACTTGAAGTTTCAGAAATAAACAGATTGCACAACTGACAGTTGACGAATGGAAGATGCACAGCCTTTTTCATCCAGCAGATGGGGCATAGTCATCGCATCTCCGGCATCTCAGGCTCGGGGATAGGCAACAAAAGACAGGGTGGGAGACACCATGTGTTGGGTGGGACAAGTCTTTTGTCAGAATTTTTGGGACGACCCGCCCTCCCTACCCTTGAGTGAAAGCGCAACACATTGTAAGTTGAACAAGTGTTGCCCTTTTTTAAGTGCTCATGTGTTTTGGTTTCTTGTTTGGTTGTTGTTTCTTTGGTTTGACCAAAAAAACAAACGCAAACAAACAGAAAGGAAAGTTGCGTGCGGAAATAAAATCGAGTTTCTTTTCAAGAAACTCTCAACTTATTTCCAACTCCACAATATGCAAAACACACAGCACAAGAGCTATGACCCAAACGTATCGCAAGTGCGCATACGAGAATGGCGTCGTATGTGTTGTAAAATAGAAAATTGTAAACGCACGTGTACATGTACGCGTGTGAATCCAACTCCGCGCCACATGTGGTGTAATGACAATCGGCGAAAATCAAATAGTCTCATTGCCGAAAAAAAGGGGAATTCGAAACTTGAAGTTTCAGAAATAAACAGATTGCACAACTGACAGTTGACGAATGGAAGATGCACAGCCTTTTTCATCCAGCAGATGGGGCATAGTCATCGCATCTCCGGCATCTCCCCACCTAGACCAAGGCGATGTCTCAGCCTCTCCCAATCGAGATTGGTTCGGCAACCACCTTTGCCTTCGGCCCAGGTCAGGTCTAACCTGCTTGCTCCATCCGTGGATCGCTGTGGCTTGGGCATCTCCCAAACCAGGTCTTGTGCTGCGGCTGAGCCTCTAGGCTGACGAAGTCACTGATGCGGTGGGAGGCAAAACCGCGTACCTCCACTCCCTTTTCACTAAGGCCATCCTTGCCGATTCGTGGTTGATGTAGCACACTGCGAGCGTTCCCCATTCCAAATGAGCTATGGAAACAGGCATCAATCCCAATTCGCGAATTGTATTGAAGGAAGATTTGGAAAGCTCAGCAGTTGAGTCCTCCGGTGCGACATCACTGAAAAAGACAGGCAACGACCTTGAGGGGACATTGTCAAGCTCCCCACACTTCCAGTTTAGCAATTGGGATTGTAAGCTCCATCTACAAGGATGTCCAGGTGTCTTCCAAGGTGTCGGCCTATTGCAACCGGAGTGGCTTCCAAAACTCTGTCTCCGAGAAGGGGAAGGCTGCCCTGAATTGACGCACCCAGGTGTTTCCTGCCTTTCCGCTTTCTTTGCATCCAACCAAGCTTCTGCCAAGATGTCGTTGATTTTGGCTGCCAGCTCTGACCTTCGTGCTTTAATGCATCCAATGGTCACTGGGTTGCCTTTGCGACCTTCCAGGTTAACCTCCAGGCCCAACAATTTAAACTTGTGGTTGAAAGGCATGTGTCTCTTTCCTCCCTTCGCAAATGTCAGGCCCAAGAGATCCAGTAAAGTTACAAAACTCCGGGAAGGGATGTAGGATGGAATGTTTGGCAGTTCTTCTCGGCCCAGCACAATGTGGTCGTCAGGCAAAACCGTCCAGCAAAGTTGAAGAGCAGCTCGAAGAACTACCAAGCCTATGAGCCAAACAGCAAGGCTTACCCTTAGGAAACCAGCCATACTCCCAACCGCCCCAAAAGGCGAGGCGTTGAAGCCCATCATACTGACAGCACCGTCCATCGGTGACCGGACAGCCATGCGAGGGTGCTTCCTTCCAGCGAATTTGTGCGGGGTCTCATGTTCGCCATCGTCAGCAATGCACAAAAACCAAACGCTTGATGACCACCAGTTCCAAAACATGTTGGGCATCTTGCCCATGAGCTCCTCCACTTGGCTTGACAGCTCTGACGCCAGTCTGACGTACTCCGTGAAGAAATCGGCTCGCTTCTTTGCAACAATGGAAGGTTCTGTAACAAAGCTGACATTTATCATTCTCTTAACTTGCGGGTCCAGTTGCTGTTCCAAGCTTCTCGGGTGACATCCCAATGTGGAATTGTCGTCGACGTTGAGAAAAACGACCGTAGCATCTTGTCGAGCAGCCTGTCGAGCAGCCTGGAGATCACCCCCTTTAACAACGTGGCGTGAGACTGGTTTGGTACCCTTAGGAAGTGTTGTCAGAAGCTTATCCGGGTCGTTGGGCTTCTGTGGGTCAGCAAAAACTTGCCAGTATGTGCCAAACTCTGCAACCCAAGGTTTGACTTTGTGTCTTCTGGGCAATGCTCCCAGTGCCAGTCTTGAAATGGGTGAAGGGTCAGGCCCTTCAGCCTGCTCGAGGAGCATGTCCAGTGCCGTCACACCCAAATGCAATGCCTCGTCACGTGGACATTGGATTTTTCTTTCACAGAGCAGTGTGGGGTGTGCCGCTTCCTCGGCCGTCGCAAGACGCACATTCCCATTTGTCATGGATTTGTGCTGGCGTTTCTTGTCACATAGGAGCGCCCGGGAGTCAAGCCCGATATCGTTCACCCACAAAGAGGTGGCTGACTCACTCAAGTCAGCAGTATCCATAAAATCCAGCAAACACCAGTGAAAAATCCAATGGAAAAGACAAGCAAATGTCTGCAATAAGAAAATGAAGTCACAAAATGGGTCCCCGGCTGAACCGCTATGTGTCCACGTTCCGCTATAGATTGTCGCCGCCGCATGTAGCTCAAAGTGCCAGACTAACGTCACTTGAGCTGGCGCTGGATGAGGACGATGCACCTGGATCAGAATGTGGACCAAAGGGAATGGCTACTCTGGGTGTTGACACTTCTCGCACTGAAATGCTACTCAAAAAGCAGCTGACGCAAGATCGACACCAGCAAACCCAAGATGATGAGTCCAGAAATGAGTGCAGACAGGTACGAATAATGGAAGCACCAAAACCCCGCCAAAACGTCCAAGCAGTTATTGTATGAACGCGTGCTCTCAGCACCACAGTGAAGTTCCGAAATCCAGCTTGCACGAAAGTTCGCGACAGCATGCACAGAACGAAATCACTTCAGGTTTACCCCTAAGAACTTGAAATGGAAAATTCGGAGATAGCAGAATCAAATCACACTCACAAAAAAAAAACGTGGTCCAGAAATGGATGCTCTCCAAGTTGAACAGAAACCTTTGCATCATGAGAAAATGAGATAAAGAAATTCTGTTGCGCTTGGATTGCCCCCCGAGTGTTGCTGCTTCGCACCTCCTCGGTTTTTCCAGTGAGAGTTGGTTGGTTGTCGCCTTAAGGCGTCTCCCCTGCCGACATAAGGTTCTCCTTTTTGGAGATGGTGGAAACATCAGGTGCATGGTGGCTTTGCCAACGCTCTGCATTGGGAGTGCACTGCTTCTGCTCTCCCACCTGAACTTTCCTCCCCCTCTAATGGATCATGAGAGGCGGTCTAGTGGGGCTGATTTGTCAACCCTTCTTTGCTTCTCGGCAAACAACCAAGGAGTGCCCTGCCTTGTGACAGCAGGCGCACAAGTGCAGGCCACGGGAGCACTTTGCCGGCTTGCCACTTGTAGACAGTTGGCAACCGTCTTTCATGTTGTAATTCCAGCATATCTGACCTGCTGCGACCTTTGTGTTGTATTGTTTCAGCTCTTCAGGACAACTCCTCTCTGCGCGGGTTTTGCGCTTGGTAGAGACCTTTGCAGCAGGCCTCACAGGACCAGCCTTCGCATTCGGCCTGGGTTTGTCAGGCGCTTCGGTCACTCTTTGGTTTGTCGGCAGCGGCAATAGCAGCATGGTTACCCGCGGGTCTGTCGCAAGTCTGGTGACGTGCTTGTCCAGCGGAATCTCGTTACCGTCCATCTTCAAGCTTCCAGAAACTTCTTGTGCAAGTAGTGTCCACAGCTCTCTATCGGCTCGGACCAGCTGATCGAGCTTGATTTGTTGGAACCCTGGATTGACAGGCCTGCTCATCAGGTTCAGCATGTAATTGGTCCAATGCTGATGCACGCTCCAGCTAAGAACGCGGCATTGGTCAAAGGCCAATCCCCTCCGCATCATGCACCATTGGTACTTGAGCTCGGAGTTCCACTCAGCCTAATGACCTCAACACTCGGTCCAACTCTGAGTTGAGAATTTTCTACCTGGACTGAGGTTTTTGAATCCTTCAGGGACATCTGCACCTCGTCGTCACGCTTGCTGCATTTGGAAGGCGCAAGCCATATGATTACCCCGCTCTCAAGCATCTGGTTTGCCAAGTCGAGCAGGGCGTGGCTTGGGTCTAACTCCCCAACCATGGAGATACCATTCAGCCGGGCAAGCTGATCATCTCTTCTCTGTTTCTTCTCTGCAAGGGGTATCTTCTTTGTCGTATCACCTTTCTCAGCTCCTTCACTGGTGACTTTCTCACGTATCGTTGAAATCACCAGTGTAGTGCTTTCAAAGTGAACGCGCCTGATTGCGCTCATCTGCCCTACACTGGGCGCAACCCCAAATACCCTTTGGGCCAAGGCCCCAAACTGATCTTCGGTCGGTGTCATTTGTGGTGTGCCCATAGTAAAGGCCATTGCACTGTGGGTCCGTATGGCTTGGCCATCTAACGCAACTCGCAGAGACCCATCTGTCGTGATCTCGTCACATCTCTGTCTGAAGGCTGCCGCGGACTCAATGAGACTCATGGCTGGACAGACGCTCAAGGTCTAGACCTATTGAAAGACACCTGCCTGAAACTGACGTCAAGTTGACTGATGAGGTCTTTGGCCGTGAAAAACTGACACATCGAATTTCTGAAAAACTTGCACATCGAGAAAGAAATCATGTCGCTGTCTTGGTCATGCCTATGCGCTCTCTCTTTCGCTGAGCACAACTCCAACGAAATTCGCAGCGCTCGCAGGACTGTGATGGTTGCGGGTCCCTTGAAGTAGATCGAGCACCCACAAATCGAAACACATGAAAATTCGAAAAAGTGATTCACTGAGCGTGCACTGACTCTCATGCTTTGGTTTCACAAGTTCCAAAAAAAAACGTCCAGTCAGCATGCCGTTTTTTCCTCACTGGTTACGTCAAAGCATTGAATGAGACATCAGCCACACGCGCCTCCGTCCAAACTCCATTGAAAAATTGAGTGTGAACTGACATGTTGGAAAATGTTTCGAGTTAAAAACACCTGCACACAAACATTACTCCTGAGGAAGGAGCCGCTCTGTCACGGTGAGTGAATACTCCCACGGTGCACACTCTCGACAAGCTTTAAACTGAATCGAGAAACTCTTGAAGCACAGTTGGTTTCGTGGGACTTGAAACAAGTGAAAACATGTTCAGTCACTGGCCCCGTTGAAGCACAAGGAAAAGTGGAGCGTCAAATTCAGGGGCTTTCCCTCGTTTCTCGTGTAAGGCCCCGGCGTTCCTGTCATATGCAAAGACCCTACTGTTCTCTACTGCCACCAGGTGCAGCGTCTTGAGTTTCCGATGCTGTCACATCGCAGAACCAGGTGGTGCAGCAGTAGGCTGAAAAACAGGTGAATGTTTGACACACTGTGGCCTTTCTTCTTCACTGGAAGTTGAATCCGATTCTGAACTTCTCTCAGCACTGGGCACTTCAAGAACCTCCGGCTCGTCCTTGATGTCTATCACGGCCTCATCTCCTGCAGGCTTTGGTGGCTGATCCAGTGGTTTGATCCTACCACTCCTAGTGTCATTCGGATCAAAAAAAAGACCTGAAGAGATGTACCTGATCAAATTCTTGAGTACCAACGAGCTAGCAGCTGCACCACCACGACTGTAAACCATGCCCATCTCGAACTTGCTGATATGTTAACCGAGCTGCAAACGCTCTGAGATGCCAATGCCACGCTTGGCAGCATATGAAAGGAATGTTGATTTCAGTGAATGGCTAGCAACGCGCCTTCCAGCTGGATCATCTTAGCCTCCAACCAATTCCCTCAGCTATGGTGCACACTCCTGCGTCTCCAATGGCCTACTGGTGGCCTGTCCCTGAAGTCCAGGTGCAGGCATGATGAGTCCCATGGGTGGCCATTCCAGTTTCATGGTATCTCGAACTTTGATCCAGGCTGAACCCCAATCCCTGCCATCTATTCCATGACATGGTGCCAACACTGGCAAAAACTGGTGACGATGCATCTGTGACTTCATTGTCTTGTGACGTCCAGTCCTCGCCTCAAGGAACTGCAACTTCCCGTGGCGATCACAGCCAGCAATCGCACTCTCCGCACGCATGAGGTCTCCCCACCGTGCTGTACAGTATGCTTCCATGAGCAGTGCACCGCAAAACAAACATACCCGCAGGTCCTCACACATGTAGAGCAGCTCACGGATGTGCCTAAGTTCACCGACCTTGAGAGGAGATGCTTGGATCCTCTCTTTTGTAAACTCACCTGAGCAGGCTCCTTTGCACATTGCACTCCTGGTCAATGGTTCCACTTCATGGACTGACTTCGTGTGAAACACAAGTTTATGGGTTGCATGTATCCTTTGAGTCTCGACTGTGGGGCATTCGCAGTTTGTTCACGGCAAAGAAAATCATGAAAATCAGCTTTACTGCACGGATAAATGCCACCCTTGTTCTCAAGGTAGTAGCACAGACGCATGATGCTGTAGCTTCCCTTCCGTGTAGTGACAGGTGACCTTCCAGCAATCAAATGTGCAAACATTCCAAACACCCCGCTAGTTACTGCCAGCTGCAACATGCTTCCACCTACACTGCAAGCTATATCACATCTGTTTACAAGCGCAAGCCAGAACTTGACAGAACTCTGAAGGTCAGCATCACGCTGTTCCTGCCATGGACTGTCCAATCTGTCCTGAACAACACCGTGATATGAAAGATCAGAAGGTACCCCAGTCTTTGCCCTTGTCGATGAAGGTTCTGAGGTACTACTGCTACCTTGCACAACTAATGTATCGACTGGTCTCTTCAATGAGATTCCAAAAGGCTTGTAAACATCAATAAGTTGCTTGTTGCCAGACATGACGCCCCAAATCCTTTGCTCCCAAATAGGTTCCAAGGTCTCCACAGGGATCGGACGCGAAGCAACTTCGACAGCTGTTGCAGTGCCAAAAATTCCAGGTTCTGGTTTTGTTTCTGCCGTTTCAGAAAAAGAACCATGAAATTCCTCACCAAATTCAGAAGACCTAGCCAAAGATGGTCCAAAAGAAACGCTCTCTTCGTACTCGGCAGCATTCCAAAAGTCTTCAACACGTTCATCTCCAAAAAGGTTGTTTGTGTTTCCGTGCATGTCTGAAGGGAAATCCAAACTCTGAGAAACATCTGCAAAACCAGTGTCACGTGACTGTCCAACATCTGTTCGTTCCTGTCTTGTGAGCAGCCTAGAATCAGCGACAACCTCGTACCCTTCCAAAGAGCTCCAGCTGAATTCTCTGTGTTTCCACCGCTACGTTTCTCAGGAGACAACGCAGAATGGACAACCATTGCTACCTAGATCTAACTACGTCCCCATCTGACAAGTCTTTTGTCAGAATTTTTGGGACGACCCGCCCTCCCTACCCTTGAGTGAAAGCGCAACACATTGTAAGTTGAACAAGTGTTGCCCTTTTTTAAGTGCTCATGTGTTTTGGTTTCTTGTTTGGTTGTTGTTTCTTTGGTTTGACCAAAAAACAAACGCAAACAAACAGAAAGGAAAGTTGCGTGCGGAAATAAAATCGAGTTTCTTTTCAAGAAACTCTCAACGTGCCACAACCTAAGGAGGCTATAGTTGGACGGTCACTCAAGTGGACACAGAGTGGCTGTCTGCTTCCACATTGCAGGAGTAAGTCCTTTGGGGGATGGAACAATTCTTCCAAGTTGACTCTCGTAGGTCCAGTGGGTTGCAGGCCCATGATGATGTAGGGTTCTACCCATTACGTTGTTTTGCTTCATTTTCGGTGGCCATACTCAAGATGACACACAAGATGTCATCGTGCATCTTATGTCTCAGAGCTGGCAGCGATTCCACTTCTCTGTGCTTTGTGGTTTTGGTTTTGTGTTTGTTTTGTGTGCTTTTTGTTTGGTTTGCTTTGTCTGTGGTTTGGTTTTCAATGGGACCGCTCAATGGACTGTGTATAGGTCCATTACCAGTGCTCGGTTGAGGCTATTGACGTTTAGACGGCTTTGCATAATAATTTACAATTCATCTTTTTGCTGCGATTGAACGCGAGTAACGACCTGGCGAGAGCCATGAAGGCGTTGGACGGAAAAAAAAGTACTTGCATGCCATGGTTCGTCAACATGGCCCACAACTCCAGTAGGTTTTTGAGGTCTCCAAAGAACACGCCGCACGCAGCAAAGGCACTAAGGATGCAACCAAATACCGGTCTCGCCAAGAACTTCCTGCGGTCCCACCACAACTCACGTCCTAACTGCTACACTGCCTGTCCACCCTGCCTGACCAGTGGCCGCTGGCTAAGATCACAATTAATCTGCACACAGCCAATGGGTCTCAAAAATGGGAAGACTTTTCTTCGCTGACGAGTACGTTAGTCAACCCGCAGTCCACTGAACAACCACCTGAAGTGCAGGCCGCCTTACGTGCAGTGAAAAACGTCCTAGCTGACCTTGAGATGCGAGTGATTGAATTTTTCTCCGAATGGGCTAGTAGCACTCCTAATGCCTGCCAGGCACGTGTTGGAAACCAGATCACCCCATCTCTCCTTCATGCTAACGAAAGACTATATACTGGTTCAAAGACTCAAAGAGCTTTACCAAGGTCTTAAGGTTGCCGCATCGTTCGATAGAACTGAATCGTACATCAAAACAATAGAAGGTCAAGTACGATGCATCACTGCCGAATTCAGACAAACTGGGGCGAATGTAGCATGGAATGTAAGCTACATCAATGTCTTCATCCCAGCCTGGATGGTTCCTCCGATGTACCATAGCCTCCGCCGTGAAGCAGAACTCCGGGGCAACAATGGGAGTCAAATCCATACGCCCAACATGGTTCGAAGATGAAACAGTAGCCAAAACAGCCGCAGAGCCCATGCATGGACTACGCCTCATCATTAAAGAGGACGCTCTCCCTCTCAGGAATCATCCTGAAGCCCTGGAAGAAGTGGCATTTTTTTTCCATCTGGTATGGCCGACCTGGAAGAAGTGGCAAAGTAGGCGATCTCGTCGCGTAGTGGTATAATGCCCGTCTCAGGACCGTGCATAGACAACTAGCCGCGGATCGGTTCCCACCGGGTACTGGGCCGCGATCGTGACGTGGTAGACGAGTAAGTCTCAAGTACCGTAGACCCGCCGAAAGGCAACGGGCTCGGGCCACAAAAAAACCTGGAAGAAGTGGCAAAGCGTGGCACTGCAATCATCCGCATACCAGCCTCAAAACCACGGTAGACGTACCTCTCCTAGGCACGGTCATTGAACAGAACGGAGACGGATGCTAGAAGTGTGTTTTTTCCGTCCAACGCCATATGGCTCTCGCCAGGTCGTTTATCAAGCCGGAAAACCAGTGTCACCCATGGAATGGTATGGCAAACAAACAAAACAAGCAAACACAAATCACGAAATAGCCGAGATCACAAAGTGCGAGCCAAGGCAACGGTCACACAGATTGCCCATAACTTGACACGATCCAAAAGCCAGGAATGATGTCAAAGTACATCTCGCCATGGCACCTGTCGCTGTTAAGCTCAGTTGGGACCGAGGAGCCAGTGATCAATTCTGCCATGCAAGTTATCAGTCAGACGAATCTACACTGGTGACCAGCATCGGCCCCTGCGTAAATTCAATAATTAATCTCATTTGCAACAGGCTTGGATAGCTGTTGAACGACCTGGCGGAAGCCACATGGCGTTGACGGAAAAAAAAAGACGAACCACAGAACTGCAGCGAGGCACTGTCTTCGTCTCCAAGATTACGCCAAGAGTCTTGCCCGCACACAGCAATCACTTGAGGCAACCTGCACATCGCTACAGCAAACTGAACTTCTGTCAGGCATCATTAGTGAACAAGACCTCCGTACACTGGGTACAGCGTGTAGCTGCCTCAATAGTCTGCGCATCCGTGTGGAAAGCCCATGCCAACACGACAGAGCGTATAGTCGTACGCCAACAGGTGAGGTTCATGCAAACCAGGGTGTCGTTTCACCTCAGCTCTGGTTCACGCCACGTTTCACCTTTTTTGATTTCACTTTCCCTTTGCCACATAGCAGTGTCGTCCTGCTCTACTACAACCGACACGGAAACCACAGAGCATCCCTCCCAAGAGAAAACCCAGCACGCATAGGACCCGTGTGAACCATATGAACATGGCCCACGTTGCACAGTGCAATCAAGCAGTCATGGGTCTCCCATGTTGGTCGGTGCAGAGACCATGTCGGTCGGTACGCTTGTTGTTTTTTTTGGGGGGAGGTTTAATGGAACCCACCTATGCTGTTCCAAGGACAAGCAAATAAAAACGGAGCATCTAGGCCAGTCGTGGGTTTCCCATTGTTGCATCCCTTCACTGAAATCTATCTTGTTGGGCGTGGTCCTTCGTAGGAACCGAATCCGCTCGATGATGAGGCTGCGGTGAATTCCGCAATAGGCAGGTCATCTCTTACGTCTGCATTGACCATTTGGTCCAACACTGGGTGTGATTGTTGGTTTTCCAGTGCTTTGGCATCCTCAAGCAGTCGGTCTAAAACGATTGCATCTCCCCGCCATCTTTTTTTATGTGTTCTGGTCGGCCTTCTTGGGCTCTTTGTTTTCGCAAACACATCTCTTCCATTCTTCTACTGCCCTGTGACAATGAGCCTGTCTGTGAGGGTGCGCTATAGACTTCGTCCGTGCGCAATGTTCAAAGGAATATGCTGGCGGGCAAACAGGCAGCAGGTTTTCGGCTGCGGCACTGGCAGCTCTGTGAATGTCAGCGGTTGGGGCCTCATAAGAGTTAGACGTTTTCTTCGAGATTTCCGTTTCATGGTTGTTCCACATCTGGGCCATTGTATACCCTCCACTAGCTTCCATGTACAACTTATTCCAGACTGCTTTATGCTTCCATTAGGCAGCACGCTTCATGTCGAGGCTCCGAGAAGGTCATTGAGTTCGCTCAAGGTTGTGGTTTGGTGGAGGCATCTTTGCTTGACAGCACCGTCAAGATGTAGTGGCCATCTTACTGGCATGAGCGAGTCTTCTAGACACCCATCTCCATTCTGTTCAATGATTGTGCAGAAGGTACCGCAACCTTCGAAACCCTTGGGTCAGCGTCCAGGACGTCGTCCTTAACTCACTAGAACCGTCCACGCTACCAAGTCAACCACTCCCAGAGCTCAGCCACTTTTACACACAAGCACAACAAGAAAATGTCTTGCTCATGTCGCTATGGTTCTTGTTGGTGTGTCACGCCTTGACACAAAATGATGCGGAGTCGCCAGTCAGCATCTTTCTGCTAACTCTCACAAAAGCGATCAAAAACACATGTCCTCACAAAAAGTCTTTACATCAAGACATGGTTTGTTTGTTTAAATAAGTTTGAGTGTTTGAAAAACGTTGAAACATTTCAAGCACCAAAACATGATTCATGATGTCTCCCTCAGATCTGTTAGCAACTCCAGTTCTGAATGCCTTTCAGAACGTTGCTCTCGCTATCATCATTGAGAGACAAAACACACTACTCTTCTCCAATCAATGTCAAACAAAGTTCCTTCTTCCGAAGTCAAAAATGAATTCTACGATCTTCTCACGATTCCTTCGTGCACTTCTGCGATGATTCTGTCGACAAAACTAAAGCAAAGTATATGGAAAATGGTTTGATTTTCCATGTCACTATACAAATTCAAATCCTCACAATGTTCTCCGTGCAATCAAAGTACTCAAAGAAGACGAAAAGTATATCGTTGTTGGGTTTCGTCATCTCCAATAAAACGTGCAAAACATGAAACGTGCAAATACGATGTCAACCATCACGGTTGAGCTCATCATCAAGATGAAAATCAAATTCACTTCTTCCAATGCAGAAAAGACCAATGGATTCATCTCACCACAGATGTCAAATTTTCACACCCCCTTTTGAGATGAACTCCATTCCATGTATAGCTGTAACCCATTCAGACTTCAGCACATATCGCCCAAGCTCGATAGGTCAATACATATAGTACGAATTGTCCCGTTGTCCACCATCCAATGAACAACCAGCTCATAGTCTTTCCTCGCCTTTGCACCAATGAAGATATTCTTAATCACCCAACTGCCTCTGCACTGAAGTTCCAGTGAAGCAACCCTTTGGCTTTCCAACCTTTCCAGAGTCCTCCACAACCTTGCATGCGCAGAGAAAAGAATACCAATCCTTTGCAATTGGACTTGTATTCTTGTTTCCCAGGTGATTCATACTCCATTTGCAATATCCGGCCATCTCTTCATCGACATATACCTCTCGGTATGTCTTGCCCTCATTGGCAAACTTTCCAAACGCAAACTTCGTTCTGCTCCAATCTCGAAAACTCATTCCTTCAGGCACCAAATCAGCAGTAAGCTGATCAAGGACCTTGTCGGCAATCCCAGGAAAGATTGGGATAGGCATGACAGGCAACTGTGCATTCAAAGGTTCAGCTGCCGAAGAAATCACATCGAATTCATCATCATCCAGAGCCTCACGAAGTCGCTTGCTTCCGTCTGTCATTGCTCCTTGACTCTCCAAAGGAGTCAAAACACTGGATCCGGCTGCATAGCCTGACCCTGAATTTCCACTGTTCCACTTCTTCTGAAGAAGAGCAAGCAAAGCCTTCTCATCCTCATCTGTCCATCCAGACTTGGCCATGGCTACAAACCAAACCGCGTCCGGTAGTGAAAAAGCACTAGACCGTGGCTAAACTCTTAGGAGCAATCAACCTAGAACGTGAAACGAAGTGTCGAACCGCCATCACAGTCGTGATAGGATCAGTGGCCTTTCAGATTGTTCTGCACTGCGCACACACACTGCATCTTACAGCATCGCGCAACAAAACTCTGCACAAGATGAAACATGGTGAAATCTCCTGTTTGTCTTTGGCAACGTTTGTTTGAAAACAACGTGCAAACAGAAATGAAACTGAATGAAACATGGTACCAACTTCTGTCTCTCTCTCTGTCACAGGGCCCCCTTTCAAACGCAAACTCAACTCTTCTTCGAAGCATGTTTGACCGCAATCAAAATGTATCTTGCCAACTTTCGGTTGTAAAACGCTGTTTCAGTATAATTGATTTGATAAAGTTCTGCATGAGTCTGACATGTACATGTTGAAAGTTTGGAGTGAAGATTTAGTGCAAACCAAGCTGAATTGGAAACAAACTTCAATGTCTTTCCAATCGGAATACCATCCTTGTTCTGACATCCAGTCTTGCACAACCTCACCAAAGCCTCATGCCTCATGTCAAAACTCTGCAAAAGATTCACTGTCTCAGGTCGGGACCAAATGGTATTTCGTTCTGGAAGCTCAAACGAACATGAGTCTGCATGTTTGAAGTAACCACCAATCGCGTTGATGATCTCATCCCATTCCTGGTCCTTTTCAGTGACTGAGTCTGGATCGAAATTGCGAAGCGGACTTCCACTTCCACAAGGAGTCGATGCATGAATATGCACCCAAGGTGGACATGACGAATTCTTCCACTGTCGAATGCAAACAGCTACACGACTCAACGTACCAGAACTCTGCACCTTAGCAACTACACCAATGTATGGGACCTTTGAAACTTCACAGACCTTTCTCAAGTTCGAATGTTCCGAACAACACAGTTCCACAATCGCAATTGAAGAACCCTGAGTCAACACTTGCTGCAACACACTCAGCTCACGAAGTTCTGCCAACTCAGCTGTCAAACCATCTGGAACCACAATCCCAAGAGCATATCGATGCTTATAGAAAGCTTTGGCACTCAAACATTTAGTGAAAAGATCTGCTGGATTTTCAACACCACTTCTGTGTCTCAATTTCAACAAACCCTCTCTCATCTGCTCTCGTAACCAATGCAATCTTATCTCAATGTGTCGTGAACGTCGTGGCACGTCCATGGATCTCACAAGTTGCAATGCAGAGCTTGAATCGCTCTCCAACCAAATCACAACTTCTTCTGGCTCATCGATCTCATGAAGTGCAAACAGAAGACGGTGAACCAGTCTTCCAAACGCAACACTTTCTTGACACACTGATTGCAAACCATAAAGTTCTGCCTCACATGAACTCAAGCTCAGAGCTTGTTGCTGTCGGCTCAGGGACCTTACCAAGGACCTCTCAAAGAAAACAGCTCCACCGCTAACACCTTTGCGGTTATTGAAACGGTACGGCGCATGTGAAGCATCGCTGAAGGAGTGAAGATGGACTGATCTCATTTGAGTATCATCAACCTGACTCATGATGGTCTCATCTCTGCTCGGTAAACACAAGCATGCATGCATGTCAACATACAAGAATCTCAAAACCGCTTTCAATGCTTGTTCAGTTCCGTGCATCGGTTTTGCTTGTTGCGTTCCAAGAACAGACATCCATGTCTTCAAGTCATGACGCACCTGTGACAACCAAAGCAATTTTCCCAACGCCTTTCTGAAGCGTGAGTATGCTTCATCTGACAAAGGTTTCTGAAAGTTGCTATCCGTGAGTGTTTTCTCAAGATGTCCTGAGATGTCAGGCACATTCTCCGACCCACGGGTAACGCCATAATCCAGAAACGTAGAGTCAAGATAATGTGGATCGACACCCAGAGTGATCTCAGAGGAATCTCTTTCTCTTTTGATGACACGACCAATAAAGGTCAGGGATCCTCCCTCTTCTCCGATCTCTCCAGTTGTCTTCACAGGCACTACAGACGACAAAGTTGCAACCACATGTTCTTCGGCTTCCTTAGTGGTCGACAACAACAGAATGTCATCAACATACACAACACACAAACAAAACCCAATTTCATGACCATCTTTCACGATCTGTCCACCATACACACATGGTTCCAACGAATCAGACCAAAGGCCTACATGTTCAACCGTAAATGTCAAAAGCTGCAACCATGCCAGTGAAGCATCACGTAACCCGTTCAATGCCTTTTCAAGCAAATAGTAGGTCGCTTCACCTGATGGAAAGCTAATCGACAACGGCATCTTCAAGACAACATGTACACCAGTTCCCAATGGACTATGCATGAAGGCATGACTCACGTCCAATGCACGCAAAAGCATCTTCCGTGTCGCTGCCATTGCAAGTACCAAATGGACACTCTCGATTGAAGGAGTCGGACTGCTAAATCCCAAAGATCTAGCTGAGGAGCCACGATTGAAGTCCTTCGCAACAATCCTGGTTCGAACCCTCTCACTGCTTTTGTAAGCTGCAACCCACCTTGACTGGATCAAACGAAGGTTCGGAACAGCCTTCTTCATGTCGTCCAGTTCTGACTGGGTGATGATGCGGCCAGTCTTGCAGTGTTCCAAGTTCCTAACCTCCTCTTGCATACCTTTGAAACCTTGTTCCAAATCAAGCTCTTGCAAACTCTGATCATCAATGATACTGTCCGGTTTCCAAACCAAGACATCTTGACCTCCAAGACGCATCTTCACAAAATCATGCTCATTGCCTCGATTGAAACAAACAGAATCAAGAGAACCAGAAAACATTTCAGGAGATGTTGCCGGAGCAAAAGACGCTGGACCTTCAAGTGTACCTAAACTTGCAACCAACACAGGCTCACCACTACCAACCCAAAACCAATCAAAATCCATGTTTGTTTGAAGCAACTCTTCAGAATCTTCACGGATCTCTCTTTCCAACTGTTCTCGGTCGGTCTCAGCTTTCCTTTTAAACCTTCTAGTGTACTCAACCTGTGTTTCCGGCTGTCGCCGAGCGGACTCAGGTGTTGGTACCAATTCTTCATCATCGACCTCCTCTACTGGCACCTGAACCTGGGGTACAACAACCGGGCTCTCCTGAGAGAGTGCAGGTTCAACACGTCTTTCCTTTCTCCGTTGTTCCTCAAACTCAGCAAAACGCTTTCTACATTCCTTGTTGTGCCTAATACCAGGTGCTTCCATGCCACTCTCACATGCTGGACATCGACGAGTCGGTTCAAAACGTGATATGTCAGGTGAAGTTCTTTCAGAACTCTCAGGACTACCAATGGCTACATCTGCAGTATCTGCTGGTGACGTAGGAGATGGAGTGACAGAAACTCGAGACGGCTCTGCTGGAACTTCCTGTGGAGTCACGGCAACGTTCGATCTTGCCAATGGCACTGCTGGCGCCAAACGCAACTCACCAGATTTCTTCTTCACACTGCTGGACTCTGGCAAGACAAGTTTGGGCTGTGAAGGTGCCGGCAAACTCTGGCCTTTCAACTTTCGCAACTCTTCAGGAGGTAGCTGACTCATATCAGCTGGTGCAGTTCCACTGTCATTCACAATTTGGGGTCTACTACCTACAGTCCCAGTGTCAAACTGTGTCAAAACTCCCTGTCCCGAATTCAAATCCCATCTCAAAGGTGAAATAGCCCTGATGTTCCTAGCTACAAAACGCATCAACTCAGCTTTGCCATCCACACGAATGAGACCTTGCACAACTGGACCTCGTTCCAATCCCATGTGAATGAAAGTACACTCAACATTCCTTGTTGAAAGTGGTGAATGCTGCCGAATTGAATCAGGAATCTCTGCCAAAACCTGAGGACCAAACAAAGTCGAAACTGGTTTGGATAACTTCCTTCCTGACACCATTTCCAATGGACTTCTGTCTGAACCTCGTGATGTTGAAAAATGGTTGTTGCACAAAGCCAAATACGTCAAAACGTCAACCAAATTCTCATGTGAAAACGTGACATCCAACCCTTGCGCATTCAGATCAGCCCTTAGTACAGAAAAGGATTCCTTTAATTCCCTAACTGCTCGTTCAGCCGACCCAATCGATCGATGTTGTTGTGGCGCGGCTCTCCGAATAGCGAACGTATATCGGCCAGTAGAGGATCCAATGATCTCTCCCACTGCCCTCTCGCTATCGGTGTGGACGTCAATGGAGACTACCTTCGAAGTCAACCCAAAATGTTGAAGCCATACAACAATCTGTCTCCTGGCTGCTTCGACATCTTCTCCAACCACCACATAGCCAATGCACCTCGACATCATCTCGGTTAACACAAGGATCTTCACCGAACCTGGGAGTTCGTCTGTGGCGATCTCGCCTGATGTCTTGAGAAATGCAAAATCGGCCTGAATAGAAACCTCTTTCCTGTCACCTTTGTCTCTTCTGTGCTGAAAAACAGAACGACCTTTGGCACACTCCAAGCAATTCGGATTGAATGGAATATGTCCCTGTCTCCGGTGACGTGCCAGTTCACTGTCGTCTCCTCCAGACACAGCTGCGACAGAAAAGTCATGAGCGTTACTCACAGTCAAGTCAGACCTGTATGCACTACTACTACCAACATCTGGATACAAACGAACCCAAGGACAATTGGCAAAATAAGCAACATCAAGACAATGCATTCCAAGCTTTTCATGGAACAAATCAAAACCTTTCGGACCTTGTGTGAATCTCCATCCCGAATCTGCCAATGAAGTAATTGACAAAATGTTGCGCCGGATGGAACCCACCAAAACATTCAAACGTGCTTTCTTCCAACACCAATCATCACCTGATGTGCCAGACATGTGCATCTGAACTCCAATCTCAGCAGTGCCTGACATGTTGACTGAGGATCCATTGGCAGCTTTGTAGCTACCTAACCCCTCACTGTCCTGCAGCACTGACCTGAAGGCTGACAAGTTCGACTCAGCCAAAACACTTGTGGATGCACCAGAGTCAAGAAGCCACCAAGAAGCATCGGTGTTGTCAGCGACCTGTGAAAGCAAAGGTCGCAAAAACTTCAAGTAAGGTTCAATCTGCTGTTCAACTGAAACCTCACTGCGGTCGTCAAACCAATCATGTGCACGCACCAAAACGACTTTCATCGGTACAGTGGCACACAAGTCTCGGCTGGGGTCATTAACAAAACGTGTCTCCAAGCTGGAACTATCACCAAGTCCAACTTCATCTCCACACTTCAAACCACAAAACCATGGCTCATGAGTACAGCTGTCGCAACCTCTTGCCAGCACACAACCCATGTCAGCCGCTTCAACTTCCTCTGACTCATGAGTACAGCTGTCGCAACCTTTTGCCAGCACACAACCCATGTCAGCCAGTTCACTTCTCACTACTTCTGACTCACAAGTACAGCTGTCGCAACCTCTTGCCAGCACACAACCTGTGTCAGTCAGCTCATCTTTCTCTTCTGACTCATGAGTACAGCTGTCGCAGCTCTCTGCCAGCACACAACCCATGTCAGCCAGTTCATCTTCTTCTTCCGACTCACGAGTACAGCTGTCGCAGCTCTCTGCCAGCACACAACCCGTGTCAGCCAGTTCACTTTCTTTTGACTCACGAGTACAGCTGTCGCAACTCTTTGCCAGCACACAACCCGTGTCAGCCAACTCACTTTCAAAGTCTTTGCAATCAACCACAAGCCTATTCTCGGTTTCCATGTCAGCAACCTCATGCTCATGCACAAACCTAAGACCTCCAGTGGTTTCACATGTCATGTCAAACAACAAAGGATTAATGATCATGCTGCCGACACTGCCAGTCTTTTGGACATCAGACCTATTGTCGTGACTTGCACTCGGTTCCGCACTTTGGACTGGTCCCTGTTGCCAGGTATACCCATACCCGTCGCAATACCATCCAGAACCATCGTCCCACCATGTCTGCGAAACTCCCCATTGACCATCACAGCTCTCCGGCCATTGGTCATGCCACCAATAGTCATCATCGTCCCAACTCTCTGCAGTCCAGTCGGTCCAATCCTCTGAAACTTCATTCAACTTGCCTTTCTTTCCTTTTCCTTTGCTACTGCCTTTGCTTCTAAAGGTAGCACCCTTTCCTTTGGAACCTTTACCTTCTTTGCTCTCAGGGCAGTTGAAGCTGATGTGTCCCATGTTACCGCATCTAAAACACCGAATCTTGCTCATGTCTGCGGTACAACCTGAGGCAGTGTGTTTCCGACTGCCACACTTTCCACACCTGCCTTCCACTGCATCTACGAGTTCGGCATCAAGAGAATGATGTTCTACACTCCCCTCCAGGGAACTCAATCTCTTGCTGGGGCCTACTGTCCCAAAATCGCTAAACAGGCGTTGTTGCTCTTCCCAACGCATCGCAGCGTTCCTGTAGGACTCGTAATTGTCTGCGCCGCTGTGATGGAGAACATAATTCTTCACTGTCTCAGGCAAACTTTTCAACAGAACAACTAGCATGTCAGAATCTGCCAGCTTCAGTCCTGTGGTGTCCACCTGCATAGGGAGAGTTCCTAGCAACCTTGAGAACCTTGCAGCTTCATAATCAATTCTTCTGATAGTATCACTAACCAAGGAACTCGGCGATGTCTGTGTCGCCGCCAGGACAAAGGATTTCCCTGCAATCTGCGTCCTTAGTGAGAGCGCTTCGGATCTTGACCTCAGAGAAAATTCAAGAGTAAGTTGCCTAAGCAGTTCAAACCCATTTGCTTGTTGGTTTACTGCTACTGCCACTCTGTCACTAGATCCTACTCCATGTAATGCCACACCCTCACTGAAGGCGTTCACCAACGCCACACACCTGGGGTTGTCGTGAAACGCAGCTTTTAAGATGGACATAAGCCTTCGAGACCTTGCCTGTTGTGCTCCACTGAGCGCACTCCATCTGATGGGACCGGGCCAACGGCTACTATGCTGGATTTCTACAGAAAATTCTAAACTTCCACCAGCTGCCCAGGATGACAACTCATCCAAATAGCCAGCCCAACCTAACACCTCTTCTTCTCTTGTCTTCCAAGTTCCTACTGGTGTTGGTGCCGGTGTCAACCATTTTTCGCTTTTGGCGAAGACATCCAATTGCTGTGAATTTCCATGATTTGATTGTTGAACACCAAAACCAGGCAAAACATCAAATGGCTGCGGAGTCACAAACGACGAATCAGCTGCCCTACCAAGACCATCACCAAACACTTCTGGAACCCCTCTTCTCTGTTGCATAGTTACAAAACGATCTTGCATATGCTGCTGCACTGTCTGTAGCTGTCCCTCACTCATGCTACCTAACATGGCCATGACCTCTTGGATCTGCGCCGCCTGAGGCGTCAACCTCCCAAGCTCGCTCCAACCGGGCCACTCGGCATGTTTCCTTGGCAACTCATTGGGTTCACTCCTAAGTTTGGAAAATCTCCAGACCTTGGTCCACCAGGCATACTCGCACAACCATAACTTGGCACACGCGCTTGCGAATTCTGTTGCATAAACGTTTGTTGTTGGGGAATCCATTGCGCACCAAACCATGCTGGTCCCAGTCCCTGCATTCCGGGGATATTTCCTTGCTGACATCCCTGCACCGGACCTACCTGACCACTTGCATCCAGGTTTGTCGTGCTCGCAAATCCCTGTACGTTCTGTGACACATTTGCTTGTTGTTGCTGTGGCTGCTGCTGGGGCATGTCACTTACTTCAGGTGTCTGTCCATCCATCCCAGATCCACTACCTTGCTGACTAGGCGTTCTTGGCACTGGCGGCAATCCGTCACCAACGTTACAACCACCATTTCCGGTACCACTTCCTTCACCTCTTTCAGCCATACCAGGACTAGGACAACCTTGCACACCTTGGCTCGCACTACCTGAATCCATTCCTACTTACGCGCAGCAAGCAGGCAGCTCCGCTACCATGCAGAAGGTACCGCAACCTTCGAAACCCTTGGGTCAGCGTCCAGGACGTCGTCCTTAACTCACTAGAACCGTCCACGCTACCAAGTCAACCACTCCCAGAGCTCAGCCACTTTTACCAAACACACAAGCACAGAAACAAGGTGTCTTGCTCATGTCGCTATGGTTCTTGTTGGTGTGTCACGCCTTGACACAAAATGATGCGGAGTCGCCAGTCAGCATCTTTCTGCTAACTCTCACAAAAGCGATCAAAAACACATGTCCTCACAAAAAGTCTTTACATCAAGACATGGTTTGTTTGTTTAAATAAGTTTGAGTGTTTGAAAAACGTTGAAACATTTCAAGCACCAAAACATGATTCATGATGTCTCCCTCAGATCTGTTAGCAACTCCAGTTCTGAATGCCTTTCAGAACGTTGCTCTCGCTATCATCATTGAGAGACAAAACACACTACTCTTCTCCAATCAATGTCAAACAAAGTTCCTTCTTCCGAAGTCACAAAAATGAATTCTACGATCTTCTCACGATTCCTTCGTGCACTTCTGCGATGATTCTGTCGACAAAACTAAAGCAAAGTATATGGAAAATGGTTTGATTTTCCATGTCACTATACAAATTCAAATCCTCACAATGTTCTCCGTGCAATCAAAGTACTCAAAGAAGACGAAAAGTATATCGCTGTTGGGTTTCGTCATCTCCAATAAAACGTGCAAAACATGAAACGTGCAAATACGATGTCAACCATCACGGTTGAGCTCATCATCAAGATGAAAATCAAATTCACTTCTTCCAATGCAGAAAAGACCAATGGATTCATCTCACCACAGATGTCAAATTTTCACAGATTGTGCCAAGAAGAGGAACATCCACCGTGGTCTTGAGGCTGACATGTGGGCGATTCCAGTGCCATGTTTCTGCAGCAAGGAGGTCTCGCTTTGCCACTTCTTCTAGGGTCGCGTGAATTGACACGGTACCTTGGTATCCCCTAGTCGGCGTGTGTTGACATGTTGGGTTGCTCCTCATGTCACACCCTCGTTTGTGTTTGCGCACATCCTTGGGTGATCGTGCGGTATCTCGGGGTTCTCCCGGACCGATCGGTACACACGTGGTACGGGACCGACGGGTCTCACCTTACCTCGTGTCCAGGGTAGCAACACCCAATGATGACACGGGGGAACAGGCAAGGTCGGTGAACCTCTTAGAGACTTGGGGACTCGTCTCGAGGAGGGATCAATGGGGCAACCCGTTGGCTAACGGTCAAAATTCATCGTGGGTAGCCAAGCTCATGGTGGACAAGACCGTCGGTTCCTCCCTAACAGTGTTAGAGTCCTGTCGCAAGACAGGTGTATCCCCCTGGGATACATGGGATCGCTAACGACTGGGTCACCGACCGGTTCACTCTCATCCTTTTGGGAGAGTGGGCTCAATGTACAGTCTGGCCACAGTGAGGACCTTGTTTTGGCTCTAAGGTCCGAGCTGTGCTCCATTGGGACTGAAGTCACTGAAAAGGTGACTAAGACTTTCCACTTCTTTCTTGGATCGTCTTCTCCGGTAGCAGCTGGAGTCCGGGAACCTATGGGGGCATCATGCGTTGGCTTACTTGGGTGTGGTGGTGATCATCTTGTGTGGTGACTTGGTTTCTGTGTTCCACGTCCCTTGAGGAGTGATCATCTTGCGTGAAATGAATGGTTTCCGTGTCCGCACGGTTTCCACGTCACTCGGTGAGTGGATCTCCTCGGGAAATGAATGGTCACAGTCTCCTTGTCACCCGGTGAGTGGATCCACCTGTCCGGGGTTGGCCATCGGCGCATGGTGTGGAAAGGGTACCGCCCCAGGGTGCGCCTGGTGCTTGCGGGGGGCCATGCTTCTGCGTGGTTGTCGCCTTTTTGGCGTGGCCCTGCACCGGGAGCCCAAAGGTACCAAGCGGTACCAAGCCATGGCAATCGAGCCACATTACATGCGGCCTGTTATCCTGCATGGATTTGGCACCAGTGCCAAGAAAAGAATGCCGAACAGTCTCGCTGACCTCGCCCAATTCGGATGGTTGCCGCTGGCTGCTGCTTTATTTGGCACGCATGAATGGAAGCCCCAATGGCTACATCACAATTTCCTTCCAGTGGTTGGACTGCGGTTGCATGCCAAAGTGTCTCCTCCTCCTCTCTCCCAAGCTCAACTGATCTTGCTGTGTGGATTGTGGCAACGAAAGGAACAATCGGAACTCTCATGTACGTCGCTGCAGCAAGCAGCTCTCCTGAAGTTTGGTCTTCCGTTACCTTTCCGAGAAATGGCTAAGTGGGAAATCACTGTCAATAAGCAGACTATAGATGTTGGAGAATTGTCCAAACGAAACTACATAGGAAGACAACCTGAAGCTGCGATGCCTGCTGCACTCAAGGGCTCGGTTGACCGGGCATCCTGGGTCTTTTCCCTCGCAGAAGTCTGGCAAGATGACGCCCCAATGCAAGACCGACCCCTTGAAGTGCATTGCAGTGGATTAGAGGGTGGCCTACTTAGTGGCGAACACAAATATGATATTTTCCTGCAAAATCTTGCGCAAACAAAGGTGTATGGCCCATCGCTTGCGATGACAGATTCTTGGGAAGAACATATCACCCAATTGGACCTTACCAAAACAGTGCACGAATATGCGGTATACCAGCTCCTTTCCACTGCTGATGGATGGACAGCTTGGCGTGATTTCCTCCCTGAACAGTTCTCTGATCCACAGCTGCTGCTCACGAGAGTGATCCGCCTCATTGAGGCCGCGAACATCCGGCCAGCCCACGCCAGGCCACCACATCCGACCTGGTCAACAGCAATTATGCAGATCTTCTGTTGTTACCATCACAAGGGAAACAGCTTTTTCTGAAGTCATGTTTTCCACACTTGGTCACTACAGCGGGCAACAGAGGGAGAAGCAGGTCTCCACACACACAGCCGGTCCTCCAGGCAGTGCACCAGTGTGACTCGGCGTTCGCCTGTGGCAAGTCGCAGCATCTCTGGCGGCGTCGCAATCGCAGCAACTTTAGTGAGGCCAGGGAACGCAGCAAATTCACTCAGGATCTCGTGGACTGCTATAGCCGTATAGGACCCTGCCGAGAAACCATACACGTTAATGTCCCTGCTCTGACAGAATTTAACTATCAGGTTGTTCTTATAGAGGGGCACTCCACCTGGAGTGGGCGTGCCAAACATTCCTATGGCCACTTGCTCTTCATTGACCTTGACGAAGGAGTTCCACGAAATCCAGAGGCTACAAATCACCACCCCGCAAGTTATTCCACATGGGGTACGGTGCGAGGGATTGCTGCGTGCACTCTCATGGGTTAGCTTTGACCTTCCTGAGCACCTCAAGACGACTCTAAGTGCTTTGTTAGTAGCAGCTGGAGAAGGGAACACGGAGCTACAGAATATACCCATTGGTGGACGGGACATTCGGGATGGTCAGCCTGATACGGAAGCTGACTACAAGCAGTTCCCACACCGGGAGGATCCCACGATGAGGGCGGGTTGCTGGTTCGCAACCTACTGGCGGAATTCCTGCGTGGTTTCTCATTACGAACCCTCATCTTTCCACTGGACATGGTACTTCCGCAACCAGACGCCATGTGGGACGGCAGCTCCAGCATCTCCAGCCCTGGGTCAGTGTGGAACTTGCTCAGCAGAAGAAGCGAGGACAAACAGGAACACGTTTGCAGCTCACCACCAATACGAGGCTTATGCTGGGTTTCATGTCGTTCACCTACATACTGATGGTGCCCCGCTCCTGCTCTTCAGTGCACCGTCGGATGTTCCAATGAGTTACTACTGTGAGTATCTCCTTCCTTTAGCAGCCCACGGTGATGGACATGTCTTGACAGTTTCCATTGCATTGTTACTGGCCATTCTGACAGGAAGATCTGACTTATGTATTGCAGGGGTTTTTGGTGCTGGCAAAACGCGGTCCCTTGCGGTCTTGCTCATTGCCCTGAGCTGCGAACTCAAGGAATTTGTTGCCATCATCTATACGAAAGAAAATGTAGCTAGCCCGGGCGGAGGTTGCGGCCCGCCAAGAGGCATGGCTACAAGAGGGGGAGGTGGACCCGTGAGGGTCCGGGGGGACGTTAAACTTTTCTATAGCGCAGGGGAGTTGCTAAAGGCCCCCGTCCCTAACGAACCGTGAACGGACACGGTACCTTCGTACCCCCTAGTCGGCGTGTGTTGACATGTTGGGTTGCTCCTCATGTCACACCCTCGTTTGTGTTTGCGCACATCCTTGGGTGATCGTGCGGTATCTCGGGGTTCTCCCGGACCGATCGGTACACACGTGGTACGGGACCGACGGGTCTCACCTTACCTCGTGTCTAGGGTAGCAACACCCTATGATGACATGGGGGAACAGGCAAGGTCGGTGAACCTCTTAGAGACTTGGTGACTCGTCTCGAGGAGGGGTCAATGGGGCAACCCGTTGGCTAACGGTCAAAATTCATCGTGGGTAGCCAAGCTCACGGTGGACAAGACCGTCGGTTCCTCCCTAACAGTGTTAGGGTCCTGTCGTGAGACAGGTGTATCCCTCCGGGGATGCATGGGATCGCTAACGACTGGGTCACCGACCGGTCCACTCTCAACCTTCGGGGAGAGTGGGCTCAATGTACAGTCTGGCCACAGTAAGGACCTAATCCAAGTTCGAGCTGTGCTCCATTGGGACTGGGGTCACTGAAAAGGTGACTTAGTTCGACCACTCCTTTTTTGGTCGTTCTTCTCCTGTACGAGCAGGAGTCCGGGAACCAATGGGGGCATCGTGTGATGGTTTCACCTTCGGTGATTGTGGTGAACACCTTGTGTGGTGGTGGGTGTCCGTGTTCCACGTCCCTTGAGTGGTGATCATCTTGGGTGAAATGAATGGGTACCTTTGTGGTTCCCACGTCACTCGATGAGTGGATCCACTTGGGAAATGAATGGTCACGGTTACTTACCACCCGGTGTGTGGATCCACTTACCTTAGGTTGGCCTGGGTCACACGGTGTGGAAAGGTGTGCGCCGCCGGCTGCGCCTGGTGCTTGCGGAGGGCCGTGCTTCTGCATGGTTTTTGCCTTTTTGGCGTGGCCCTGCACCGGGAGGCCAAAGCACACAAGCGGCCAAAGCACTTGCGGATCAACTAAGTGATCTCGCGCCCCCCACAATCAAGAGCTTTGGTAGGCTAATTGGACGACATGGAGGAAGGCAAAGGAGAAGCATATGCCTCCAAGATTGACGTCCGATGCAGTGATCGCAATAGAATCATCGCTCACAAGAATGTACTCATTGCAACAGGTGGCTCGGCCACGGCGGAAATGGCGATGCGCTACTCCAGCTTTGGCCATTGGATCTCTCGCACCTGGCTTGCTTTCATGGATGAAAGTCAACAGTATGGCAACTACCATGAAATTGCAGCTCTTGCTGCTATTCAACAACCAACCCTTACTGTTTTCATTGGTGATCATAGGCAAACTCCAGGCGGATTGTCAAAAGGCCGAGCAGCGGCTGTCAATCGTCGCAAACTGTTGCAACGGCCGTTAGGGCTCCGAGCACTTGATAAGTCAGGAGACTATCTTCCGCCGGCACGAATGACAGCACTTATAGCGCAGCTTTGGCCTGATGCGAGCCAAGATCCGGAGTCTGATCTCTTCAGTTTGCTGCGACTCGCAAATAAGTCGCATAGTGGCCCATGGACATCCACTCCGCAAGACTACGAGCTGCCTGCTGCCCTGGGGCGTGTGCTTCACTGCCGAATATCGTGCCAGCTGGACGCACACAGCAGCCTGGTTGCGGCAGCTCTAGCAGTCCTGCTAATTGCCACAGCACCAGAGGAATTTGGAGTACCTGAGTGCACCACAACCCTTGAGGCTGCAGGGTTATGTGGTCCTCACCGGTGGGGTATCATTCTCCCTAACAGCTCACGGGTCTCAATGCTGACTTACCAAGCTATTGTTGCAGTTCGATATCCTGAGTTAGTCCTCCATGAGCCCAATCACATCTACATTGGACACTTCGTGCCACATGAGTCCACTGTGGCGCAAGGGGGCTTCCGGACAGTACTGTGGAAGGCACCTAAAGATCTAAGAGCTGCAGTCGAGGACGTCGTTGCCTTCTGCACTTATCTGAAGAATTATTATCGCAACTTGCAACAGGGAGCGACCTCGCAGCTGCTTGTCCTATGCAATCGTACGGCGGTGCACAACTTGCTGCTCCAACATGGCTTCCAGTCCGCGTGGTATGGTGGGCTGAGAGTTTCCACCACTTCCTCTGCCGCGGGGGCAACAGCACGCATTGCGGTCATTGTTCAAACAGGCGTTGGGTTTCTAAGTGGAGGACGTCGGGATGCAACAGCCGATGAGCGCGAAGACTGTTATGGGAGAGCAACTGTAGCGCTCACAAGAGCCATTGAACATACCTATATTGTTTCGCCTCTTGATATGGCAGGCATGATTGGCATGGCTCAGACACTAGGAGTGTACCATTATGGCTACTTCACGCTGAAAGGCCGAGACATTCAGTACCATGGCCCTTCAAAATACCCCAGTGACAAAAGTGCCATACTGGACTGGGGATTAGTGGATCCATTTATTTCCCAAGATAAACCTCCCCTTGCTATTGCCATGATAGTGACCACCAATGGCACGCGAGTGTGGCGACGATATCGGTTGGTTGTGGCATGCAGAGACAAGCTACGGCTACCCCCTGATGTCCTTGCAGCGTTAGAGTCCCGCACGCGTGATCATGTGCTGACGACCAGCGGGTTTTTCCCCTGCTCGATTGATCGGGAATACTTGTATGGTTATGCTGCTGATGGGTACAGATCTCCTCTCTGGCTCTGTGCAGCCTATAATGGGTCCCCAGCACTTGTTCATCGACATCGAGGCCACAAGGTCTTCTTTCACGTGGGTATACAGGATCGGCAACTTGTCGTAATACCGGGTATCCACTACTTCGATGCCCATCGGTTGCAACCGGACCTTTTGGACACATTGGATCGCCAGATTGATCCAGGGTCCATGAATTTTGCAAGCCCCGAGGGTGCAGGAGCCACAGTGAATGACCCCTCCTCGGATGAGGAAGCGGCCTCTACCGATGACGAGAGTGATCCAGAGGACCCTACAGTTGCATGGTGCCCACCTATACCTGATGCAGCTGAAGATCCCTCTGAAGATGAGATCGCGAGTGCAGCTGACAAGCTAGCAATCCTGATTACTAATGTCCAACCTAACGGAAACCCGTTTTGCATACCCGAAAACCTTGGAGTTCTCCCACAGTTATGGCTACAGGCGAGATTGACGTTGTCTTTGACTGCCATCCAAGAAAAGTTTTCGCGCATCTTGCTGAGTGTGGCCTGTGAACTGTGGTTGCGTGGGCAAAGCGCCATGATGGAGGATGTCCTCCTGCAGACGGCAAGGGCTCTCACAATTCGTTTGGCAGAAAAGCTCGCCCAAGCGATGAGCTCGTTGATGAGATTGGCTGAATCCATGGTGACTCCAGAAACTGAATGCTTGCTGTATGCCACGTACTGGTTTCGGCCCATCCTGTCTGAGCTCATCGGCTCGGCCCTTGAGAGCTCTGAGGTGAACCGGAGTCGAGCGCCGAGTGGCCCAGTAAAAGTCCTGGTCACTGATCGGCCGCATCGACGCACTACTGGGCTAGTGGACCTTACGAGTGGTGCCTCTGCCCTATTGGCATGGTTCCCGGCTAGCTGGGCTAGCAAAATTGCTCCCAAACTTCTTGAGAATGCCCCTGAGAATGCGCAGAAACCACAAGAAATCAACATCGCATGCCCGAAACGTTCCTGTGACGAGACTCCAGTGGAAGGAGCAAAACAGCTGCTCCAAGCAGTAAAATTTGCTGCCAAAACCATGCCTGGTTTTCGTCTTGGATTGGATGAAGACTTTCAAATGGCTGGATGCTTCCAGGAGCTCATCCATGGATACACATCAGGGCTCGTTGAACCATGCATGATGCGAGGTCTCCAACCACTGGGACCGACTCGCACTACTCTGGAAGTGATCATACCTTCTCAAGAAGGGCTTACACCTGAAAAATGGAAAGAAACAGCCACACTGTGCCCACTTGATTGGCCTTCCAACTACAGTCTGTTGCGATTGTGGCATACCAATGGGAGCCTGCATCAAACGGTAGCGCGACTCAGGAATCAACTGTCGCACAGCCATATGTTTGCTGAATGGACAGTGCATCTCAACAGATTTGCAGAGCGTGTTGTATTCCAGCAACCTGCAGTTTATGTAGCGGGACATGCCTTGCAAGCCAACTTGCGGGAACGAACCTTCCCAGACAGGAAAGTCCGCAAGAGGGTCCCTCCGGAAGATCTTGATGAACATCAACGGGCGATTCGAGCGCTACATCAGCGAGCTATTGCTCAGCAAGCAGCTAACCCAGTTTCGTTTGCACTCACCAATGAATGGAACGACACTATCACATCGGACAAGAAGCATCATTTGGAACATTTCATGAGAGGTACGACATGATCCCTCCAACACCTATTCTCATCACCTTTTCCCTATTTGTGTCCACCTTGTCTCTTCTTTCCCCCGTGTCTCATTTCTGTTTCACTCCGCTTTGTCCCTCATACAACATTGGCTTTTGTTTCATCAGCAACGGAAGTGGGAGTTTACTTTAATCATTAATCACTATTTGGTCTTTCGTCATTTCTACTTCAGGTTACTGTCCATACTGGTGTGTCTGTCCAAAGACGTGACAGGTGCATTGGTATGCAGTCGGGGACACAGTTCTTCCTCATTTATAATTGTCAGGTTCCTCATGACCCATGCCTGGGAGGCTACTTCCACACTGGTGTGTCTGTCCAAAGACGTGACAGGTGCACTGGTATGCAGTAGGTGACACAGCTCTTCCTCATTCATACTTGTCAAAAATGTTCTGCCACATGCCTGGCCCCTACTGATTCAGACCTCCAACAGCTAGTATCCACACTCATGTGTTTTCATGTGGGAGTGATAGCCTAGGCATAACAAGCCGAGCAGCATGCTTTCCCCTTGCACTAGTGCTTAGAATGTGTTGTCCAGTCGAGAGCTTAGATTATACTAAGGCCTCCTCACACCATGAAGCCCACTGCATGAGTGCATGCTCTCGTACCCGGTGCCTGACAATCATAGGTGATGATGTAACTGTTTTCGTTTTCCCCTGACGTAATACTGACGAGACTACCCCTCTCCCACCCTTCCCACTAGTTAAGGTACGTGAATTCGTCGTTTTACCCATAGTTGTTGCAATTTGCAGAGCTACAGTAGGCGTAGTGCCTCGGTTGTTGATTCTGTTTTGGTTTTTTTGGTCCCTGCCTGCCGTAGCCCTCCCTCCCCCTCGGAT
The DNA here is from genome assembly GCA_947184155.2 of Cladocopium goreaui. NCBI lineage: Eukaryota > Dinophyceae > Suessiales > Symbiodiniaceae > Cladocopium > Cladocopium goreaui. The sequence continues at coordinate 626,659 of CAMXCT020000114.1, read as the reverse complement.
GGTCCTCGTTGGCGCCTTGGTCCAGGTTTTACTGGTCCCTCCCTCTGGGTATCGTTGCTTCCGGCGACGGCCTGGTTGCCGTGCCTCTGCGCGTGGAGTGTTTGTTGCGCACTGTTTCCCCTCCTCATCATGTCTCATGGCAACAAAGGCCTTGGCCCTGTGTGGGGATCTTTCCCTCTACACCATGTTTCCTGTGTTGTTGGGGTGCTGTGTGCTCCCTCACTGAGGTATTCATCATTGTATGATCCTTGTCCCCTTCTTGGACTCCGCTAAGACACGTTCGTACCCCTTCTAGTGCGTGTGTGTCCTTTCTCTCTCTGTCCTCTGCTGCCTCCTGGCTCCTCTCCTCGTTTCCTCTGTTGGCTTGTTGTTTTGCATGGGTTGTTCTTTGGCCGCTCCCCCCTCTTTGCTTCCCCCTTGATGGCAGGTTTCGTTTTGTTTGGGCGTGTGTTGTTTTTGCTTCCTCTGTTGCCTGGATACCGAGGTTACAGCTCTGCACAGTCACCCATTTTTTCACCATGGTTACATTGATCTTATCCGGTAGTGACTAAGGATTTATCCGAGGTGGGACAGCCTTTGCTCACCGTCCCCCCCCTTTTTTGGTTGAGTTGATCCCCTTTTGAATTCGTTTGTTTGTTTGTTTGCTTGTGTTGAATTTGTCTGGTGGCTTCCTACTTGGCTGTATTGGGATGGGCCCTTCTCTCTCTGTGTTTTGTTTCCTGTGTGTTTTCTTGAGGGGCGGTAGATTCCCGGTAGAGCCATGGACTAGGCTGCACTGCAGTGAGCTCTACTGGCGCTGTCCAGTTGTGCTTCCTGCAGTTCAGTCTGGAGCGCCCGAGTGCAGCAAAGCCTGCCCACATGGTTCGTTGTGCGGATTTTCTGTATTGCTATGGCCTATGGCCCACTCGATGGGAGAGTGGCTTTGTCTGGAATATACAGATGCCTTCCTGTGCATCCGGTCCTCTCCGCAGAACTTGCTGGGACGATGACGCCTAGTGACTCCTGTCTGAGTATCTGGTGCTGGCGCACCGAACCACCTTATCTTTGATCGTTTTGGTGCACAAGTCTTACAGCAATGCGAATGCGACTTATGTATACCTACCTGCAGTATCTTACTGGAAGTGCTCACGAGCCCATATTATGGTCGAAACATCATTTGTCTGTCATGGCCGTACTGAGCCGGTCAGGCCTTTAGCCACTTTTTCACCCACGGCCTTAGGGTCTTGGGCACAAGTCACGTGACGGTTTCTGCAAGTGCTCACACCATGTTGCAGGCTGTCAGTGCTCTCCTCCCCGTGTTGGGGGGGAAATAGATTACAGTCCCTTGCGGTGGTGTATACTGACAGGAACAGACTGCCTGGCATACGCTGAACAATACAGGGTGAACAGCAGAGATGCGGAAGTTGATTTATTGACAAATCGTCCATACAGGCGGCCTCTGTCGAACCACACATCAGTCTGCCTACAATATTGGACTCCCTTTGCTGTTCTCAGGTAAGACGGTCTGGGCAATCAGGTACAACACTTCATGCACCGCCGCAATTAATTAGTTTGCATGTTTTTGAGGATGATACAGTGGCTAAGGTCGCTGTATCCAAGGCAAATCTGAGAGCTTTTTGTTTTGGTTCTTGTTGGGCCCTGCCCCTTTCTTTGTTGCTTCGCTGTCTTGCTTTGTGGCGAAACGCAAATCTGGCTGGGGGATTTGCGGGTCGTTTTTGGTTGTGTTTCTTGTTGTTTGGTTTGTTTCTCGTGATGATTTGCCGGAGATTTTTGGACCACACGAGTCCTGTACACTACTGCTTTTCACTGCTTACGCAATTGTAAGGACCGTGCCTAGTGCGAATCGGCCAAACCAGAGGGAAAAAAAAAAATTGCCACTTCTTCTAGGGTCGAACCTGGGGTGATTCTCGAGGGGTAGAACATCCTCTTTGATGATGAGAGGCGTCCCTGTGGAGTAGTTGGTAGAGCGTCGTTCTTGACGACGCGGACAGGCTACCGGTGGTGGTTCGATTCCCCGCTGGTCCGCAGGTAAGCCTCAAGTGTGGTGACCAGTCGAAAGACAATGGCGCCGGCCACAAAAAAATCCTCTTTGATGATGAGACGTAGACCATACATGGGTTTAGCGGTTGTTTAGCTGCTGTCTCATCCTCGAACAATGTTGGCCGTGTAGATTTGACTCCTATTACTGCCCTTGAGTTTCGACCTTTGATTTCCCTAGCGGCGGAGGCTGTGATACATCGGCGGTCCAGAGCTTCAGGATGATTCCTGAGAGGGAGCACGTCCTCTTTAATGATGAGGCGTAGTGCATGCATGGGCTCTGCGGCTGTTTTGGCAACTGTTTCATCTTCGAACCATGTTGGGCGTATGGATTTGACTCCCATTGTTGCCCCGGAGTTCTTGGCACCCAGTGACATGTTCCAGCTCTGGCGAGTGCGCTGAGGTTCTGCATTGCATGCCCATCTGGTCACCCAGTTAAGGGTTGATGTCTTCGTAAGGATGAGTCGATATCGTGTGTTCTGGACTGGTTCGCTGTTGGCGTCGTAATATCGGTTGGCGATGGCGAGGGGGGGAACTGTCCACGTGGAGGCTTGAGGAAGTGACCATCGTTCCATTTGGCTGTTGTTGGCTTGTTGTCGGTCGTCGTGAAAGAAGAGTCCCATGCCTCTTCGCAGGCCTTCGACGCCATTGGCAAGGGTTGCTAGTACTTGCGCCATACCGATCAGTCCTATCATGTGCAAAGGGTTGTGATTTGCCTTTCTGCATGTGACCAATTGTGTCCATGCAGACGTTTTCGAGAACTGCTCATTCTCATGCAAGGACCGAGCCTCAGAGCGTCATCGGCCAAACCAGAAGAAAAAAAAACCTATCATGTGCAAAGGGGAAACAACATGGTGAGGGACTTTGACCTTGTGAGAGGGACAGTAATTCGCCCTAAGCAATCTTCTGTGTCGTCAGTCGGGGATCCGTCGGAATAAATGTGGCCATTGAGGAACCCTGTGCTGGGCTGTGCAACCATGGCTACTGCAGCAGTGCCTCCTGCCGAGTTAGCGATGGTCTCCACACGAAGCGTCCGGGAAAAGCTTTTTTTAATGGTGGACCGGTTGAGATTGTTCTTGTGGTCGGTAGCTGTTGTCATGACAAACACACCGTTAGAAAATCCGGTGCTGCCAGCGAAGTCCGCAATGACGTGTGAGACTAATGTGTCTAGGTCAGCTGCCACCAGTCCGTTGATTTTTGCATCGGTGTTCCACAGAACAAATTGGTAGCCTGGGGGTCGTTCAGGAATGCCACCAGATGCGAAGCTGCCTAGCTCCCATAGATTGCCCATCACTCGGCACAGGTCCGGGTATCTTACCGCCACTACTGAGTGGTGTGTGACTGAGCTAATGCGTGAGCTGGAAGGGAGCATGAGCCCCCATGCATGAGAGTCGCTGACGCCAGCTGTGTGGCAATTAAGTTCGGCTTGTATTTCACCAGCCATGGGGAGTAAGGTTTCGGCATGCTGTAGCATCCAGGCAAGACGGATCAGGGAGCGGTTAAAGTTGACTGTGGTGCCTTCAAGGAGCTGTCGATAGCTGAGGAAGCAGGGCAACCTCTTGTGATGTGGCTGTGCGGAATTGTGCAGGAAGACCTGGGAGGACTGAGTTGATTGCATTAAGGTCGTCTGCTTCTGTCTGCATCAATTGGTCTGTCCACACATTACCTAATACGTGTGCACCTCTGGCTAGGATATGCTTAACCAAATGGAGGCCTTCATTGGATGTGTTTTCTAAGAGCTGAACCATGGCTTCGGCCAGGGTAGATGGCATGAAGTATCGCCTATTGCTGCGAAGGCCATGTTGCTTGGCCAGCAGTAGTTTTCGGGATCGTTTCGCATTAGGCGCTGCTCGAGCAAGTCCTCCTGGGGTCTGTTGCGCATCTCCAGTCCACAATATGAGTGGCTGTTTCCGAAGAAGGCTGATTGTGGCGATCTCGCGGTCAGTTCCGTACTGTTGTCCTTCGTCAATTACCATGAGGGAGAGGTCTTGCATAAAACCACTCATTGTGGACCACTGCATGGTAAGATCTTGACTAACTGTGCCACCTGTAGCCGTGATTAGTTGACATTTGCCGAGCATTTGTCTCCGTTCTCTTGGGTTGATGTCAAATCTCGTGTGGGAATAACTGGACTTGTTCCTCTCCTGGTCTCCTACCAGCCTCCCTAAACGCCTAAGCACCGCCTCTGGCGGGTCAAGCCATTGCAGGAGGTCTGCGAAGGAGCGGGTGCCTGAATTTTCTTTGCATAGGAATAAGATTTTGAGCTTGTGTTCAACATCGAGTTCGATGAGTGCAAGGATGAGGATCGCCATGGATTTGGACTTTCCAGCTCCAAACAACCCTTGAACGCAAGGGTCAAGCCTTCTGCTGCGTAAGACAAGGCAGTGTTCCGGATCCATTCGCTTGCTTTGATTGCAATGTGGCAGGGGGTGAGAACCTGTTTTAAGAGTTGACCACACAGTGACAACAGGTAAGATCGTTTATCTCCGTCCATGCCATTAACTGCTACTTGCAAATTGTTAATTCCGAGCCCTAAGTGATAGCGGCACTCTGGTGTCTGTGCTACGGCAGTCATCTCACTTGTGGACTTGGTGATTCCAAACATCCACATGTCTTTAAGCAGGAAATTGGTCAGTGCTGCATTGGTGGGAACCATGGGTGCCAGGCCATGCCCACGTGCTAGGTACCGATGTTGCAGTACCTGAAACTGATCCTCTGCAAAGAATTCTGTGGCTGGTACTGTTAGGAAAGCTACTTCAATGGCTTTGGGGTTGCATTGGCGGTAGATGCGGGCAGCGGGGAGTTCATTCTTATTTTTGCTTGTCCGTGGCGTGATCCCTAGGACTAACCCAAACAGGACATAGAGTGTTCCCCCGGTTGCATCTTCTGCGTTGGTTACACCTACCATTGCAATAAGTCGCCCCGTCCCAATGGGACAGACTTTGTGATGGTGTGCTTCGCTTTCCAACAATTGGCGTACATCTGTATGGGCCAGACTGGGGTGCCGGAAGGCAAATGCGTCGTATCCTCCTGTGACTTTCCAGTGGCCGAACTCGCTCCCTTGAAACAGGTACGACAATTGAATGGGTTGCCATTCTTCACGGACAGGGCCAGCACTCTGCATGGTGAGTCCTGTTTCATTATAACCATCATTGGGGCTGAGCATGGGCAGGTAGTAATCAAGCATGTAAATGGCCATCGGCAGCTTCAATGTACACAGGAAGTGTTGGACCATCGTGGTGTAGCTTGGCATTTGTGCTCTCGATGCAATGTGTACTGTGGCCAGCGTGGCCAGGTACTGAGTGGCATCTTGTTCAGTTTGGATATTGGCACGGCGTTGGCCAATGTGCTCTACCAGCTGTGCGTTAGTTGTATCGGGGTTCTCGCACAGTATGGCCAGTTCGCGCACTAAAGCCTTTGCTCGGTGGTCGAGTTCGAAGCTGCACCATGAGATCAACCTTAATGGGGCTTGTGCATAAACTTCAAATGGCAATACGCCAGGTATTTGCTCAAGAGTAGACAGGTCATGTCGTCCTTCTGGGAGCGCTACCTTTGTCCAGTGTGAATAGTTGTGTTGTGCGTTGCCAAGGTAGGCCCTCCAACCTGTGACGTAGGTGCTTCTGAAGTCAAACTGTTGGAGTTGCAACATATCAGTTCTGGATGGGTTCCATACACACAAGCGTTCTTCAGCATGGTGAATTAGGTGCAGTTGTCTCTTCGCGGAACGTTTAGGTTGTGTCATGTAGTTGGGGGGAAATGCCACGGCTGCAAGCACAGTTGTGCTAAGATTTCCTCCCACACCATACCTGCATACGATCCTGCACTGTGGCCACGGATGGATAGTCCTACACCAATCTGTTCTGCCTGTCGATGAGATTCCGCTGTGGTGAGATTCGGCGGTCGGCAGATGCCTGTTAGGGGGTGCGCTGCAATTAGTTTGGTGAAGAGTCGAAGGCTCTGTTTGTACCCTAGCCATGTCGGTTTGCGATGTGCTGGGGTGATTGAAACCTGCATCAGGTGGAGGCTGGACGAAGATGCCTGTCTCCTGCGAGGTGGCGGGGGATTGGTTGCGAGCCCTTCTCAAAGATGTCCCTGGCCCAAACAAAGGGGCGCGTATCGCGACACACTCCTACAAATCATCCATCCTTTCTATGTGTGCAAAATATGGAGTTGAACCAGCGGCACGGAGGTTACTGGGATACCACACCGCTGGACGTGACAAATCCATGATCACATACAGCAGAGATGCAATGGCCTGGCCTATCAGGCTCATAGAAGAGATGATCGACCAGATCAACGAGCAGCGCTTCTTTCCAGATGCCTCGAGATCAGGCTATTTCCTGAAAGGAGTTGACTTGCCTGATGATTCCAAGGACGTCGAATCCACTTCATCGTCTGGAGACTCCAGAGACGAGGAAGAAATGGATCACAGTGGCGACGAAGCTGCGGTGAATAGATTCGCAGGAGCTTGGGGTGGCACTGGGACCCATGACGAGGTCGAATATTTCAGGCACAAGACTTCGAGATGTCTTCATTGCACTGCAGACGAAACTGGACAACTTTTCAAATGCAGAAGGATGGTGACTTTGCAATACAACAAATGCTCAGAAGTGCCTGCGTTCCTGCATCCCTCCTGTGCAGGATGTTTTCGACGTTGATGCTATGAAAAATGATGCAGCTGAAAATGAGCTTTTTCTGGGATACATGTGTTGGGGTGGATTGCATTTAAGTTTTGCTTGAACCTCCAAGTGATTATATCAAATGCCTTTTTATTCAACCGAGGGATGCACATGCTTTTTACATGATGATGCAATTCATCAGCACATGCAGTAGCTGACATTACTTGTGAATGCACGCAAGTTGAACTCCAAGTTATGCCACCAGTGGGAAATGTGTGGTACTCGACCACGTGCAATCATGCTGACACCCTATGCCGGGTTTAGTGCAATTGAAATGCTATCAGATGTTTATGCTGCATCTCCGCATTGCACATGAGCTGTGATGAATGTTAAAGCATCCTGAGTTTTTATGCTCAAGGCATAATGAGTTTTGGGGACAGCTCGGCCGTTGTCGAGCAACACTCAAAAGAGATTGGTCTCGAGGCTGGAGTTGTCCAACATTTCAAGGATGCCAACCTTGACACAATGGCGAAGTTTGCATTTGCATGCAATTTTGCACCTGGTGGCAGTGATGACACGCCGCTCAAGAACCTCATCAACAAGGTGTTAGGTCGTGATGCGACGCTCGTAGAAGAATCATGTTTGAGAAGGCTATTCAATGAATCATATGCTACAGTAGCAGCTGACATTCGGGTTCAGACTGAACAGACAAACGAAGACACACACCGCAAGTTAGCACCGGCAGACCGTGCAGCTAGGTTGGTGGAACAGCAGAAAAGGTTGACTTGAATTGACATCAGGGGACCTTACGAACCTGGCGACACTGTTGTGGACAAATTTGTGAGTTTTTATGAAAGCGACAGACTTCAGTGGATCAGCTGGGACCAGTGCATCAGCAGGGAACAGGAACTTACCTCGAACAACAAAAAGGACCAGAGGTTAGTTGTCCAGACCTCAGGTGAACTCAAGATTTCAAGTTCCAGCAAATTTGAACCGTGTGACATTTCCTCGGAAATTCTGCTGCGGTATTGTTTCATCAGAAGAGCCTTGGCAATGGAACAGGCAAACATATTGGCATATCAACACCGCGAAAGATGGCTTGAGAAAATCATGTCATGCAGGTTGGAAACGGTGCCATCAGGTTTTGCCAGGACCACCTTTCAGCAGATTGAAGCGGCCGACAAGAAGCTATTCATTTTGCTAGGCGAGAAGACTCGCAGTGGCATCAAGGCTGGTGCAAACGGTAGGCCCCGGTAGGCCTTGTGATTTGCATTTTGAAACTTGTATGAATAGCACAGAAGTCATGTCTCTGTTGCAGCCGAAACCCATTGCAGTCAGACCCAGAGAAGATGAGCCACCTGCTAAGAGACCCCGAAACGAAAAGGCTGGCTATGAAAAGGGACAGCAGGACAGACCTTCGAAAGGTCGAGGAAAATGCAAAGGAAAGAACCAACAGAACCAATTCATGAGGATCCCATCAGAATTGTTGAATCTGGGGTGCGCTGGGGCCACATCGCAGGGCAACAGGCTGTGTTTTTCTTTCAATTTGAAGAAGTGTTCCAACAATGTGCAGAATCAGCGATGTGCATTTTTCATTTCAGAGATTGCAGTCATGCTGGCTGTGTTTCAATGCAGAAATGATTCAATGCACAAATGCCGATGTCAAATGCAAATTGACAAATCGATGCTATGCAGCGTCATCATTCGAGATCGAACTCCCCTTTGATCGCAGTCGCAGAAAAGAGTGCCAAGCCGATTTCAATCTCAGCCATTCACATGTCAGTTTGATGTGTCTTTCGAAAAGTCAGCCAAATAAATATTTGATGCGATATGTTTTATAATTTGGTATCCCCTCTGTATATGTATATGATATACGGTGGTAAGATACTCTGGCGTATGCTACGCTACTTTGTGTTATGCGGGTTTGCCAAGGTCGCTGAAACCATAACGATGCTGGAAGAATTCCCCTGGAAACTGCGATTCCGTTTTTCTCTCATACCGATGAAGGGCGTTCATACAAACATTTAGGACTCTGGGTGTTGAGTTCACATGGAGTACTTGGTCGCGGAACCAGGCGATACCTAGAGTCACAGAGCCACCTCAAGCCATTGGAAAACAATGAGATGGGTTTGAACTTTGCAGGTGCCACTTGGGCCACGCAGTTTATCTTCTCCACCATGATCAAAACAACCTATACCAAACATCCAGAAGCACAAGATGAACTTGTCAGGCTTTACGCTGAAGATGTCAAAGAACTGCTGTTTGAAGGGATTACCAAGAGGGATGGTTCCATCAAGGTACATTTGGTACATATTGGAACGAAAGGTGATCTTCCAGCCTTGGTTCGTTTGGGAGGGTTTGAACGCAGTTTCTCCCATGTTCCACGTCAAAGTTCTTCAAGGACACCATGCAAGGGGATATGTCATCTTTGCCTTGCGGGGGTTGAGATGGGACATGAATATGACCGGTCGATCCCGTTTGAAGACATGTTGCCCACTGCCTTGTGGATTGAGACGCTGCACACAAGTGTGGCTTGGAGCTCCCCACCTACGATTTTGGATGGTCTGCCATTACTGGAGAAATATGCCATAGAGTTCTTCTTGACAGACTTGTGGCACAATTTTCATCTAGGTGTCTCAAAGAGTTTTGTGGGTTCAGCCTGGGTGTCAATCATCGAGGCCAACATGGATTGCCTGAGGGGCTCTGTTGAGACCAAATTTAGCCAGTTGACGTCTATGTATTTGGAATTCTTCAGAAGCCAGGGCAAAACACCTTTCATCACTGAAATCAGCCGGGAAACCATGGGATTTCCAATGGGGTCGGTTTGTCCAGTTGCAAAATGGTCAAAGGGGCAGGCATCAACGGAGATGATGTTGTTTCTAGACCATTGGTGCAAACAGTACATTGTGAACAAGACCGATGATCCGTTGCTGCTTGCAATTGTTTCCCCGTTCAGTTTCAGTATGTATACTTTTTGCAAACTATCAGAAAACCTTTGCATAAAGGGAGTAGGTTTTTTTTGTTCCCTACATACCTTTCCACCTACCAGTTTGCTGCCACTCAGGCTGAGGGTGCCAGTGTCGTCAACAAGGCCTTTGCTACACAATATGGCTCAGGGTACTGGGTTCGAAGTGCGAAAGCGGCTTGGGTGGGAAGCTTGATGTTTGGGTTCCTCGCCTACTATTCCATTTGTGCTCACATCACCCTGCGCATGTCCAAACAAAGGTTTCCTATGACCCCGAAACATCACATGATGGCACACGATGCCTATGGACTGGTGGACCAAGCTTCAAAATACGAGTGGTGTGAGAATCCCATCAGTCACACAAATCAAGTACAGGAAGATTTCATCGGAAGGCCAAATAGGCTGAGTCGCCGAGTTTCAACGAAATCTCTTCATTCTTCAGTGATGTTGAGAGCCCTTATCATTTATGAGGATTCCATCAAAAATGCTGACGATGATCATAGACATATGGATGCCTATCCTGGGTCTAATTGATTGCTGGGGCCAAACTTCAATAATACCATTGGGACATCTTGGAACTAAAACTTGTCAGCCATCTAACTCCCCAACCATATCCAACAAGTTAGTCCATGGCCCTTGCAGTCAGATCTGGGGCTTGCACTTAGCAGGATGCAGGTCGACGCACCCGAGCGCTTGGGGTAAAAAAGGGGGCAATGGACCGACCCAGCTGGAAACAATTACATCAAGACCCCAAACCAGCATCAGTTTATTTTTTTTGGGGTATGATTTTGACCTGATGGATAAATTATATCATGTTCTCCTTAAGTTGTTGCACCAAACGTTTCTGAAAAGTGATTCAATGATAAATCATGGTTTACCCCAAAAATGGAAAAGATTGCCTTTTGGACAAAAGGGCGTATTTTCACATTCATGAATTTCATCCACCCGTATATTCATCCCTCAGATCAAAATAGAGGAACAACCTGTTCCAGGTATATATATAAATAAATAAATATACTGTATATAGTGATAGACCGAATTTTGTGAAATGTATATTGTGAATGGGAAAGAATCGGTGGTGCATTGTGTTGGTATGGTTTACACATCCACAACAGTAGAACTTTGTGACGGGGAAAAGGAGTATATTGTGGTGAAACATAGGCAAACAAAAACGAACTTGGTAGGACACATTTGAATGACAAATCGTGGAAAACATTTTTGCAGAACACTCTTGGGGGATGTGGTTGTAAAATGGGCCGGTTGAACATGTTGGAAAACATCTGTGCGAAATTCATTAAACATTTTCAGCGAAACACTTTTGGCAAACTTTGGCGGGACATCTTTGGACATTCTTGTGGGACATTATTATAAACACTCTTGTGGCATTGTCGTCTTGGACACTCTTGGGGAAACATTTTTGTGGGACAAATTTTTGACGTGCAGTGGGACAATCCTGACGGACGTTCTTTGGATATATATCGCCGAAGAGATCCACATCGTGCGGAAGTGCACAACATGCAGACTTGCGTTTTGAAGGGTGACCTTCATCAGTATGCTACCTGTTCAAGGGCGTTTGAGGCCTTAGAAGTGTCCGACGCTCTAATACGTAATTTCACCAACCAAAACAAAGCGCTGAATCCAGGATCCATACGAGGCTTCGAAACTTGACCCAACAACATCGCAGTGACAAACGACAACCCAGTAACAGGAACATGTGCCAGGCGAAATGAAACTTCGCCAAATATTGCGTGGCTCGTCGAGGCAGCACTTTCATTCCCATGCCCAACAACGCAGTGGAACGTTTTGAAAGGTGCGCCAGCCAGGCGACATGCAACCAGCCTTTTCCCAAAAATGGCATGATCGACCGGAATTAGATTTTACGATAACGGAACAATATCATTGCAAATTGCAAAAATGGCACGAACTCGGCCGAGGATATGCACGCATAAAAATCACAGGAGAATGCTTGAACCCACTCACCACATTTAACATGTTTGTTCTCAGACCGCACATTTGGAATGTCAGTTCTGAGGCAAGACTCTCCTGTATGACTCAGTCAAAAAAAACATATCTTGTAAGCAGGGGTGAACTTACTGCAAGACAAAATCATGCAAAGAGCTAGCAAACCAATGAATGGAACACATCAGGTTTCAAGATGTCGAAGTTACCAACTCCATCTGTGGTGAAAACTTGATGTGTTCCTATAATGTCAGAAAAAAAATATTACAACACATGCCAGTCCAACTAATCTTTTTCGTGGCATTGCATACCTGCGAAGGATGAAGTGATTGCTTTCATCCTATCCCACCCAACCCCACCTGTCATAGCATCATGCAATTGTTCGGGTAGGCATTTTGCAAAAACTGCCCTTGCCTTATCCAATCATCCGAACAACAAAACGCAGGCGTGCAAACTTGCGGCATGACTATCAACGCAATCAATTGTAGTATCCAACGTGTGTGTGTGTGTGCGTATGTGCGTATGTGCATGCTTAGCATAGAACTTCGGTGGAATGTTGGCAGTTGTGAAGAATTCAAGCGTTTGGGGTTGCTGCACGTTACGACACTTTCCCATATTTCAAATTTAACGATTTGAAACCGATTCGGGAAAACCATTTGCACCTAAAGAGCTGTTGGCGGACAAATGCGTGGGGTGCGGCAATTTTTTTGATTAATTTCAGGGACGCATTGTTTACACCATAAAGCGATATTGGGAAAAAATTGTCTTTCCACCTGCATGGTTGTTGGCCACACAGCTACAATAACTAGTTTATGACAAGGTGCGGAATTTGGCGAAGACCCATGCTTTCTTGCCAATGAAAAGGGTCAGCCTAGTAGAAAGAAACGGCGTGTTGACTCGGTGCGCAGGGCAGCTAAACCCATATATGAATCAAACGTTACGGAACCCACTGTGGCACATATAAAAAAACAGGACCTTCCACATTCCAACAAAAATGAGTTTTTTTTGCTTTGTGATCTTCTTGCCAGCAAAACAACCCAAAACCTGCCAAACAAGGTAGAAAGAGCAGAAGGGGCATTAGCGTAAAGTAGTAGCATAATCATGTCCGCAATGTTTGTGAACCATATTTTAGGTGGATTCATAAGGACGTAAAAAGTCAATTTTTCAAAATTTTGCCTACTAGGCGCACGGGTAGTAAACGTGCAGTGCGCGATGGGGTTCGGAAGTGGAATGCGCATGTGCGGGCGCAGGGGTTGAAAAGTGAACGTACGGGGGCGCGGATGAAGGCGCAAATGCCCTAGTGAGGTATTCGAATGAACATGCAAAGACGCGAGCAGAGTGCGCCGGTCAACATGTCACTGCGCACTTTCACATGTTCATTTTTGAGGTCATCTATTTTACTAAGTATGGCGGATGCGCATTTTTAAGGTCACATTTGGGAAAATATATTGCCTTAAATGGCCGTAAACATGAAAATTGTTTGTTGTGCAAATTTATTGCGCACATTGGTTGTGCACGTTGTGCGTCTTGACCTTGCGGGTTGCATCACATTGCGCACTTTGGGTCACACACATTGCGCACGTTGACCGTGCAGTCTGAAGTCCATATGTGCGTTTGTATGTTGATTTGTAATTTTATTTAAGTTTGGAACCTGAGTGACTTTTGCACAACCCTTTTTTATTTACTTTTGGATTCTGATACGCCAGATCTCCTGTCGGAAGGTCTGCCACATCAGAGGCTTCAGCGCAGATGTGACCATGCTGATTCAAAAACAATGCCGTGATGTTGTCACCGCTAATTGAAAGGCCATCCGCCACGCAGCTATTAGTGGAAGTGGAACTTTTTGCTCAGATGCAATTGCGCTGAACCTTGGCAGTTTTAGTGCGAATTTGCTCGAATTCCCCCCCCCCCAATCCCACAATATTTACAGTAAGTAAGGCCGAAACATACACCCAAACAACACGCAAACCTCGCAAACACTATGCAAAACCTCGCCAACAGGGTGCAAAACACCGCAACAAATGCGAGTAGGAAAATTGAAAATTGTCCCCAAACTATCGCTTGCCATTAGCTGATCTGTTTGCGGGTTGGCCAAAACAAAAATCCAATAGATCGCGGGGTAAGATTCCGAGGATCTTGTCACCTTTTGTGCGGTGCCGAATACGCACGATGCAGAAATGTTTGCGTTTATAATTGCATTCATATTTGCCACACATGAACGTATTACACTGGAATGGGAATAGATTGCGGCAGACAGAATCAGGATGCAACGGACGAGATTAAATGACATTTTTTTTTCCGGAACAGTATGGAGCACCCGGCCAGAAGGTCATCAAATGTTTCCCAACAACAACGGCTTCTGCCCCGACCTCAGCCACTGCCACCTGTACACATTTTTTTTCCGCCAACCTTATGCCCCAACTTGTTACAAAACATACAGCGACAATTACGTTTCGTGCCATGGTTTGTGGATAAAAAACATGATTGACAAAACAAACCGTCACGAAACATACACAAACGCAAAACGGCACAACAAACAACAACTTACATTTCAATTTGTGCCGAACCTGCCGATAAACGCAAATCCAAAATCAAAGGGAAACAATTCACAATGGCTCGCAATTACCTGTGCACACGGCCTGAAAACAAAGCTACGCCAGGAATCAAATGTTCGCCGATGTGGTGAAGGCATACCATTTCAGCAAATTGGTGGTCACAAGACGTTCGAAACGGTAGGCCTGCCATTGGCGGCGGGTGGAATCCTGTTCGCCGCATCGTTGTTGCGCCTTGAAACCTGAGGCATTTTCGACATACATTGTCGCAAATAACTTTCGAAAAATCACGAAAGGTAGCCTCCTAGCGGGCTACCTTGAGTTCTACTCTGCGAAGCAAAGGGGCGGGCTGGACCCCTTATCCCTGAACGACCAGGAGAAAGGGACCCCCCCCTCCCTTCCCCCCTCCCCTTCCCCCCCTCTCAAAGGGATCTCTCGCCATATGCCTCTTGAGTCTCTTCACTCCGCAACCCCTTCGCAGTGTCTTGTCATCATCACCATCATCATCATCATCAACATCATCATCATCATCACCATCACCATTATGCGAAGCGGAGTCACACCTTTTTAGTTTGAACCACAGGGGCTGTGCGTATTGGGCTCTTCACTGTACAACCAAACACAAATCAGTGTTCCAACCTCGACACTTAGGATCAGAGGTATAGTGAAGGGATATTCTTTCACCCCCCTTTGGAGCACTAGATTTGCTGGTAGACTGCTGCCAATGATGCTTTGCATCAGAGTGTGTCACCAATTTTTTTTTTCCTCCACAGAAACAACAACAACCAAATCCCTTCGAAGCGGCTGTGCAGTTTCAGTTGCAATGCTTGTTGCCTTGCCTGTGTGGTCTGGCCGTGGTCTTGCAAACTAGTTCCCTCACAGTTCCACAGTTACACAACCCTCTCAGTTTTTCCAACCGTTTACCGAAAAGGAAATTTACTGTCACGACGCCAAAGTCGCTCTGAACACTACAGAACTAAGCTTCCAACTATGGAGTCCGAACCTAAGCGCATGACACGACACAGTTTCATGTGACGTACTCTGCGATTTGAATTCTACTGCGGTGTTGCCCGCCGTTGTCCAGGCAAAACCCTGCGTCTTCGTAAGGTTGCGCCATTGTGTTCTCTTAAACTTGTAGTTGATGCCATCAGTGGTCTCCACGTCTTGAGAAAAAAAACATTTGAAACAACCTTCAAGTTGGTACGACGCACGTGTTCGTCAAATCCTTTGTCAGTCAAATCAATGATACCCAGTCCGTCCAAAGAAGCCAACATTTCACCCGACGTTGCCAAATGTTTTGCCAAAGTGTTGGCAGGATTTGCTACACCGTCAGCTTTACCAATGATTACTTGTTTGGTTTGCACAAGCTCTTGTATGTACATGTGTCCTACGGCAACATGTCTCGTCTTACCCATGCCAATACGTTTGGCAGCTTGCGACGCAGCGGAGGAATCGCACCAAACCCTGGGAGTGTCCACTTTCACATGCACCGAACTTTGCGCACAGTGGGTCGAAGAACGAATTTCAGCTTCACCTGAGCTAGTTGCTGGCACACCTGGTTGAGTGGTGCTGCCTGTTTCCACAACTGTGCTTGCCAAAACGATCACTTCTCCTGAGCTGGATTTGCGCGTTTCTTCACATCCGGCCCAGTCACTATCTGTGTATGCATGTAATGGTAAAGCCTCCTCAGGGTTCAAATCCTGAACAAGTTTACTGACATGTCCGTAATTCTTTGTCCCGACCAAATACCTTGCAAACACTGTCAAATTTTGAAAATCACAACGCCTTGGGGCATGCAATCGACGCGCAAGTTCTTTTACGGCAAATTTCACATCCGCACGATCTTGACTCAAATAAATACCGGACCCTACGCATGATGCATAGATCTCCTTTTCCTTGTCAGACAAGAGTTCCATGTTACCGGCACTACTACGGTCAAGCTTTCGTCCTGGCAACACTGCAGGTTTCGCGTCTTCTATTCCAAGTTTTCCCCAAAATGTTTTGCACGTGTTTGTCATTCGGCTTCGTCACAACACAGTCATCGATTGTGTACTTTTATCTACCCAGGTACTCGGACGACGTTCCTGGTTCACCTGCTACACCTTCTAAGTCCCCTACCTTGAGTTTACATCCGAACTTTGGGAGTTGGACTTCCAACAAATCCTTGACTGCCTCAGCTGGACCACAAACATCGAAATCATCAAAGTGACGGATCAAAATGACTCCTGACAGCTTGCAACGGTACACACATGCGTCAACCTTGCCTCTCTGAAACTTGTACTCTGCACTGTCAAGTTTGTGCAACAGAATGTTCTCAAGTTCCTGTCGATATGCTGCCGCTGCTGGCTGTCTGCCGTAAATGTTTCCGTCCACCTGCCAAACGATGTGTTGTTTTGGAACGTTTGCCAAGTCCTGTTGCACCTGCGGGTCTTGCTTGCGCAGCCAAGTGTCATAGTCATCCAACCATTCCTGCGGTGGTCTCACACATGTGGGCTGCCCTTGGTCATCGCCGCTGTCACGAGCAATGAGAAAAACACTGGCGAGATCAGCCTTTGCACGTGGGAATCTGTTCAAGAGAGAATACACCTCCAAAATTTTCAACGACGCTGGGTGTGGAATTGGGCAAAAATTGGATTGGCCTTCTGAACTCAACCGTTGTTCTGGAGTGAGTTTTTGTTTCACGTCAGCACAGGTCAGCGTACTTTTTGCCACGCCGCCACTCTTTTTGTCTACCCAAACATGGCTGAAAACACGAATGTTTGGAGGCAATGCTCTTGCGTCCCGGGGTGTGAATGCGCTGAACACTTCTTCCAATTTTTTAATTTCTAGCAATCGTGCCATGTGTCGTTCTTCCGGGGTCAGGCATGTATCCAAAAACTTTACTACGTCTGCAATTGTGTTTCCACATGCGGTTTCGTCACCTTCCACAAATTTTGCCAACAACTCATCCGATATTGCTGAAATGCTGCCCATCCCGGTTTCAACCTCCATCCCCCCTGCGCCTGGAACCTGGCTTGGTGCGGCATTACCCGCCTCATCTGGCAATTCCCCCGGCCCACTCCTAACCGAAGGATCATATGCGCTGGAAGGGCAGTGGGCGATGGATGACGCGGGGCCCTGGTTACTGTCGCGTGGTGTGGCGATGTTGAACTGTTGTGGCTCGTCCGACATCCGCGCATCTGAGAGGTTGTCTGCTTGCAGTTTTGGTTTCTAGGGCGCACGAGGCGAGCGCGTCTTCGTCTTGCACGGCTTGTTTCGCGTCCGCACTTGGGGCCGCTGTCGCGTGTGCAAATACAGGGGGCAGGACAGGTACGAACTCTACACCGGGTTTGCTTACCACTGTTAGTGACACAGCTTGGAAACTGCCAAAGCACAAAGCGATCAAAGCATGGCTACAGCACATTTTACTCAACGATGAAAACTCTTGGGCCTGAAAACGGCCAATGTCACAGGTTTGAATTGCGCATGAGAGACCACAGACATGACAGATGCTGTGCATTGACACTGCTATCAAAGTCTATGAAAATCTGTACTGGTCTCGCTGCTTCTTGAAAAGAAGAAATAACCCGCCTTTGGCCATCGCGAGCCACCATTCGGCAGACTTCAATTCTTTTTTCAAAATATCTGCTAATTGCAACTCAGTAGGCACCCAGTGGATAGGAGGACGGCAAGGGCGCTCAGGAGTGGGATCTAGATCAGGTCCATGTTCTGAGACAAACTGTTGCTTGGCTTCTCTCATGAGGATCTGTCTCAGCCCTGCCAAATCTATCGCAAGACGTTTTTCTGAAGGTGCCTTGGGGGTTCCTTCTCTGTGCAAATGGTCAAACAGGCTCTTACAATTTGTGATGCAATGGAGAGGCGCCTTTTCTCCGCCGCAAACTTCAGAAGCCATGCAACCAGAAGCAAAGGAGAGAAAGAGAGATCTGAGATAAACTGCATGTGCTACGGCCTCGCAACAAACCATGGTCTCACCAGCAAAGGAAGATCGGCATACACGCTGACTTGACTTGCTTCTCCAGTCTATCAAGCTAAAATCATGTTCTTCTCCTAAAACTCTCTTGTCACTGACGACGATCACATGTGCCAACTGGGATGCCACGGGGTGATCTCCGCTCCAGTTGGAATCGCCGATGTCAGGGTCTTCGGCGCTCACATTAGCCCAGGCTGCGTCATGAAACGCAATGAAAACTATCTGTTTCTCTGGGATCTTTTTGAGAGTCACGCCGTGATCCTTGTGGTCAAAGGCGATGTCCACCAATTTGTTGGTCTTTTTGATGTCGTCGGTGGACGGATCGGACTGCTGACGTTGAGCTTGTGAGACTGCAAACTGCAAGTCGGGGCGCGTCTGTTTTGCTAACCAAGAGAGACTGCCGATGGATGTCTGATTTTCTTCAACTTGTTCACGAGAGACGCTTCCATCAGCATTGGTCTTGGCAGTCACTTTGCCGACGCGTCCTTCAACATAAGCCTTTTGAGAGATCTTGATCTCATTGGCAGAGCAGTGGTAGGAACAACCCACGTACTCAAGACTCCCGCTCTGCCATTCGTCTATGGGAAACTTGTCCTTGATCTCTTTCTGAATAGTTGCTTCCAACCCTGGCTCGACGATCAACATCAGGTCGTCGACATGGGTCAGCAGCAGGCCGACAACAGCTTGAGAGGTTTGCTCGTAGAAGTGGAAAACGCATGGATCAATGGGGTTCTGCTTCACCAAGATCCGTCGACCGCTCACTTCAATCACCATCGCTTGCACATCCTTTGACAGCTTCATCCACCACAGCTTGGGGCTGGTGCTCAGACCGAACACGCCCTTCAGAACCTCCACCAGTTGTCCAGGCTGTAGTGAGGGAATTCCTCCACGAAGCTGTCGAAAATAAAGCTGTCTGGGAGCAGGGACACCATTGAGAAAAGCAGCCCTGATGTCGCCCACGCTGACAGACCAACCTCTAGAAAGACCAAGTTGGAGGGCCAACAAGATGCTGTGACGCGATGTCGTTGGTGCGTCCACAGCCATGTCAAAACGAAGATCTGGATCTCGATGTCCTGCTACACAAAGGCGTGCTTTTGGTTTGCAAGGGATGGATGGATCCACTTTGCGCAGAGCATAGTTCTTGTCCTTGTAGGCAAAGCGGGCATTGAGAACTCTTTCAGGAGGTATCGTTGCTTCGATCCGCCTAGACTCTTCCAAGGACAAAGCTCTGACAGCGCCAAATTCCACGTGTTCTTTCCACTGCTTGAGCTCGGCTTCTCGATACAAGTGTCTCTCTTCGTAGGGAATAAGGCCCCACGGGAGCTCTTTCTCAAGTTGTTTCTCCTTGCCCTTCTCGGAAATGCATCGCTTCACCATGAACACTTCCTTGGGAGCTTCTAGTCGGGCTTTCTTCAAAGCTGTGGGCACATCATCCAGAGCTTGCGCTCTTCGTACCGAAGCTCTGATCTGTTGTTCTCGGGAAGCGGCTTCGTCCCAAGCAAGAGGCAAAGGAGAAGAATCTGGAGGCCCCTCGTTCTCAGCTTCCATTTCTATGGGACCAGATTCTTGTTTTTCGGGGGCAGGATCTAAGAAATCC
The DNA here is from genome assembly GCA_947184155.2 of Cladocopium goreaui. Lineage (NCBI taxonomy): Eukaryota > Dinophyceae > Suessiales > Symbiodiniaceae > Cladocopium > Cladocopium goreaui. The sequence goes on along the minus strand of CAMXCT020000114.1, from coordinate 606,960 downwards.
TCATCCACCTCCATCTCTTCATCAGGAAAAGGTTGCTCCATCAGGCTCTTGAGCTCTTTCATAGCGGTCTTGAGGCGCAAGAGCTCAGAGACCTCTTCATGGTGCGCAGTTCTCAGATGCTCAGGGGCGGCAAGAATACATCTGCCGCCGCGAGAAAGCCAAAAATTGTTGCCTTCCCGACCAATCACAATGCCAGGTCCAAGCCAGGTGGATTTGGGTTTCTTTCCCTTTCCTTGCCTAACCTCGCGATAGGCGTAGACCAAATCGCCAGGCTCAAAGTTCTTCTTCTCGACTCTGGGCTTATGATTGGAAGCTCGCTGTAAGGCTTCTTTGGACTGGCAAGCAAAGAAAGCCGCACGAGCGCCAGCTCGGAGAACTTGGCTTCTCTCGAACTTGGCGTCGGGGCTGGCCAAGTCCAACATCTCGGCTTGGCTCTGGTCCATGTCAAAGAGGTCGGCGGGCTGCCGTCCGTTGCTGCCGAACACCCACTGTCGAGGTGAGTATCCGCTGCGGTTTCTGAGCTGATTTTTGGCGTCAGAGACCCATGACATGGCCTCGGGCATCTCTTCGACGAAGACCAAATTGTCTTCGACGAACTTGTTCCATATCATCGTCCAAGCTCCACCATGACGTTCGGCGACGCCGTTCTGCTAGTGTGCCTGGCCGGCTGCAGCCCTCACGACTATACTCTTGTTGTCCATGAGGGCCAGGAACTTATCCTTGAAAGCACTGTCCAGGTCGACAAGGACGAACTTGGGGGCGCCAGCCCACTGAATCCACCCAGAGGAAAAGGCCTCAGAAACGTCTTCAGACTTGGTGGACTTCAAGGGAACCACCACTTGATAGGTGGATGCCAGGTCCACCATGTTCAGTGCTGGCTTGTTCTTGGTGTCTGCAGTGTCCAGCCACACAATGTCAGCCGCAACCGCTTCGTTGAAGTCCAAGGCGACCACAGGCGCGCTCACTTTGTGAAGTGGGGCACGACCGGATCGGGCACAAGTGTTGCAGGTCATCTGCTCGGCAGCCCTCAAGATGTTCTCACCCGCACCAGCGATTCTAAGATGTTTGATGAGATCTCGGTTTGAAGGATGACCGAGATTTTGATGTACCCTCTTCAGGACGCTTGCTATCTCAGGACTCACCTTGCCCTTGAAGGAAATTGCTTTGGCACCATGAGGTTCCTCCACGTCATCCGGTTTCCTTTCGACAGCCGAAGGGGAAGAAGGCTTGTCTTCGACAGAAGAGGAAGCCTCGGCTGTCATCACACTGTGGGCATGTGAGCAAGACTTGTTGTAGGCATGGAAAACCGCCGTGGCAAAGCCCGTTGGATATGTCGCTGAGTGGGCCGTTTCAGCTCCGTGAATTGTTCGATGATCATGGTCACCGGTGCATACCTTCTGAACGTTCTCGTTGAAAGCCGCAGAGTTGGTGAGAAGGGACACCGGCTTCTTCAACAATGCTTCGCCATCTAAGCTCTTCATACCATAGCTGCAGAGGTCTGCTCGGGCAAAACTCATGCCTGAGCCAATCATGTCTCGAAGAACGTCGGTTCTCCAGAGGTCGCTGTTGGCAGGGTTCTCGATCACTACCAGACCGCCAAGCTTCCGCTGGAGGCAAACCACGGAGGCGACGAAGTGCACAAGCTCCATCTCTTTCTTTCGAAGCCTTCGCAACCGTTGTTGGTTGTAGTTGAGGTGGCTAAATCCACACCACAAGGTGCAGGGAGGAGCCATCCAAATCAGTCCAGGTTTGTGCTGACTGATCTCTTTCAATACTTGCTCCTGAGTGGATCTGTCCCTCAGGTCGTGGCCAAACTTGATGTCGCGGGGCTGCAAGACGCCGCGGCCCCTCTTGGCAAAGCCCTCAGAGATGCGGGCCCTACCAGCAAAAAGTTCCAGGCAATCGACTTCGCGCTGCCCATCGCCCTTGCAGTATGCCATGAAGGGCTTGAAGACCTCAAAAGTGTCCTCCAAAGGACCAGTCACAATTTCCTGGGTGAGGCTTGCAGCCGCCACAGTGCAAGCCATGAGGACTGAGGCCAAATTGACCATCCCACGCTTGATCTTCTTGAAGTTGGACTCATTCATCCGCTTGCGACGACGGATACCGCGTCGTGCTCTTTCCCGGAGCTCTTCAGGTGTTCCCAAAGCCTTGGGATTCATAGTCTTTGAGTAATAGATCTTGTCCGGGACAAAGGGCTCTTCATTCAAAAGGTCCCCAGCATCAGACGCGCTGCCGCTAACGAGTTCGTACTCATACGCAGGCACCTTGATGGAGTCATCCAGACCCTTATACTTGGAAACCTGCGCATCCACTTGAACTGCCGCATACTTTGGGACCTTGACATTCTCAGGGACCCCAAAGGACTCAAAAGCATCCTTGAATTCAACAACCGCCTCATACGCAGACTTGTCTGGGCCCTCCGCACCCAGGTCATCTGTGGTGTCGTAGAAGATGTCAGGGACATTCAAGATTCCGTCTCGTCCCCGTCCACTATCATAACAGATTCCCTCTTCTTCTGACGGGCCTGGAGCATTTCCAGACGGCTCTGCAAAAGGTTGATCTCCTCTTCCTCCGACATCTGTCGACGGACTGGGGTCCCCTTGGAGCGAGTCGTGCTCACCTGAGACCAAGAGGCATCGCTCCCCGAAGGCCTGTCGAACATGTCCTTGACCGAGGGCGGAGGAATCTTGGCCAACGCCTCGGGGTCCGTTGCAAGGGACCTGGTCTTGCTGAGGACTGTCTTGCCCTTGGTCTTCTCGCTCTTTGCCCAAGATGCCAGACGTTGAAGGTCCATGGACGAGTTGGGGTTGCCCTCCACCTCCGCCATGGCCCATTCGAGATACGGAGCCGGTATCTCGCGGTACATCCAGCCCTTGAACTTGCCGAACGGGACCACTGTGTCCGCCGGAGTGTTGCTCGCATCTCTGATAGCCCTCATGAGCCATCCCCTGGTCGGCTTGTCCGGCATGGTAATCCCCTGGGCCGTGGCTTTCTTGACCAACTCGTCGAGGGAGCACTTGGACAGACCCTGGAGAGCTTCGCTGGTCTCCACCTTGGGCTTCTCCTGTTGACGGATCTCCACCACCATCTGTCGAAGCTCGGGAACCAGCCAAGAAGGGTGAAAAGGTACCCCCCGGCGATTCAGTTCCTCCACGAGCTGAGACTTGTTCATTTTCCAAGGCGACAGGAGCTGCGGCATCGAAGTCTTTGGGCTGCGGCATGCCTCGGACATGGGGTCCAACAGTGGACGGCTTGGTCGGGCGGTCGCCAGTCTTGAGCTTCGAAAAGCGGCTCCGACCAACCCACTGTTGTGCAGCCCACGGAAAAAACTTGCTTGACATCTCATCACTGTGGACATGCTTCAAAGTTCCTTCTCCTAGACAAACAACTGCTTCAGTGATTCTCCTACCATCCAACATGTTGAGAAGAGCAGAGCGGAAAGAGGAGTCTGATGTTTTCCAGGCTGAAGGATCAAAAGGAAACTGCCGAGGGACAACGTGCACTCTGATCATTTCGTCTTTCGTTTCGATCCAAAAATCATTGCTTTGTTTTGCGTTTCTCCACCATGTGAAAAATGAAACTCCACTCAAACCATTGCAATCACTGAGCATGTTGTGAACTTCAAGGGGGATCTTCTTGGGGTAGAAAAGTAGATTACCCTTTGAGATAGACAAACTTGATAATGTTGAAGGAGAAGAAGTGATAGTTGAAGATGCCCCAGATACTGAAACGCATGCTGATGCAGCCGCAACATCCGCACTCATGTAAACCTCACAAGCGGCCACCCAGATCTCATCGTTCGGAGAGCCCTCAAAAACAGGAGGAGGCTCTTCGGGAAAGCGAGACACAGCCAGAGCCGGATGGCCCGTTTCGCTATTCTGTACCTTCAAATCAGTGATTCCTAAAGCAGGAAGAGACACTGTTCCGGAAGCAAGGTCATACTTCATACCAAGCTTGGTCAAAACCGGTTTGCTAAAAAGCAAAGGAACATCACAAGGGACTATGGCTACTTTCACAGCAAGCCACTGTCCGCAAATGGCAAACCACCCTCTCACTGCAAACTGTGACACGAACACCTTGGAAGCTCCGAACTTGAAGCTGTCCTTCTCTTCGAGGATCTGGAAAGGAATCTCCAGCGCATCTGCTGTCTTGTAGAACTTCTCAAACCAAGGATAGCTTGCCACCGACTTGGTGCAGGCCGTGTCAACTATGGCGAGAAACTCATCACCTCGACCATGTTCAAGCTCTCCAGCAGTCGTCGCAAAGCAGGTGTTCACCACAGCATGGCATTCATGAAGACGGCTAGAGGTGAAGTGCACCTGCTTCTCATCCGGGGCAGAGGCATTCTTTGCACCTTGTCGCAGGGGGCAGATCTCATCCTTGTGCCAGTGTCCTCTGCGCTTGCACGCCGAGCAGTAGCTGCGAGCCTTAGCTAGGCGCAGCCGTTCCTCAGCACGCTGCTTAAAGGCATCGGAGTCGAGGCCACGGCCCTTCACAGTCTCCTTGCAGCGAGCTTTGGCTCCTTGATAGGCCATGTAGGCCGAGTGATGTTCTTGGGCGACTTGCTCGTCGACCAACTCTATGTTCTCATCGTCATTGGGCTCATTCTCTTCATCACTGGTGCCGCCATCATCCTGCACGGCGGTCATGTGCACCGATTGCTTCCAGCGGCTGCCTTTCCACCCCTTGTCGTTGGGGGCACTGTTGCTCCCACCAAAACCATGCCGAAGGGTTCGGTCCTGAATCATCGCCGCTTGCTGCAAACGGCGGCAATCATATTCGTTGTTGCAGCTCGCCAACAAAGCAAGCTCTTCTGCCTCGCTCAGCCGGAGCTTGTCCACGTAGAGCCAGGCTTTCACCAAGGGGGGCAACTCGCATCTGACCTCATGCAGACGCAGCACCATTCTCTCAAAGTCTACGTTGAACTCACGGACTGATTGTTCTGGACGTTTCTTGCATCTCCTGAACAAGTCATTCATCATTTGAGAAATCTTCGACACCTCAACTTCCATGAATCTAGTCTGGATCCACTCCAGAAAGTAGTCAACCCCGCTAGGGGAGCCGAGGATGTCCATGTCAAGCTCCTCGGCGTACACCCAGGCCCTGTCAGAGAGGTTGCTATAAAGAGCAAGCGCCCTCTGGCTGGGCGGCAAACGAGTGCACCGCAACCAAACTTGCACTTTTCTCACATACGATCTGGCCGATTTTCCGACCTCAGAGTCGTTGGCACCATCCCCACCGAACTCAGGAACAGAGATCTTTTCGGTGGGCTTCAAGTCGCGCCCTCCGTCCATCTCATGCATCAGCCACTCCCGGTCGCGCCTGGCCTCATCGTAGGATCCAGCCCACTTGCCGTTGTTCATGGCCGTGGTGTGTCGTACCTGAGCCACATTGAAGTTGCGCAACTCCCCATCGGACAACCACCCGTTGCTATTGCGTCGGCTCCAAGATGAATCATATCCCGAACCAGATTCATTTTTAGGGGGCCTATAAACACCAAAAGAACCAGGAAGATGCCCTTCACGTCTACGGGGAGGATGCCCTTCAAATTCTCTATGACGTAGGATCCATTCAGTCCAGGGGTCAGGAGGCATGGGGTCTTCAGCACTATTGGAGTTCTCTTCTTCAGGCATGCTAGGTCTAGTGGTAGCAGGATCTGAGCTTTCATGACCCTCTCCCCCACCAGCAGGCTCGCCCGGATCATCAGTCCTTGCCGCAGTCTGCCATGCCCTGCGGCTAGCAGCCATCCCGTAGATCTCACCAGCTGCTCCGCGCCACCAATGTTAGTGACACAGCTTGGAAACTGCCAAAGCACAAAGCGATCAAAGCATGGCTACAGCACATTTTACTCAACGATGAAAACTCTTGGGCCTGAAAGCGGCTAATGTCACAGGTTTGAATTGCGCATGAGAGACCACAGACATGACAGATGCTGTGCATTGACAACCACTATCGCTGGCTGTACTTTGGAGCTACCGTCCTTAGTGTCCCATGGTAAACCCGCAACAGACTCCAAAGAATGAAGGCTGTGTCGGCTGGACTCTGGCAACCGACGCGCTGTCCGGAAGGTTTGTGCCCCAACAGGTGTCAAGACAATATGCTCATCCGATCCCTCAGTTTTGCCGACGAAGACACCATGCACCCACCGTGGCACACCCTTAGCTAAATCCTTCATGTTTGGCCACTTGGCCAACACACACTCACCGAACGCAAGCAATTCACCAAAAAAATCATGTCCCTTGATGATCAAAAATGGCGTGGTCCTACTCGTGTTGACGTGCAGCCGCGCCATTGCCCATGCAACATGTCGCACAATCCATGGAAACAAACAATGTGTGTTGCGTATGTCCACCTGGTACTGCTCAGACAAAACACTCACCCATGTCCGATCTCTACCTGCAATTTGTTGGTTCACGGTTTCTCCTTCAGCGAGGGACTGAGAAGAGTACCTGGGACTTTGTCGCACCTGCATTTTGTCATGTCCCATCTTCTTACGTACCGTGTTTGCAAGTTTCATGATTTCTGGTTCCTGATCTGTCTGAAAAGTGAACTGTTTCCAACCAAGGCCTAACAACCAAGTTTCCAAGGATTTCACTGCATAACTGTTGGGGTCGTCAATTTTTTTTGAAGGAATCACAACTGCGAAAGGCCAACGCGAGTCCTTGTCAATGGCGGTAAGAACTGTCACCACATCACCCCCGTCTGCCCCCTCTGGCAAGTCGCCAGGCTGAACCTCTGCGCCTTTGGAAGGAAAATACATGAAATCTGCATACACGATGTGTTCCGGTGTGTCCGTGTGGCGTTGCATGTGGGGAGCTTGCCTACCCTGTCCAGCAACACAGTGTGGACACCAGGACGCATACGTAGCATGATGCAAATTGTGTTCTGCCCGCTCTTGCGGGGATGGTTCCGGTGGAGATGACATAGGATGAATGATGGGTCTGTCAGCGGTTTCTTCCATGAAGTGCGCATGCTCCATGCCATGTTGGACATGTGGGTCGGGCGCTTCAGGTTCTGCCTGCGCGCTTGCTGCATCATCTTTCAATTTGAAACATGTTTCACCTACCCAATGCCATGCCAACCGCCTGTTTGCGTTTGATTCCGTGTCCCAAAAGTTTTCTAGAACGTCTTCACCGCCACCGCCAACGAATGTCATGCGTGTCAACCTGCCGTTTTCCAGCACTGAAGGATCGACAGGACAATCATTGGAATCCAAAGGGCTAAACAAATTTTGCCGGGGATTTGAATGCACTCGAACTAACAACGAACCGTCTCTTCGCCAACTGTCCTCGGAACTGGCTGCAATTCTGCTGTCTGCACCTTGGCTCCTCAATGCTTGCAAGTCACGTTTCCTGACACGCATCCACCATCTTTTCCCAAATTTTGTCAAAGGATACTTCTCCCATTCTTGTACTCCAGATAGCTACCGGCTTTGCCAAAGACTACCTTTTCCCAATCTTTACTCAACAGTTCATCTACAGCTAACACGTTCTCGCTAGCATCCGTCACTGTCACACGAATGGTTCCGCGCAATCCGTCATCAAGTTCGATGCCGGGGGTTTGTTCACCATACACCTTCAAAGCTAGTCCTTGAACTGAATACAATGTTTTCTTTTTGGTTTCATCAATTGGCACATCAAATTCTCCCTCAGTAGCACATGTCACACATGCACCCGAATCGACCATGAACCATGCAAAATCACTGTTTTCACAAGGTTTGATGGCTGCGATCGTGTCATGGACAGTCATGATCATGTCAGTTTCGGGTTCGGCCACATAATCCCTAACGGATCCTACTGTCAATGCGTCAGTTTCGGGTTTGGGGTTCGGTTCTGGTTCCTCCCGCACTTCATCAGCTGCAATGTGACCATATTTCTTACACATGTGACACTGTTTGCCCGCATGAGGGTTGTTCCTCCTTTTCCTTTGCCTTTTTCCCCTTTGTTGTTCCTTTGCCGCTGCCATCTTCTGATGGTTTGCCCTTGTGTTTGCCTTTGTCGCCTTTGTAACTTCCATACTTGGAATCCCATTGTGACGACGCTTGCGCTTGCCATTGCGAGTTCAATTGGTTGCCTTTGCCTTTGCCTGGGTCACCTTTGTCTGCTTTGCCTTTACCTTTGCCTTTGGGACCTTTACCTTTACCCTTTATGGCTCCAATTTCCATAGGCGCTGGTCCATTTGCATCATCCTTCGGTTTGACGCTTGCGCTGCTTCCGAACAGTCCTCCTTGGGGTCTCTTCCACAGATTTCGCGCACTCAAATACTGTTCTATGTATGTTCGAACCTTGTTGTACGAATCCAACGAATCTGCATGCATGAAAATTGACTGTTGAAGTTCTTTCGGGGCAACATGAACCAAAACAGACAACTTTTCGTCTTCGTCAATAGTCTTTTTGAATTGTCGCGCAAACTCCCGGATTTCCGATTCCCATTGGTAAAACGCATCACTCCATTTACTCAATTCAGTGGGGAAGGTTGGGTTTGTCAAGTGCTTCCGCCATACCCATGATTTGGATTTGTATGCTGGTTCATGTGTTTTCACCAATCTCCGCCACATTTCCAAACCATTCCCCTCAGGCCCCTCAGGGGCATGTTGGGCCATGCTCATCACTGAGTCCGGCGCATATCCCATAAGGATCGTCAACAAAGCCTTACTCAAACGGACCTCATTTGCTGTCAACGTGGCATGTTCTATGGGCGTCGTTGAGGCTTCGGCCTTGTCAAACAAACCTGGGTAAGCCGCATTGACTGTAGAACTCCAAGCTACAAACACGTACTTCCATCTCTCCCAACTTTCACGCTTCCCATCAAACACAGGTGGTTTCGGAATGTTCCTGGAATCCACAAGGTTTGGGTCCTCAACACTGGCACTGCTTGCTTTTGTGGTTAGGGCCGCGCTCAACTCGTTGCGGGTGGCTGTCAACACTGCGCTTTGTTGTTCGTACGCTTGTTCGGCTCTTTGTAGTGCTTGACTTAGGGTATCTTGCTGTCTACTCAACTGTGCAACTTGGTTTTGCAGAGCTTGCATCATCTCCTCCATTGTGTCCACAAACGAAACAAGGAACAAACAGAATCACACAAGAACAACCGGTGACTTGCAGTTTTTTGTACAATCGAAAACCTAACACACTACGACGGACCTGCACACTACGACGGACCTGTACACGTGAATGTCGGCACTCACGCGGTGTTACCCGCCTTGTATAGGTTTTCTCCCTCACTTCTTGCTTCTCTGGCGTCTGGTCGTGTCGTGCTGGTACCACGTTGGCGTTGCAACTTCGGAGTTGTAGCCGACAGTTGGTGGCTCAGTATCTACACGAGTTGTGAGGCTGCTTGTCGAACTTTGGGTGGAGCTATACCGTGTCGTCGGCGCACGGGAAGAACTGTACCTTGTTGCTGCTGCGCGGCTTTTCTGATCACACTGTGTCACTGCACCAGGCTGGTGTCTCCTGGAACTTGTGTCGGTGTCTGGCTCAAGCCCCTCAGTCTCACTATGACTGTCACTCTCCTCCTTCCGCTGTTGACCTAGGGTTGCAGTAACTGCTCGGCGTGCTTCCTCACACAAGTAACTCTTCCTTGCAGACTCTCCTGGTGTTTTTTCTACCTCAGCTGCTACCAACGGAAGTTCTCTTTGAAACTTTGCCCACACACGACGGTACACACTGTTGTCACCTTCTTCACGGGGTGGCTCCAGAGGACGCTTCAGGCGTGCGTGAGGTGCAAGGAAAGTTGCGTAGGTAGAGTGGCCGCTTGTTGAACACGAAGCTTCGCTTTGTGCCTGGTAGTATTGTGACGCTCTTGCTGGGTTTGGGTTGCTTCCAAAAAAAAGGGACTTCTTGCTCGGCTTTGGTGTCCTCTGTTTTCAAGTTGTGCTCAAAGCGTTTCGCAATACCCTTGAGCGTTCTCCTCTCTACAGCTGCTGCACTCCTGTTCCTCCTTCCTTTTTGCGGTGTTTTGCCGGCAGCTCCTTTCACGCTGCTCGACGCCTGCAGTAGCTGGTGGCCCTAGAGCACGACCAGCTCCGCTACCATGCGAAGCGGAGTTACACCTTTTTAGTTTGAACCACAGGGGCTGTGCGTATTGGGCTCTTCACTGTACAACCAAACACAAATCAGTGTTCCAACCTCGACACTTAGGATCAGAGGTATAGTGAAGGGATATTCTTTCACTTACCATCATCATCATCATCATCACTCGACTTGAAATTCGGATTTTTCGACATCCATTTTCCAAATACCCAACGGTGCGATGAAAGTGACAGGTTCGAGCATCCATAGGTACCGCAAAAAGAGACATTGGAGTTTGTGCTAACACTGACCGTGTTTTTATTTCCCCGCACGATGCGTTTGTCTGACAATGTATACCTCCAAAAGGCTATTTAAATGGACTAAGTGATGAGCAACCATGGACATCGTGGGGTGCTCTCTTTTCGGATCCAAATATCTCCGCTGCTCTGAATGTCCAGTTCAATGCCCCCCTTCCCAAGGGAACTCTCGTCACATGCCTTGTGCGTCTCTTCACGCAGCAGCCCTTTCGCAGTGTCTCATCATCAGCATCATCATCATCATCATCCTCATCATCATCATCATCATTCGACCTGCAATTCGGATTTTTCGACATCCATTTGCTACGTACCCAACGGTACGATGAAAGTGCCAGGTTCGAGCATCCATAGGTACCGCAAAAGCGATTTGGGGTTTGTGCTAACACTGACCGTTTTTTTTTCCCCGCACGATGCGTGTGCCAGACAATATACCTCCAAATGGCTCTTTAAATAGACTAAGTGATGATCAACCATGGCAATCGTGGGGTGCCCTCTTCTCGGCTCCAGATATTTTCGTTCAGCTATGAATGTCCAGTTTCATGCCCGTCCACGGTTCATGAGCCACCCCAGCTGGAGTCACATCGCAACGACACTCAGAGTTATAACGTCGGTTGGACAGAAAATTTCCCTTCGTTCTGTCATGTTCTGTCAAAGCGGTGATTATTTGCTAGCGCATGACGTCCATATTGACAAGCCTAAGGTTTGGTGTCAGCAGAAAAGGGCCCGGTCGCATGTCGGCTTTCGCACTGAGTGATCCCCCGCGTCCCCTTTGACACACCTACCTTTCGTGTCGTCACCCCCGCTCAAGTAATGTCAAACGACGTGAGTGGGCAAGGGTGAAACCAAAAAGTCTCAAAAAATCAAACCAGGCAAAAAGGCAAAACGACCGAAATAGCGGGCGTTGTGAAAGATAGGGTGACATGTTGACGTGCTATCGTCCTAAATGCTGCCAACAATGATGTGTATTGGACCCATTGGGAGGGAAATTGGCCCCAGATCTGTGCAGGTAGCTTAACGAACCAAAAACGAACCAGTCGGACAAGTCAAGGCAGACAGGATGTTCGTTCACACCCGCATCGAACATTTCAATATTTTCACTGGCTTTGGTGTTTCTAAAAACTCGTTGCCAAGAGTTGTGGAAATGGTGGGACCGAAGCAACGCAAATTTCATCTGCATTGGGCTGGGGAATTCATCACACAAATGCGGTGAACAACGCCGATCAAAGCAGCAAACGCTGCGGGTCGCAACCCATATTTTTTGAAGAAGGGACCATGCAGATTGGTGGTGGTTACCCTGGCCGGGGAGAAGGATTGACGAAACTGCGACATGTAGCCTGTTGGCACAACATGTTTTCCAAGCCACAACCCAGGCGTACATTGCCTGGTGGTGAGTATTTTCCACCAAGGCAGCGCCCTATTTCCATCGCAGCATAACAAAATGCAGACATGGAGGCGGGGATTTTTTGGAGATGGCGCACAATAAGTTCATCAGTGGAGATGGCCGTGGATTTTTATTGAGCTATAAGGTGACCGTCCAAATTGGACAGGCAGCAAGATCCGCCTGTCCAAGCTGAGCGAACATACAATCAACTCATCAATTTTGGAACGATGTTCGTATAATATTTTCCACCGAGAACCAGTGCATGGAGACTTCCCCTTGCCACGGAGACGACCCCAGCGGTCGGCTTTCGGGATCGAAGGGGGCCAAACAATATTATAGTGCAATTGTTGTGGCCGAGGTAACATTACTTTCGGATTTTCCAGGCGGAACTGACAAAAACTGGTGATCAGAGCATGGTTGGACTTGCCTTCATTAAAAAAACAAACATGGTGACCAGAGCGTGGCTGGACTTGAGCCTGTCCAATTAGTGATGTCAAAAAGAGGTGATCAAATGGAGGTAAAAAATTTGAGGCTGTCATCAAATGAGCGCAGGCCAGGAGATTGGTAGGTGAAGAAATGAAGAAAAACACAGTAATCAAATTCATGAAGTAACCTTATGGTTACGCCTGACAAGGTTATTCCTACAAGTTGCGATGCTTCCCCAAAAAAGTAATTCCGGCCGTTGGATGCCAGGAGTGGTTGCCAAAGGTGGTTGCCAAAGAAAAATCACCAGAAAACACATGAAAACACGAGTCATATATCAAAGTCAAATCATGCCAAGGGTTGTTGCCGGGGGTTATTGTGTTTTTTTGGGGTGCCCGGCGCCCCGCTCAAATTTCTCCCCACACCCGTCTTGTTTTGCGCGGAGAAGGTCCTTGGTGACGATTCGTTTTGCGTTCCAAAAAACTATTGCGTGCATATATAATATCCGTTTCCGTTTCAGGGGCAGCTGGGGCATCGGTGGATTTGGGCCAGTCCTGGTGGGTGATTCGTTGCTTGTGATCTTTGGTGGGCGGACTCCGGGGAGTGGACCGAACAATGGCATCTCAACAGCAGCTTGCCGTCCCGCGCGTTGCGCCAAGGATGTGGTTCAGAGACTTCTTTGCCATTGTGGCGGGTGTTTTTGCAAAATTTTTTCCGATGCCGGCTTCATTGGTGCAGGCTAGCTTGCCCGCCCAACGCACTTGCTCGCGATATTTGAAAATTTGGAGAAATAGGCTCCTTTGGGGACAAAACGCCGGGGCGAATACCTATGCATGAAATGACGGGAACCAAGACAGCAACCAGGCAGGTGTTAGATGTTAGATATATTGCCGGCATTTGAGATGGGTATAGCAAATTCCGACAGGTTACCAGTAGTCATGCTGTCTTCGAAATTCAATAATTTCCACGCTGCCCCAACCGCACGGTCGAAACTGCTTCCAGCGAACGCAGAAGCACATTGGGGGGATTCACAAAATGCAAAGGGTGGTTCCGGGTGGTTGGTGTGTCATGGTGTATTCTCCATTTTGTTGGACGCCTGCGCGTCCTTCATTGGACCCTCCAAGTGTTCTTGGCAAAAATGTTCATGTGCGCGATACATGTGCGAGATTCTTGTACTCTAGCTTCGTATTTGTGCGTCATGTGCTATTTTTTGCCATGTTTCTAATTCCATGGTGCTTCTATGAAAAAAATGTAGTATAATTTGGCACGATTTACGGTCAAAAATTATGCCTCTGTGATAAAGCGCGCAAAAAAGGCCGTCAATTTGTTGGGCACCTGACGCCGCAATGTGCCGCAATCACTTCCCCCAAGAAGATTTGGCTATGGATTCTCAAACTGTTGGGAAATATTTCGGGAATACGTTTTGTGTTCGGACATTTCAGGGGTGCCCAGTGTGAGGAGCGGCGGTTTCAAACTGGACATTTTCCGCAACGGTTTGTAGAACCAGACGTTGCATAGCAAGGGCGAATGACGGATAACAATTATGATGGTTGTGAGTTGTGACGTTTCGTTTCGTTTGCGTTTTAGTGTTAAGGAATGATAATGGACCCGCTGTTGATTACCTTTCAGTCACGCACATACATTGCTTGTTTCAGACTCTCACGATAAACAGCAATCTGGCGGCTATGGTGTCATTGGAATGGTGGTAGGCGAAAGCCTTACCCGCTACATGATGATCATTGTCAGAAGTTCATTATATGCAGCGGGGTTGGTTGCGGCGGTGCAATTTACAATGATGCTGCCGCGCGACATGTTGTCACGTAATTTTGATACACTGGTTTGCACGCGCTTGTTTGGGCGAAGGTTGTCGGGGTTGACTGAGTTGGCATTCCGGCTGCGTGTATTGAAAATGGCGGGTTCATGTCCTTCAAACATCTTGCAGCCAAGAGTTAAAACGAAAATGCGATGCGTAGAAATGCACGTGCATTAATTCTTTCAGAGGAGTTTCGTAGGTTGAAAGCGGAAAACACTGGACTCACCTGGGAAAATTCATTTGCAAATGGTTTGTTTCCGATTTTGTGGGAATGTTCCGTGACGAAAACGGGTCTGCATCCAATGAAAATTATTTCTATTATGATCCGGGCTGACAATTGGCTGCGATGAATGTACCTTAGGGATGGCAATTTGATGCAAAATGTATGCGTTGCCATTATATGCGCAACTATGTGTACCGGCACTGGCTACTTACTGGTTCAAATTTGGTGCGTTGCAACAGTATTGACAAACATGCCCCAAATTTGGTCAGCAACCATGCCTTCAGGGTTTCAACCATGAAACGGGGATGCTAATTCCACCACGTTGGATTGGATAAAGTTGGCTTTCCGGAGTGCAAAATTCAGTTTGAACCCGAAACACATTTTAGCATTTTGATATTGTTCCGTTTTGTGTTTCACGATGGCTGGCGGCGGATGGCGCCCATTGGTGTTTTCCAATGGTTTTGGCGGATCTTTCTTGCACAGGCATTGGCCTGGGTCAGCCACTGACATGCGAGGAATGTTCGGATGCAGGGAAAAATGCATGCTCTGAGTGGAAAACGGCTGCGGGCAGTTGCAAGGTTTGCTGTAGTGCTGTCACATCTGCGAATGCCATTGCAGGTGGCCCGCTTGGTCCAGTGGTTTCGGTGGTGCCATCGGCGTTCAGAGGTGGAGGTGCCGAGTTTTTTTAAACTACATATTTTCCACCCAATTCTCTGACCTTAGATGCTTTGCCCATGACATCCTTCTGGTCGACCCCCATGGCGGCCTCAGTTTCAACACAGTGATGAGGCCTCGATGCGCCGGCGCCTCCTTGATGCATGGGTCACGGCGGAGAGGAATTCTGGGCTTCCCTGAACCAGTTTTATTAAAAAGGATTGGTATAAAAACAATATTTTTTTTTTCGAGGTTCCATTACTTATACAGTGTATCCACGCCGCGACATCAATTTGGTTTTTGGATTGCAGGTGGGTTGATTTTGCTCCCGAGGTAGGGCGTTTGGAAGGTATAGGTATCCGAATGCTGCTGCTTTGCAAAACATTTTAACATGCAGTCTGCTTCAGGAGTTGCACGACTTTCAAAATGAAATTGGTGCGGGGCAAGGAACATTTACCAGCCGAATTGACCCTTGGCTGTTGGATTGCAAAAAATGGCATTTATGCAGTGCAAGGAGAATAGTTTGTTGGGTTCGATGCATTTGTTACACATGCATCAGTTCAGGATGTTCATGCGTCAGTTGGCAGGGTCTTTTGAATTTTGAACCTTGAGGATCGTCACTTCCTCTCATGTTGACACGTGCAACCTGCAGAAACTGATCGGGTCCAAACTCCGGAAGGACGCTGACTGCATCTACTATCTGTGGCATATCGTGTGCGTCTTATGCAGCGACATTTTTTTTGTATTGCCAAGTTGAAGGCTGAAACCATCGTAGAGAGGCGGCTTTGTGTTTGCCCCGCTACAATCCGAAAATTCCAGTCCTGAATGCTGCAAGCCAACGTACCAAATGGGATCACCATCACATGGTAAACATTGTGCAGACATTCCTCATATTCGAAGTGCAGAAATTGAGTGGTCAAGTGTGCGATAGTTTGGAGATGAAAAGAGCAACCAATCACTCAAGAATAGCAATCCCTTCACCACCTGGCTGGGGTTGTGCATTACTGAGTCGGCGTTCTACTCTTGGATTTTCATCCCAGCTGGCAAGTGGTTCATCCCTGATCACAACCTTGGTTATATTTATATAGAACATGTTGGAACTTGTCTATTTTCAGGAGCACTGCTTTGGGAAAGGGTAGAAAGGGTATATGGTGTTCAAAAATCAGGGCGCGGCAGGGTGGGATGGCATGATGGGTACGGCAGAGGTACTACGGTGGGCAGGCCACCGCGGGCCTGCGCAGGGCCCGCCGGGGGTATGGGCTTGGTTTAGGGGGCTCGCGACGGCCCGTCAGCCCGCAGAGCGTACGGAGCCCGCGGTGGATGCTGTGACATCCATTGCCGTGATATCTACTACAGTGACATCCATTGCTGAGACATCCACTGCAGTGACATCGATCCACTGCAGTGACATCCAAAGATCCGTAACGCGGAAGTATAGACTTCTAATCTTCCTTTGATGATTAAAGAGAAGAACTCATAGGAACGGATCGTTGTTCCGAGCTGTTCATTGGCCGATCTCACTCCAAGGCCCGGACAATGGAACCCGTGTTTCGGCCTGCGACCCCGCGCTAGCCCGCGCTAGATTTAGCCCGGACAATGGGCACGGAAAGGGATGAACGCCCAGAAGGGTTGCCGCCAGCTAACTGCACCTTGCCGTACCCTTTTGAACGCCCCGCCGGACCCTCCCCAGAGCATTGCTCTCGAAACTGGGCAAGTTGCAGCATATAGGTTGATGTATGGGATATTCCCGTCTACACACCGGTTATCATCCAGTTACTAGCCGGCACGCATGATTCAAGTTCGGCAGCCAGGAACACTACTTCAACGGCGGTGTCGCGCGCAGTCGTTTTGTGTTGTGCGATGTCACTTCGGACAACCGGCTCGTGGCGGTCTTCGGCCTCTTCGGGCATTTTTCCGAAGGCGTGGGAATGGGAAAGGCACCTAAAGCTGCCAACATGCGGTATGCGTCGAGAATTGTCTTAAAATTATTTAAGGAAAGTCATGAGAAGGTAGTGGACGTAGGCGGAAAAAATATTTTGACATGGGCTTGGGGACACATTTAAATTTCCTTGAGGCTTGAAATTCAACAAATGTGTTGTGCAACTTGAGCTGTGGATTTACGATATTTAATTTAAGAAGTCAAATGCTTTTCATATCTTTTAAATTTTCATTCTTGAATCTCACAATGTCTCACAACTCCCAGAAACAATTCCGTGATCACCCCATCCAATCCCATCCAACCACATGTTTCTTCAAAGCTGCGTAGCTCATGATCACCGAACATCACCGAACCATTGGGTTCGTAAATTCGTGGGATGAGCTGATTAGCCACGTCCATTTCCTGTACCTCTTCAGGTGCACCCTTCATGCAGATTGCAGGTGGTGCTTTTCCTGAGATGGTGGGGGCACCCAGACATCGGCAAGTTGAGGGGCTCGATGGAACACCCTCCTTGGGGTTATACCTTTGGGAGCTCCAAACCATGAATAAACAAAAACTGTGGACCTGGCTGGTGAGATTGCTCGGATATAACAATATATAACATAGCACTCAAATTCAAACAAATCTGGCTGGCTGGAGTGGCTTGAAATTTGAGCGCTGCAAATCGCCAAAAACCAGTGGTGGTCACTTCTCACCTTTCGCAAAATTTCAGGAAAGCTGCGAAGATTGGATCGTGGTCTCCACCGAGACAGTGCTGACCAGCGTTCCCGACGAGGTGGAAGAGGACCTGAGGGCATCAACGGATGGGTTTCAGAGTGCATGAACCCTGCGGTAGTGCCTATAAATCCCAGCAGGTCTGTGGCCTTACCATGCAACAATTCAATTCAAAATCAGCCGGATGATGCTACAAGAAAACACTGTTCAAATTAATCAACCAAACCAAAACCATCAATCTACAATTGGCATGCCAGTGGGTTCAAACATTTTCCTCTGTGAGTTGACTCTTTATGCCATGCCGAGGAGGCTGCGCGCATTGCCGCGGTGAAAGCTGCCGAGCACAGCGGAGCTGGGCCCTTTGGGTGGCCGCGCGACGGGAACGAGCGCGTCTTCGTGCTCGCGAAGAGGTGAGGGAGGTGGTGGGTGTGAAGGGGGAAGGAGAATATCAAACAGGAACGAACCACCATCAATGATGATTTCTGGATTCTGGAAAATATCATACGTAAAGTACCCAAGACATGGGAACAAAATCAAGACTTGAAAATTAAGAGTGTTGTGCAGTTAACAGCTAGTGAAGTGTTTATCCAGCAACTGCGAAAACACCGCGAAAACACCCTGTTCACTGTTCACCACTTTTCTGATTTTTGGAACATTCCAAAACAGCCTCTGCCGGCAGGACTGGGACATCCACCAGCGATCCCAGCGAACTTCGTGTGAATTTGTACAGAACCTCGTTTTGAATACAGCCAACTTTTTTGGTTTTTGAAGTGGATTCGCAAGTCTGGGAGTCGAAGCAGTCGAAACGCAGAACGGTGCGATGCGCCCCAGGATTGCACGTGTTTCCAACCACCTGTTGAGTTTCTAACTTGTCTCGTCTGAGGAGATAGCTTCGCAGCGTCCACTCGGGCACCTCGGTCTTTCATTCGGCCATCAAGGATGGTCAGCCCATGGGCCCCAAAATCAGATTGCTTACATTGGCTGATCATTGGCTTACTGATATACCACTACTGCTACTACCGCTACTGCTGCTTCTACTGCTGGTCTACTACTGCTACTACTGCTGCTATTTTTACTACTGCTACTAGAAGTGGCACTGTAATCATTGCCTTCCGTTTGAGGGCTCTCCGTGAACCGTGCCCTCCCTACTCCATTGTGAATTGATATTTTGGCACTTTCAATGCCCTGATGATCGGTGTTTGTGCATGGGGGCAAGTGCTGCCATTTGCATCTAATTTGGACGATTCGGATCCCCATTACAGTAGGGAGACAAGCATCCATGGACCTCCAAATATCCACTGCTTGTATCTCATATGACCCTTGTCAAATCCAGATGATAGCCAAGCTTTGGATAGATTTGGATCCCATCTGAAGCTCCAGTAGTGCCGTTGCCAAGGAAATCTCGGTGGATCCGGCCACCAAGATGCAGGATGGAGGGGCACCAGACATGATTTGGGGATGGGTCACGTTTGGGAAACGAATTGCACATCATATGGTTCCCGCTAAACTCATGGCAATGATCATCTTTACAATGGTCCAACTCCAGTTATATTCTAATGGCCTTTCGCACCATTCCTCCAATCACTTCCCTATCATTCTACATCATTTTCCCATGGTTTCCATCAATTCATAAAGATTTCCCACAATTTTGCCATAGTTGGAACAGTTTAGAATTTTCTCAGTCTTTTCCCATGATTTTCTATCATTTTACCATGGGTTTCGTCAAGTTTCTGGTTTTCCCGTGGGTTTCCCGTGGGATTTTCCCATTTCGTCATCCTCCAAGGCCTGGAGCTGCGCCATTTGCCTTGGAGCCGATGCTGGAGCTGTGCGGCAGCTGCCCTGCGGCCACGCCTTCCATGGCGCCTGCATTAAGGCGCTCAGCTGTGGAACTCCGTGGGATATAGGGTATACCATGGTATACCGATGTATACTGTATCCTCATTTATAGCCAGCTATGGGAAAATGATGGTATCATCCAAAAGATTTAGAAGTCTATTTTCAGACAAACCCCTTTCTGAACGGGAAGAATTTGGATGCCGGGTGGATCCCGGGTGGATCCCGCAAGACCTAGGCCTGGCTACGACGTGGACAGCGATGCCCTTTAGGCCGCTGCCAAGTGCCCAAGGCCGGTTTCCCGGTTTCCCGCACCATCAAAATCAATAGCTGGTGAAGCTGGGTTAGACACATGGAATGTTCATCCAACAAAAGCTGTGAAGGAAATTTCCATCAAAAATGGAGCAGAAAGATCTACGAAGAAAGCAATGTTCTTCTTTCAGGGTTCTCTTCCTTTGGAAAACAATGAATGTAGGTCTAGGATAGTGAGAACCCTGTGTGACCTGATCTCTAGGAGCATTGCTTTCATGACCGTTTGGCAAACCAAGATATGATAGCCAATCGGAAATCCCTCTTTACAATTTACAGATTTGATTTGCCAATCTTGATTCGGAATTGCCAGCAAACATCCCAGCATTGCTTAAGGAGGCAAGATTTTCATCGGGGTTTGCCCTGCCCCAGGAGGTGCTCGCGGCCTTGAGAAGGCTCATGGATTTCAGCTCCTTGGCGTGGGCACATAGAGATAGATAGCTACGGCTAGATGTACGTGTATATTTGACGCATCATAAACAAATACACACAGATACATCATATATACATCATATATACACATGCATACGTATGGACAAAGTCGTGGGACGTTCCAGCAAAAGTCGTCGGGGAAAAAAACCATGTCTGGTCCAAGGTTTACCCGAAACGGGTGCTTGGCCCACCTTGCCACAAGACGTGGTGAAGCAGGAGCCAATCCTCAGAACTACCAGATATTTCGGTAGCTACAGGGTCCCAGGGGTTCGTTTGATCCATAGCCACATTTGTTGGTACTGGATGGTACTGGCTCTTTTATATGAGTTGCTGGTGTTGCTGCATTTAGCTTTTGGCAGTCCTACTGGTCCTACTCTAAGATTTTCTGGCTGCAGTCAATCGTCGTCGATTTTGTCTTCGTGTGCCCCTGGGATCCTGCCAATATCCTCCAATGATCTCTGCTAACCGTGAAAACATGTTGCATATCAAAACCCATGCGTTGGTATTTCCTTCACCTCAAGACTAACACCCCTACAAACAGATCATGTTCCACATGGGAGGAGTTTTATCTGGATAAGCCTTGATCTTGCCACAAAAGGGCAGTTTCGCGGTGAATCTATACATTTCGGTTGCCCATTCTTGGGATATTTTCATATTAGTCGGAAAGTGTGGAATCAGCCTAATATAAGGTATTGCATCGTGTTGCCAGTGGCTGGGCAATATAAATAGGTAACCACTATGATTCAACATCTCAATGGATTGGCTTAAGGGAAAATCTACAGGAAACCATCGATTTTCCCATGAAACATGGGGGTTTCCGGTAATTTTTGCCTTAAACCAATCCATCGATAGTATTCAAACACCCATGGTGACTTGGGGTAGCCCCATTTTCAGGAAACCTCCTTAGTCCATTGAACATCTCCAATACTTTCCATCCAACTACCATAACAACCTCGCAGGACCTGCCATTCCCTGCCGGAGCACGGCGGCCGGGGCGATTGCCGCATTTGAGGCACACCCAAGGCGCCGGAATGGCGGTTGGTGCATCCGTTTTTAGCCCATAAGAATCACCCAGATGGATCCAGATGGTTGGTGAATGGGATGGTTGATGGTTCATTATTGGGTACGACTGGCTTTGCCACATGATGTTTTCCTGCCATTTTCTTTTACCATAGGTTTTTTGCTGTCCATCGAGGCTGGCAAAGGTTCAGGGCCAACGACTTCAATGCACAGATCTTGGCCGGGCGCCTGGATGCTGACATGACGTGCTTGGATAGTAAGGATTTTTAAGGATAGTAATGATGCCAATAAGAATGAAAGTCATGATAATTACAAGCAAATACGCAGCGATGTAATATGACAAGTTGTTCAGAACGACACGAATTATCTTAATAATAAAAGTAACGCTAACAAAATACTAATGATCCGGACCATCATAAGGAAAACCTTTGAATTCACGACTTTCGAAGAATTCTTCAAACGTTCTTTAAACGTTCTTTACATGGCGAACCTCACCGATGTGAACCCCCCGTTGTGCGATGAAACCCACGTCTCAAGGTCCAGCGCCTTTGTTGAAACTCCCCAGGCGCTGCGCGATGCTGTGTTTTGGACTCCAAATGGATCTTAAAATGGGGGTATGTAAAGGGTATGTAACGGGTATGTATGCCTATAAAATGGTCACATTAATAGGGATGATGGGACAATGATGATGAAACATTGGAAGTTGGGGGTGCTATATTGTCAGACACACCCAAATCAGTCAGACCCTTTATGGTCGATGGTGTTTGGATGTGAGCATCGGTTCCACTCAATTGCTTGAGATTAATTTGGCAGACTTGTCCAGTGCCCAGCAAATCCTGTGATGAATCCTTTCTTTGTGCACTACATAATATCCATGACTTTGCCCTTGATCTTTTTATCCGCTTGCAGCCCATTCAAGTCTTGTTTCGGAGCCAACGCGGCATCATCTCATGGAGGGTTTGCCTCTCTCGGAGATCCCATCGACTCCGATGTCCTGTGCTGACCCGGACCAGTACCAGTTCCCGTTTCCGGCAGAGGGGCCCAGTCAGGGCGGCATGGTCACCTCTGCCCCTGCACAGATGGGAGGCATGGCTGGTGGGCTGCAACCTGCTCAGGCCATGGGAGTTGTGTGTGGCCCTGCCAAACCTATCTATGTCGCCATGGGCTTGGAGCGTGGTGAAGATATCGCTTCGGCGGATAACTGTGGCGTCCGTTTGGAAGCGACTGCAGTCCGAGAGCTTCCTTTTGATCCTAGCACACAACATATCAGAGAGTTGGAGGTGCCAGACGGTCACTTCCATCCAGAAGTGTGGGCAACGTTGCTTCTTGGCTGATGCGTTAGTGCATTTCAGATCCTCTGAGTGGCAGCACTTGTGTTGAAAGAGCTTTCAACTATTGCATTTCCTGCGTCCAGTTGACATGTCCAAACGACTGATTTTTGCCATTGACTAAGGCAGGAAGTTCACCATGAGGCCCTGGAAAGGTGGCACAATGGTATTCGCTTCATGGTCTTCTTCGTCTTTGGCACCATTTGCCGGCACTTTGCCCTGTGCGGCGCGCAAAGCAGGACCAACACCAAAGGCTGCGGCCGAACCAATTGCCGCTGGCACCATGGAAAAAGTCGAGAAGATCTGCTGGCCTGGATTCATTATGGTCCCCAGGGGCTGCAGAACTTCTTGTTGCAACAGGCCATGCGTGCACGTCCCACCATCGTTTTGATGCCGGTGACCCTGGTGAGGATCCCATCCAATCAGGCGCAGCTGTTCCCAGATTCGGTGGAGAACAGCCAGGCGGAGGTGCAACATGCTGGCCAGCCTGAGCAGAACGAGGAGGGAACCTTGGTCGAGCCGACTCCTTCAGCCCCTGCCGATGCTGGAGATGATGGAGAGCACCAAGTGATGCCCGCGGATGGGCCCCACTAAAATTCTGTGGGAACGGCATCACTGGTTTGGAAAGATCCAAACTAGTGCAGCCTGCTTTTGCAAGACTTGGGCTGGCAACGGTTTTGTTTTCCCAAGGTTTGTTCGAATTCTGCTATCAGCCTGTTGATTCAAACTTAACGACAAAAGCTGTATGATTCCTAGCAAGTCGTTGCTCACCCTAATTCACCAACGTCCAATTTGCTGCGCGACATTTTAGATGCTGAATACACAATATTTTGAAAAGCAATGCACTCAAAAAGACATGCCAAGAACTTATTCAGCACTGCTCGCCCGGTTGGAGGGGTGCTCCTGTTTCTCGCATGTCGCTGGTCGACTGCTCGCAAATCCAATTTGCATTTCTCTGGAAACGTGATGCTTGCAATAGCTTGGTGCCGGTTTTCACTTTGTTTCCTAGCATTATTCAATCTAAGGTCAGTTTGAATCCTTGGAAGCCACTGCTTCTGCTGAAAGGGTGGAAGTAGTGGAGCGAGGGAAACTGATGTCCTCTGCGGAACAAACAGGTCGGCTTTGGGTTTGAACTGCGAGCTGACAAATGTGTGACATTGGGGCATTTTGATGCATTTTGGGTCGCAAAACTAAAGGCAGAGAAAGGCCCCTTTTCATGATCTGTGTCTTTGTTTGGAGATTTTTTGCGTTCTGGACTCACCCAGAAAGATGCTGTTTTCTTAAGGCTCCAGCGTAGTCAATGGACTGCGAACATAGCCCGGGGCATGGAAGATCCTGATCCAGAACCCTACCCACAAAGCGATGACGAGGATGGGCGCCAGCGGGTCCTGAAGGAGCTGCGAAGGCGGTTGTACCTTCATCAGCAGTTGCCATCAGCTTCCAGCATTGACGCCATGCTGGATGGGGCACTTCACATCAAGCCTATCGAGCAAAAGAAGGAAGGCGGCCGTGGAGAGCTTTCAGTCTTGGTTGGAGGGCTGTGGTGCCCAGACTGCAGGTTTTCCCCCCTGAGAACAAACTGTTCTCAGTTGGTATTCTGTTGGGGTTCTTTTTCAAAGTTAATGTGGTGGCCTCCGCTACTGCAGCCATGATCATCCGCAATTTTTGGGAGTCCAAAGCAGTTTGCCACCAGCCTCGTCTGGCGCCTGAGGCACAAGGTCTTCCCCAAGTTCTTCTGTTGCATTTTATGGGACGAGGGCCACAGCATCGAACGAAAGGTCTGTGTCTATGGCAAGAGCGCGAGACAGGGAGGAGTGCACTGCAGGGCATTTCTGACCTGCCCCCGCAAGTGCAAACACCGCGCCCATTGCCGCGAAGCCCATTTGCTCAGTTTGGCCAGGCCGGTAGACTTTCTATGGAGATATTGGTATTGGCTTAAACGCCGTCGAATTGACGGTGATGTTTTGAAATGTTGGGGATCAACTGCCTTCTGCATAGGGATTTATATACATATATCATGAGCTGGACCAGATGATTTACAGTAAATCAATATTCAGCAGCCATCACTTGCAGAATTTCTACCAGTGTTTTTCCCACTGTGATGGTGGCCCTATATTGCTAGATTTGTTGGGGATGGTGTATGATTATCAGTCTACACAGTGCCCTCTTCAGAGATGCAGCCCTCCCTCCGTGGCAGGGAGTTCCTTCAAACCACCTACAGCCTGCCGGCTGAGACTTCCCTGCCGAAGCCCGTGGGTCTCCAAGTGCTGGCAGATGAGATGCCAGAGGTGAATGCACCGGTCCACAGATGGCAGATGGACCAACATGTGGAGGCAGAGAACCATGCTGCGGCCAGTGATGAGATCCAGGGCGCCTAGGAACAGACTTGGCGCCCGTTTCTACAGGAGCTGGCTTAGCAGTGAAGTTATTCATCCGAACAGTCTTGTAGAGTGACTAGAGGTACAAAGTGCCTATGCCGCATAGCTTCTTAGTGTCCATCCAATCATGCAGCTGCATGATTCGAAGATTTCACTGATGCCATTTGAAACTGATGGACAAACGGTGTTTGCGCTTGTGCAGGGCGAGGCTGAAGCAGTTTTTTCGTAGCTAGTGAGCCTTGAAATGCCTTGAATAAACTTGGGTCATTTTAAGCCCATCTGGCCTCTTTACGCGTGCAAGGTGCAGACCTCATTCCTCCAATTCTGCGCTGTTTCTGTGGAGACAGGGGGTTCCCATCCCAGCCAGGTGCTTGCTTTGCGCGTGCAGAGCTCGTGGCAAAGGGTGCAGCACGGGCAAAAGGGGCCAGAGGAGGAAACAGTGTTGTCGAGCCAGCAGCCAGACTTGATGAAACGTAGGTTTGATATTTTTTTGCCGCTGCACGTGGGTGAGTTCATCCACTTTCGTCATGACTGCATGGGAAAGCTTTTTGAGACATGTCCTTCATGGTTGGCAGCGGACATTCCTGCCAAAGATTTTGGGTAACAAATCCCACATTTCTCTTGGCCTGGCTTGTGATAGTCTCCCCAAGAGGTTTCCGACGCAGTCTTATTTGAAGGTTAACTCCTTTTTGGACTCCTGGCTGGGCTCAGAGGAGTAAATCTCTCTGCGAGGAACCAACTTCATTGATCCTCATGCCGTACCAATGTCCAGCAGCCGAAGAAAAATGCAGGTGAATGCCCTTGCGGTCTGCACCGCTTGTGGCCCCGGTTTGTTCAGACTGTATTGACTGTATTGCTTTCAAGTTCCTGTTTAGTTTGCAAGCATTGCAGAGTTGCCACATCCCAAAGTCCGCAATGTGGCAAATCCAATAATGAATCATCCCTATAATCCCCCAAATGGTATAGGTTTATGGCCTTGGGTGACCTCCTCATTCAGCAGTTCACCGTATCGTCAGTGCAGCCATGGCAGACACAGGGCGCTGAAGGATGTGGCAAGACTTGCTGCCCGAGCGATGGGAGGCGTGTGATGATCGGCAAGCGGCCTTGGAGGCCGGTGATGGTTTCCGATGTGGTGGGAACGGTGTGATGGAGAAAAGGAGGGCAAAGTGGTATCCGGGTGCGGGGGCATGTGATTTGGATTTATCAGTTTCGATTGCATATGCTTCACTGGGTGTTGGAGGCTGTCGGCTGGCCCCAGAAAAGAGAAAAGTGTTTCTGTCGGATGGGAGGATGTTTCCTGATTTCCAGGATGTCAACCTTTGAGCCTTTTCTTGGTTGCGATGATGTAGCCGTATGTAGCCTGTAGCTATTCGTCAAGGAGTTGCTGTCAACTCTCCCCCAAGAAGCCGCAAGTGTCGTGTGCTGAGGGTCTTGAGCGATTGCTAGAGGCAGCAACCAGGCGAAATGAAGCTAGGCGGAGTGACTATTTTGGGGGATCCCTGATAGGGCCTTTATAAAGCCTTGAGAAGGTCTTATTTTTAATTTGGCAGGGGGGTCACTTGGGGGGGGGGTTCCCTTGTGGATCCCATGACGTAATTGAATAAAGTTATAAGTTATATTTATAATACTGTATATATATATATCTATATCTATATATATATATATCTATGTATTTATATTCACATATGAAAAGAGATGGCGATGGAAAAAAAATCGGGTGTGTGCATTCGTGTATATATATATATATACATATGCACAGACTGGGGCTACCGGATACACCAATGTATCCCAGTTGTAAGGGGCTTACAGCCCACTTGCTAAGCCCACCCCCAGCAACGACCCGGCAAAACGGACATGTCTCACGGGTGTTCATTACTTGGAAGGAACGATCACTGGGATGTTGCCAAGAGTCAGCCAAATCCTTACAAAACACCATGGTAAAAACCGCAAAAAAACACATGAGCATCTCAACCAATCCCATCTCAGAAAATACTGGTTGGATTGTAAATAATCCTATGATGGGTTAATTCATAATCCCCATTAAACGTGCAAAGGTAGTATAGCCCCCAAAAATGTACTGTAACACATAACACTCATATCCCAGCGAAGTTTGGAGCCTTACGGAAGTTTCAAGCCACTGAGTAGGGATCATGCAATCCTTCACTTCCTTTGGTCTCTGCCAGTCTGCAATAGGCAAACCTAGCTAATGACCTGCCAAGGAATGGGGCATGGAGGCAGAGGCTGAGGAGCTTCAAAAGCTGCAGGACATGGGGATATGGTGGAGAGTACGGAGGGTATGGAGGCTCTGGAGGGTAAGCGTGGGTAATCTTTGGCTTTGCCATCGTGAACATAGGGACGTGCTCATGAGCCGCGTATCCCCCTGGATAAGGCGGGGGGCCCGGGATGAACACCCAGCTGCAGGACCATGAGACCAAGCTCTTTGAGGGTCTCATTGAGGCAGGGATGGAGTCGATGGCCTTCTCCCAAACTGCTGGAAGGCTCGGGGGCAGCTGGGAGGGAAGCTGAGCTTGCTGCATGATATTTGATCTTTTTTGGAGATGGGCCAAGGGGAAAGCCACCCCCAAGAAAGCGGACCAAACTCAGTTTGGAATGTCCAGATCCGCAAAACTTCAGAGGCGTTCTGCCGTTGGGCTGATGTGGCCCAATTTCTTGGGTCAACTACCGAGATGACAAGGCCCAGTTTCTTAATTTTGATCCATAGCAATCAATGACTTTAGTTGTCTAATAACCAGCACGTCTTGACGTCGCTGAAGGTCCATGTGGGAGGGCGCAGTCAAAAAATCACAGAAGGTCCAAATATGTCGCAGCTGCAGGTGTCTCTATCTCTACAGCCTTTGCTTCAACGCCTTCCCCCAGCTCTGGAAAAGTCTGCTGCGTCGCTTCGGCTCGCCGTCGCTGAACTTTCCGCGACTGCAAGCCTTGCTGCGACTGCTGCGCTGTGTGCTGGAGACGGCGGCTGCACCATGGCAATTTGGGGCTGCATGGCGGTGGGGCCCTGATTCTTCCGGCATAAAATATGGTTCTGGGTCAAAGCTTCAGTGATTCAGTTGGGATGGTCACACTTCACCTGCCGCAGTAGCATTTTTTTGGTAGTTTTGGACCCGCAATTTCAAGATCACAAATCCTGGCTTAGCATTCGCCTGTCCGTACTGTTACAGTAATCATAAGTTATATTTTCTGGACAGATCCCTTGGCGGCCTCTGGATACTGTTCGAAGTTGAAAGCCATCCACTCACTGGCTGGTCCATTTCAGTCTGAGTCTGACATCATCTGATTTTCACATCCCAGTCCGAAAAGCACATCAAATCATCCTGATTCGACACGGCAAAGATGGTTGGTCTGTTAGTCTCCTGTTTTTCGAATCGGTCTTCCAGCAGTTTCTGCCAGATTTGTTTCTAGGATATCCTCTGGAAATCTCACCTGGGAAAGTGCCAAGGATCTGGCCCCACCAGACGATCCCGGTGGAGGTGGGGACCAAAACTGATGGGCCTACAAAAATACTGAGAGGTTCACAATGGTTCACAAATAGACAGGGAGGACAATTGTATACATAGATTCCATATTGTTTTGATCATGATGATTTTCTGGCTGGGGGGGGAAGCGTCCGACGACAACGAGCAGTTCAAGAGTCCTTTCATCCTCAAAATCACGAGAAAAGTTGAGCCAACAGAAGTGAGACATCTTCGTTTTTCCAACTTTCCGCCGATTGAGCCAAAATTTGCAGCATCCTATGTCAGGAGGTTCGCGGCTACTGGGAGGCTCTGTAGCCTCGAGACTCTTCGAGAATCTGTTGAAGGCGCGGGAGTTCGGGTGAAAGACGAGGATTTTTCCCCTTGATTAAATCAGCAGGACCTGTCATTCCTCTGCTGTGGAAGGTCTTGGAGAGGACGCAGCACCCAAAGATCTTGGGCGAAGTGGTGCCAACCTTGGCTTTGGCGGCACAGCGGGCCCCAAACGAGTTTAGCAAGTCCTTCCAGGCGCCGTGGGTCGAATGGCCCATGAAGATATCCGTGCGTTTCGTTGAAGATGTTGAAGATCATTGGACATTTGGATATTCTGTTCCTACGCGGTGTGGTTTGATTTTTCCAGGGATTTAAAGAACGGTTTTGACTACCCATGATGCTGCTGGTCTCCCATCGCGGGCGGACCTGCTTGGGATGCCATCTGGTTCCAGGAAGCTGTGAATTTGCTGGTCAGCTGGGCAACAAAAGGAGGACGTGGTGTTGCAGATTGCTAGGTCCAAGCACTGGACAGTCCCACTCTCGAAATCAAAATTAGGGTTAATCTGATGTGGCAATGGTTTGCAGATGTTTGTAGCACAGCAGGCCTGATGACAATTTTTCTCCAATAGTCAGGACACACACTGTTGCGCGTTTCCACGCAGGGTGGCATGACCGGCTCATGTGGTCAGGACTAACGGATGAGTATCGAATGATCATCAACAAGGCCTTCGCAGCCTTCAAGGCGCAGTGGCTCGATGCGCCTTGGACGTTGGGGGAAATTGACCAACTGGATCCAACTGGAAGATGAAGAGATGGCTATTTGAGCCCTGGGAAATCCATGGAAGACGATGGTAAGGAACGTGATGAAACCACCGTTTCACCAAGGAGCAACAACGAGGCTTCGCCTTGGCTGTTCAGGTTCAGGCAGGATGGGGGAGGCGACGGATGACCCCTGGCAAACAAAGATTTCCAAGGCAAAATATGGCAATGGGTGAAGAATCCTATGGATCCCGTCCCCAAACTTTCCATTTCCATCTCTCTGTACAAACACATATACATAGCTCATTCAACTAATTTATTTATTTGATTGTTGGTTTCTTGCATTTATTCAGTTATATAAAGTTATATTATATTATTAACTATTCATTTCTTTGCCCTTTTCCCATCTTTTCCCCGACAAACACGTGGATTCTCGTCTGGAATTCCCATGCCACAGGCGCTCAGTGATCTGCGCGAAGCTGCCAGCAGCGAATCCTGGGACCATGAGAGGTGCGGAACTGGGGAGATCTTGGTGAAGCTACTGCTGGGTCTTTCGTTTAAAGAATATATATATATATATATACATATAATATAATATATATATACATATAATATAATATATATATATACACATATAATATAATATAATATATATATGCACACACACATACATACATACATATATATATATGGCAACCACCCCAAAAAGATGCCAAACAGGTTCAATTGATCACTTTTTTAGTGGGAATGTACAAACATCTATCTCAACTTGGGGTTGACTATGACATTAAATGGATCTAACGGGCGGAGGGTTGACGTACAGAAATTGGGACGTAAATGACCGAGATGGTGGTTTTAAAACTGTATCCAAGCACAATTGTCTAGTAACAACTGCGTAACAAACTTAAAGGTAGACGAGACATAGCCGCAGGGACCATCAAGATGAACCTGTATGACAACATTAAAGATTGGACGTCCATTCGTTCCAACCAACGTAAACTGGACACAACCAAACTGACGTGGGTCACCATCAATCTTGTTCCTTCTCGCGTGATTCCCCAGCAGATTTGCTTCAACATGTCGCAGATGCTCGGGAGATGTCACAGATGCTTCACATAAATAAACGGCTATCCATTTCGAATGGAATCAAAGTCCCATTGGGTTTACCAGTTTTCCAGCAGTTTCTTGTAAGTCCCCCCCGACCTGCATCGGAGCCAGGCTCCACGCCTTGGTTTTCTGCTTCTATGGGGTCTCGGAACCCATGGGGACACTTGGCCCGCTGAAACTCCTGTCATCCAGCATGGAAATGGGGCAAGGGAGCAATTCGTGTAAACAACTTGGTGTTTTCTACAGATTTCGAAACCTTCACCACTTTTCGTTGTCCGCATGGCAGCTTCCACATGCCCGAAGCCTAGGAACCTTGGAGATCACTACGGCAACCTGGCCCCCATACTCCTGCATTGCATTGAGCAGACGGCCCAGCTGAGTGGTTTATGGCCAGGGCGCCACCAGCCGGGTGGATATGCAGATGCCATGGCCAATGGAAAACCACCCAAGGAAACCGATGGAATGTACCGTTCATCCCATGTATGATCCCACTTGTAAGTGGAGTCATACTTACAATATCTTACTCAATGGATTGGTGGGAAAATCTAGGAGAAACCATGGAATTTCCAATGTTTTTTCCCATGAAATATGGGATTTTGCCGTACATATTCCTTACAGCCCATGCTGCCCTGAAGGAGCTCTGGGGGCAGCGCTCCATCGCGCTGATCTCGCGGGGCATGTGCCACATTCGGCTGCATCCTGGCTGTTGACACAACTGGAATTCCAGCAATTTTGGTTTTATTTGATGGATTTTGATGGTATCTAAGTATGTTCATCATATTTTTCATGATGTTCATTGAATGTTCATCAGATTAATCCTTTCCAAAGGCTCTTCCCCCACTGAAGGTCATTCATATTTGCTGCTATTTTGACTGATGTTGACACCCCCAAAATATGTGTTGGTCGAAGAACCCGGCACGAAAATAGCTATCCGTTATCATCATTTTTTCCATGTGGAAATTGCACTATTGGGGGTTGAATTCGCAGCCCCAAAATATATCCGAACTATGCCCCCATTAACATCTCATCATTACTGATTATATTCTCATGATTGTTGGTTATATCTTATATCCCCATTATTGATCATTATTGTTGGTTTTGTCAAATGAATATAGTTGTGATATCGGGCCCATTTATCATGGTTTATCAATATAAGATTTCTTAGATACCAAATTATAAATATATATATATATCCCTAAGGTCGTTGGTTAAATCTCCATTTTTGTTAGGTTTAAATCATATTTTGTTGTTGATTAAATCCCAATTTCCGTTGGTCAAATCGCAATTTCAACCCCTGCGCCGAGGTGCACCTCAGTTCACTTGGCAGCCTTGAGGGCGGCAGGAGTTGAAGCGGAGGCGTCAGCGATGGAGGCCAGGATCCGTCGGAAAAAGATCTCAGTGGCACCTGTTGGTTGGAGTTTTTGTGTAAATAGTTTATGGGGGGGAAGAGAAAGAGAGAGAGAGAGAGAGATAGATAGATAGAGTAGATTGATTAGATTAGATTAGATTAGATTAGATAGATCAATCGATGGAGAGAGAGAGAGAGAGAGATATATATATATATATATGCACATATACAGACTCAGCTGTCCTGCTTTCGCCTTCACTTAAAGCCGCTTTTGCAATAGATATCTCATCCCTATGGTTTCCAGATATGCTTTCGGGGCAAGATGCTTTCGGGGCAGGTGTTGACCAGCAGCACCTTCGGACACCTCAAGGGCTTGTCGGACGTGGGCTTGAAGCAGCTTTGCCACGGGACCTGCCAGACCATGCTGGAAGGTCTCTGTGGAGAGGCTTGGGGACCTTGGGGATCTCATACTTTTGTAGGCTTGGAGTTCTGTTTTGAGGGCGTGGCACAGTTTTTTGAAATTCATCCGTTGCCAGCGCACTTGGCAGTTGGAAAAACTCCAGCTGAACAATTGCTGGGACTCCTGTTGCACATCCAAGTTTGCAACAGTCCGCGCTTGTTCGAAGCATTACATACCCGATATTCCCATGCTATCCCAATCATTGTTGATCACATCTCCACCATTTCCCCAATTCTTTTTGGACCCCCCCCCAGTAGTTTCGAGTGTCCCTTGGCCCTCCCATGCCGTTTTTTCAAGGTGCTGCAGAGGGCCTGTCTGCAGCAAATCCTTGGTGAGTTGCAGGAGAGGCCCCCCCAAAATCATCCTGTTTTAGGATATAGCTATGTAGTTTTATTAGATCTCACAACAAAACATTGGATTATATGACTATATATAGGTTTTATGGGTGTATATAATTGTATATATATATATGTACATACATATACACACTTATTTAAAAAGATATTGAACACATTTTCTTGATATGAGGGTCCAATGTAATTTCTCATCCCTGCAGGAGTCCTGCCAGAATCGTTGTGAGCGGCAGATGATGAACTTGGAGCTGCTCCAGTGTTTTGGTTCCAGAACCGCCCGGGGTCGATGATGGTCTATGTGAGCCATGAAGAAAATACACTGTTTGATGGGTTAATTTGTTGGGACTTATACTACCCGATTTATTTCTATTTTTCGATGGCTGATGTGGGTTTGTCTCAAAATTGCAGGAATATGCGGAACATACCCAAATTTCTCCCCAATATTTCAGTTTTCATGGCAGACATGATGATCAATCACATGATTTGGGGGGTCCAATTTTGAGACAACACCCCAAGTATTCCTTCAATGTGTGGACTGAAGCCTGGTCAACGGTGAGCCTCCAACGTTGGTTGCAACTTGAGATGTGGTAGGTAGGTCGGCAGGTCTCTTCCATCTAGCAGCTAGCACGTGGACCACCTGCAGTTACCCAATCCAATCAAATACTTGCTGTATACTGTAGATAGTTCAATTTTTATAAGTGGGTTTTAGCTTCGGTGAATGAGTGGGACGATCATCCATCCCTACTTTCAGTATCTTTCAGTTGCGATCTAATTCCTTCACCCGAAGATTGAATACACCCTTAAAATGAATAGATCCAACACTGCGCCAGGCTTGTAGGTTAGTGCTTCATGTCAAGGGCAAGGGATTAGTATTGAATATTAAGGGGAAGAGATTAAGACTATCGTGTGAGCATTTTCTTTGAGAATCCACTAAAATCCTGAAAATCATCGACAAAAAATCAGAAGAACTGTTTCTTCTCATGGGTTTCCAGGGATGAATTGCTACCTTTTCCAGCTTTCCCCACCTCCCAATCAGGCACTACCACAGACGCCTCTCTTCCGCCGAGCAAGCGGTCCTTGCGACCAGCTTCGTGACGCTACCGCGGCCACGCGGTGAAAAGCACGTGCGGCTGGGGGTGAAACTGCTGCAGCTTTTGGATGAAACCCAGGACCATCCAACGGAAAAATTGCACAACTGGGTGGGGGCTTGGGCTACCCATTCAATTCATGGGAGCCAGGTGAGGGACTTAATCAAAGTTAGCACTTGATTCCTGGGATGATCCTCCAAGTTGATCAGATCAAAACCTGCAGGTGAAATCTGTACCAGGCTATGAGAACAATGAAGGAAGGTGTGAGCCTTGACCATGTCGTTTGACCCTGTGCTATCGTAGCTGGACGAAATGTTCGAACCCTTTCCATGCGATACAAGCCCCTCGCCCCCAAGGTTGAATGTTAATTGTAGCAATGGACGAAAGAAGTCAAACCGCCAACATCACTTTTGCTAACGCGCGCGCTGAAATATTGAGATTTGGGGGTGCGGGACCCATCCCTGTTGCTACAGGACAAGCAAGCACTGATGGACGGGATCATTGAGATGGTTTCGGAGATCATTTCGCAGAGGCCATGGAAGTTTCATGGAAAACCGAGCGAGCCAGAAGGAGCTTCATTCAATAGACCTGGTACGCACTGAGGGTTCCAGATACCTGCCGTGCATGTCTATGGTACGGGTTGAAATCCCCCTGATCTTGGAATTAGATGAAGGGTGATGAAGAGAGAATACTTAGAGACCTCTAATTTGAAAGAGGATTTTCGTGCAGATGTTCTGTATTCAACCAATCCAACGACCTGATCCTGAGCCACAGATATGTCATGGTCCTCAGCTGGTGAGGCCCACGAGGGGGTTGCAGCTTTTGGAAGCCTTCGCCGCAGAGGGCCAGGATGGCCACGATGCCTTCTGGCGCTGCTTCGAGGGTCGGCTGGAGATGTGGGAGGGAACTTTTAAGGAGGCGGAAGGACAGAGATTGGCGGAATGCAACTTGGCACGGTTGGCGGATGGCTAAAGCTTCTGAAGGGCTGAAGAGACGAGGCGGTCTCTTGGATCTTCCGCAGTTGTTTGGATGGAATTGACACCATCACCCCACCTTTCTATCCATCCATCCATCCATCCATCCATCCATTTGCCAATCTCGAAATCTCCCAGGCACCCTCCAGCTGTGGCGCAACATCCCCCGCTTCGTACAGCTGCTTCAGCCGCGCCTGGCTGAGCTGATGGACCCCCTGCGCGACATGGCCCTGGCGCAGCGGCTGCGGGCGAAGCTCGGCGGCGCCCCGAAGCCGCTGAGGTCCCCCGCAGCGCTGCTGCGCGGCCTGCTGCCCAACACAGCGGAGATGAGTAGCGAAGCCCTGAGTCAGCTGGTGATGGCCTTACGCAACGTGGTGAAACGGTGGTCACTTTTTGGGAAGTTGGAGTTGGGTGAGGTTGAGAAAGTGCTAGTTCTTCTTTCTAGACTGGCATGGAATCATATGGAATGATCGGGGTTTTGCGATTCCATTTCTGATTGCATGCTATGGAAGAATTGAGTATGGATAGAACTTGCAAAGCCCAAAACATCTTAGCCAAATTTTGCGCGCACCAGTTCAAACTTCGGATCCCAAATCATTGTACAGTTTCTTTGAGGTTGCATTCCGCTGAACTGAGGCAACCTGAGTCCGCAAGATGATGGGCAGCAGCCCACGGAGGGGCGTTTCTGCAGGTTCCTCAACACGCTGCTTCGGGGCAGCCCAGGCGCAGATGGTTGTGGCAAGGGAATTTCAGCAGCAAACCTGGAACATGGACGGTAGAATCTCCGGTAGAATTAACAGAAACGGAGGTTTTATGAAGAGGAATGGGGTGCTGCAACGTTCGATTCATTTAGTGATGGTTCTGTGTGTCTTGCGCTTGATGGCATGGCCAACCCGCCTGCTATCCCCCACTAGCAGTGTGACACTCTGTTTACAGGAAGCGTTCCCGGGAATCTGAAGACTTTGTGGCTGCTGCTGATGGCTGCAGCATTCTTCGTGTCGCATCGCTTGAAGTCGCCCTTTGGGTCCGCCACAGCCAGTGGCTTGGCCATGTGAACTGTGGTGTGGTGGGCTGGGGGAGGTCGGAGTGTTGAGTGAGTATCCCAGCAGGTGTTTCGTTTTGTCTTGTTGAATTCGTGAGCATATTTTTTATGGAACTTCCGCCTTTCCCTCAGCAAGTATGGATGAAGGCGACATGCAGCAGTTTGTTTTGCGAGTCAGAAGTGCTGTCAACTCATGTCAACCCGACGCCCCTAAATCAGTGGTACCCCAGAATCTCATGGGTTGATAATAATTTTCTCCATTCATTTTTCCATATCATGGGTTGTTTGCAGTACCATTGGCAGACAAACCCATATCAGATATCAGTTTTCACCTGCTGCGACCCAAGGCATGCAAATGCTGGAGGCAATGCCCGTGGAGTCCTCTGATAAGGCACTGACACTTTGATTCAACGGCTGTTTGTTTATGACTATGTGAACATTAGTTAACTAGTTATAATTTCTTGCCGTTCAGCGGAAACTGCTGCACTTCTCATTTTCCCGCTTTTTTTTGGCCAAACTTTGGCAGGTCAAGCAGAAGGTCTCCGAAAGTTTGGCCCATGGTCGCAGTGGAGCCCTGCATGGGAGCATTGTGGAATCCAGCTTCTGCCCTTTGGCATGTGTCCAGGTGCGCGATCAAAACTGTTTCCTCCTAACGTTTTCGATCTTGCGCGGGATCACCAATCTATCCTATCCTATCCTATCCTAATCCTAGCCTATCCTGTCCCATCCCAGGCAAGACTATCCTATCCTATCCTAATCCTAGCCTACCCTATTCTATCATATTCTATCCTATTTATCGTCCGAACACCCAACATTGTACAGCCCTTTACCACTCTGATCCTTCCGATCAACAGGTGATCTTCGTCCTGGAGCAACTCATCTTATTGGCCCAGGAGCCCGTCACCTTCGCTCCAGGGGATCGCGCCAATGTGATGCGGGGCGCTCCGGCCACCCAGTTCTGGGACTCCAACCGCAAGGTCTGTGGCGAGTGGTTCCAGCGCATGCGTCCAGTGCTGCTGCAGATTTTGAACCGCTACGGGTCTGCCAGCGCCTGCTACGCGCTGACGCAGGCGCGCCTGGTGGATGCCCTCCATGCAGCCGATGGGCGCGGGAGCGTGTTGTCGGAGCAGGCGTTGCAGGCGCTGCTGAAGAAGAAACAGGAGGGACAGTGTCGCCGCGAAACGGTGCTGTCCACGATTTCGCCGGTCATGAGTGACTTGGGACACGAATTCAAGGGACAACTTTGAAGGACCTTTTTCAGAAGCCTCGCATGACCACCCCACTTTGAAAGAGCTCCTGGCTTGCTGGCTTGGAGCTCATGATTGCTTGCCAAATTCATCCCCGCAGCTATTGGGCATATAGCCTTGTACACATGATTTCAACTCTTATTGTGTACACAAATCATGTCAAATCACTAAATCCCATTAAATCCCATTAAATCCCATTAAATCCCATTAAATCCCCATTAAATTCCCATTAAATCCCATTAAATCCCCATTAAATTCCCATTAAATCCCATTAAATTCCCATTAAATCCCATTAAATCCCATTAAATCCCATTAAATCCTCATTAAATTCCCATTAAATCCCATTAAATCCCATTAAGTCCTAATTTCTACTTGCTTACCACAGCCGAGGTGACCGCGCGCCCTCTCCGAGTGCCGCGGCCATGTTGATGCCCACATTGGAACGCTTAGAAGTTCCCTCACGGACGCCTGGGAAGGTGACCATCTTGACAGATCCCAGGAACAGCCTGCCATCTCACAAGGCGGAGTCTGATGGGGGCTTGAAGCAGCAGTTACTGTATAATTCCCTTAAAGAGGAAACTGAGGATGAGGCAGTTGAGTTTTGTTGGGATTTCAGACCAACCCATGGGATGGGATGTACACGATTTTCAGGGCCAAAAAAAAGGCCTGATGATGGGTCAAGACCTACTAAAACAGCCATATTTGGGGTTGAACATTCATTTGCCAGCTAGTTTGATGTGAACAGAAGGGTGCCAGGGTTTTGACCCATGGATGGTAATGCAGGATTTCCCTGTGACAAATTTGGATTCCCTATTGAAGCCCTATTGGAATGTTTGCACACTTGATTTACAACATACCCCACCATGACATGAAACATATCATATCATATCGACATCGCCCATTTGAGAAACTCATCCCACCATCTGCCAGGCTTCCGAAGCTTTAGACCAGAACCTGGTTCCCCTGCTCTCCAGTGCCCTGAGTCTGCGGGATGTGGGGCTTTGCCGCGGTGTCATCACCTTGTTCTGCCATGGCAGCTGGGCCTATGGCGCCCAACCTGCTGGTGGATCCAATGCGGCCTGCACGGTGGCGGTGTTTCAGGATGCCTTGCTCAGCTTCGCAGCACAACACTACGAGGAGGCGAATCTGCAGTTTGCGGAGGCGCAGCGGTTGCAGGAAGGCCAGTCTACGATTGTGGAGGAGACGGCCAATGCCAGGTGAGGGGAGTGGGGGTGGTTGACCTTTCTGCCTTTCTACCCCCCTTCCATCCTTTCCTTTTGGCACTCCAGACAATAATTTCCATGAATACTTCACTGCTCCATCAATATCCATCAGTTGCAATTTCCACCTATAATTTACAACAATTTCCCACATTTTTGGTGAATCTGATCCTCCCATCCCAGTAAAACCTTACCCCTCAGGCCGATGGGCAGCAGCCGCGCCATGGAGTCCCTGGTGGCGCGCAGCTGGTTGGACTCCGCGGTGGCCGTCCGGGACGAGGAGGCGCTGGAGGCCTGGCTGGCTGCCTATGGCAAGGCGGGGGCCGTGGTGTCGCAGGGGCTGGTGGCCTTTGCGAAGTCCTATGATGCTTGGTGTGGTGGATATTTTTTTGGGAATTTCACTGGAGAGATATGAAATAAATTGAAGATAATAGGCAATAGGATGCAATAGGGATATGGATGGAGATCATTTGTTGATCAACCCGCACTTTTGCAGAAAATCTTTTGCAATCCTTTCTGGTCCGGCGCCAGCCGGGTCACTGTGACCACCCGGACTTTCCAGACAGCATGAAGACCAACACCATTGTTTCCACCTGCGAGGTTGACAATTTTTCTTGAATGGGGTTTGAATTTTAGAACGATTTCGTTTTCTTTCAAGTATGAGTTTTGCCGGCATAAACCTTCGTTTTCGCAGTTGATGGTAGAAACCTCTTGCCGTGATTGGAAGTATACCTTCTCAAAATCAAGCTTCGAAAGCCAGTGCATCTATGTTTCACCATCTAACCCCCAGCCCAAACATCCCCAACCAGCCACCCAGCACTGCCCAGCCAGCTGTGTTCCAAGGAAGCCCTGCTGAAGCATCAGCTGCCCTCCGCGCAGCGCGCCGTGCGCGAGGCCCGCGCTGGCGCCGCGGCGGACTGGGCCGAGGCCGGCGTGGCCGCGGAGCAGGTGGGGCGCCTGGCGCGGTGGGATGACCTGCACGCGCTCTTCACGGTGGAAGCGGTGGGGGATGCCTGGAGATGGAGGGAGATGGAGGATGGTTCAAAATGGTTCAGAATGGTTCAAATATGTTTGTTGGAGATGCCATCAGACATGTTTAAATATGTTGACATCTATATATAGAAGGTCGGATGTGTAGACTTATATTTATATAGATGGGGATGATGGGGTTTGAAGTACCCACAATTCGGTTGGGAAGGGGTGATGAAACGCGTTCGGTGCGGGAGGGAATGGGCAAACGAGCCGAAACGAGTGATTAAGCAACTGGTGGAGTTTGTGTATCAGTGGCGGCAATTCAGCTCGCTCTTGGGCATAGACCCGACAATTACAGAAGATACTGTATCATGTATCTCAATCTCACATAGAATGGGTTTTACTAAGGGACCAAGGCTTGGAAACCTCAATAGAATTAAGCCAGTAAATCTCACCAAGTGAGGGGTTGCAGGTGGATGCAGGTGATAGTTTTGGCAACACACATCCCGTCACAGTTGAGGCAGTTGAAGTGAAGCTTGAATCGTCGAAGGCAGCAAATGCACTGGCGCAGGCAGGGCGGCCGTGCTGACTGATGACTTCCCGGAAAGGCGATGCAACACTTTTAATGAGTCCCTCATCCATGAACATCCCATTTAAAAACCATGATGCAACACTATATCCCTCATCCAATCAGTCGCGTTGACACAGGCGCGCTCTGCGGTGGATGCTGAACTATCAGCTTTGTGCCACACTGAGCCCCTCTTGCTCACAGGGTCGCTACAGGTGCCATGGGAAGCCCTGAAGACTCGCGAAGGTACAAGAGGATGGCTGTGGCGTGTAAAACTACAAGCACGGGAGTGCATTTCTTATCTTTGTACATGGGAGTTTTGTTCACTTTACGTTTTTGTTTGTTCTTCTGTTTGCTCCTTTCTTTCTTTCTTTCTTTCTTTTTAGTGATCAATTTTCACATGGTAAAGTCATTGCTCATCAAAATAGCGCGACAAACCAGGCCACAGCATATGATCTAGCTCGATCTAGCTCGTACCATTTACGGCATATCTTGCTGGACACATTGCAAATCACAAACTAGTAATCTCTTCACCTAAAGATTAAACAACCACCAGAACCTGTGGTTTAGTAGGAGATTAGACATATTTGAGACCCATTACCCATTGAGAGATATTTTGGGTGTGTTTGATATTGGGGAGATGGGATTATCGCTTGACCAGGTGCAGGAGACGCTTCACCCGCAGATGGACCTCTTGGAAGTGCTGGAGCGGAGGGGTTGATTGCGCAGTTCAGCTACGAAAACCCGCTTCGAATTACGAAACAGGGATTTTGAATATTGAAAAGCGAATAATATTAATCCATTTCTCCTTATGTACGGGGACCCCCAGGGATGTCGTTGTAGCTTTGGGACTGATAGTCAAATTTGTCGAAACATGAACCCAGATTTTGATCTTAACATTGAGCGCCAGAAGATTCAGGCCATCCGAGTACCGCCAATGCATTGGTTGTTACATGCATAGTCCGAGTTGGACATCGGAGGCTGCAGCCAATTTTTCCCATGTCTCCCTCTTTTTGCGTTGTTTTTTTAATGTGCATAGAACATCATAGAACATCATAGAACTCCATCAGTTGGCAAACCAATATGCCAGGAGTCCCCTTCGAAAGCTCCCTCGACCACAGCGCTGCGCCGAGCCGCATCCTTCGGTCTGTTGGAAACCTTGCAGGCGCAGCGAAAGTAGCCACGGTTGAGGGAAGCAACCCCCAGGTATCTTGGGGACCTGCCCATTTCAGAATGTTTCAGAAGCTGCAGGTGCAAAACGCTGATGAGCTGCTGGAGAACTGCATGCAGGAGCACGGGGGGGGTGAGTGACTTCAACAATCTTGCCCCATCGAAAGGTTACGATGAAACTGAAGCCATGAGGTAGATAGCCACATGTGGGGCTTCTATATTCTCCTTCCCTTTTCGCCAAGGTTTTGACATGTTTTGCCCTGTGACTTATTGTCTCAACATCTCTGCAGCCCTTGGCATGGTCTCCAGCCAGGAGCGCAGCTACAAGCTGGCGGAGTGGATCTTGGTGACTTGGCTCATTTTTTTGCTATGGCAAGTTGGCTTGGTACATCATGCAGTGAATTGGGTGGCAGTGAGCCAGGATTTTCATGAGAAGCTGCCAGCCGGTCTGCCTGGGTAGCCACCCTCGTGAAGGCATCCCTTTATGAAACTACTAGCACTTGTTATTCCCTTTTCAAAAGGTAACTGATTGGTGGTGAAATCATGTTGAGCCGCCCGAGGACAAGGAAAAAGTCTCGATGCCAAGCCTTTGGCGAGCGAAGCTGCTGATGGCGCAGAAAGATCGTGTGGCCGAGGGCCTTCAGGTTGGATCACCTGTGTTGGTTTCGTCGTTTTTGGCTTGGCAGTTTCCAAGTACCAAAGTGGAGAGGGCACAAAGAAACCATTGCAGAAACCCTTTCTTTGTGAGCCACGTGAGCCACATGAGCCACGTGAGCCACGTGTTGCACGTGTTCAGGCGCTTGACTATGGCTTGGCCTCGTCCTTTGAGAAGCTGCGGGCCCAGCGGCAGCCGATGATCCAGGAGATTTCGGAGCAGCTTGGCGTTGCCCAAATGGCTGGTATACTGCTGAAGTTGGGACGGCAATCAAACACGAGATCTCAAGGGTCAAAAAATTGCTAGACGAAAAAAATTACTTTACTTCGTGTGACCCCCACCATGACATTTATCGATTTGTTACTGGCAAATCTTCTGGCATTCTATCTGACATATCTTCTGGCATTCTATCTGGCATATCTTCTGGCAATCTACCTGGCATATTTTCTGGCATATGTTCTGGCATATCTTCTGGCATTCTGTCTGGAATTCCATCTGGCATATCTTCTGGCATATCTTCTGACATCCTATCTGGCATTCTATCTGGCAAATCTTCTGGCATTCAATCTGGCAAACATTCTGGCACTTTATCTGGCATACCTTCTGGCATTCTATTTGAGATTCTATCTGGCAGGCATACCTTCCGGCATTCTATCTGGCATATTTTCCTGCAAAGTAAGAAGTGGCATTGCCCCGGTCACTCTACCACACACGCGCGAGTTTGCAAGTAATATATAACATACTTGTCTGACATTCTTTCTAACTTTCTTCTGCACATTCTTTGTCCCATATCTTCCTACATGAGGTCCGGCAGGGAACACTTGGCGTGGATACTCGCGGTTGAGGTCCGGCAGGGAACACTGGGCGTGGATGGTCGTGGTTGAGGTCCGGCAGGGAACACTGGGCGGGGATGGTCGTGGTTGAGGTCCGGCAGGGAACACTGGGCGTGGATGGTCGTGGATGAGGTCCGACAGAGAACACTGTGCGTCGAGGGTCGCGGTTGAGCAGGAGGAGGAGGAGAGGAGAGGAGGAGAGGAGCAGGCAACTGACATAAAATCTAACAACCCTCACCTGGCAGGTGGGGAACCAAGCAACAGATACACACGTCCGTAACTCTTAGTATTTGTATAACCTTCCAATTTTTTGGGATCCACCATGGCCACCCCAAGGCTCTCAATGCAGCTCCTCTCCTCGGTGCCACCGTGCCCTCCACCACGGCTGCTGCGGTCCCTTGGGGCCTTGGGGAAGCACCTGGCCGCGGAGGGTGCCATGGCCTTGGAAGGGGGAGCTTCACGGCCAGCCCAAGTGGCTGGTTGGTTGGGTATCACAGTTTGATCAGGTGAAAGTCTTG
This sequence comes from Cladocopium goreaui, assembly GCA_947184155.2. NCBI lineage: Eukaryota > Dinophyceae > Suessiales > Symbiodiniaceae > Cladocopium > Cladocopium goreaui. The sequence continues at coordinate 564,129 of CAMXCT020000114.1, read as the reverse complement.
TAAAGTCTAGTGAGGGAAATGAACTCTTCAGGTCTTGTTTGGACTACCCAGGAAACAAGTTGAACATGGTTGAGCCGTGTCAGCCAATCCTCCAAAGTTTCGTTTTCATGAAGCGATGCCACCAGGTGCAGTGGCGCAGCTCTTTGGCCCCGAGTGGCAAACAAGTTGGCGGAACGTCTTGGGACAGGAACTGCAGCCCATGATCTCTACAATTCAGGGGGCACCTGCGCAGCTGAATCCCATCTTCATGGGGATGTGGCTTGGAAGTCGACAGCCGGTGGTGGGTGCAAAGATACAGTAGATGCATTTTAGTAACGCTATGGCTGCTATGGTCAAAAACTGGTACGGTCTTCCTGCATCTATATCGGGATCCAAATCCAGCCTCTAAGGGGATTCATCAGAAATCATAAGGGTTCAAAGCCATTGGTCAGCAGTGGACTGACTAGCTAGCTTTGAGCCACCATGGAGCCTCAGGTGGTTCGAACAGACCTGCAACCTCTGTGACCATGGAAAGCTCTGGGGCCAGTATGGCGACTGGTTGTTCTCCCAGGCACAGCCGGGATGCTCCAAACAAATGATAGATGAATCAAATCATATCATGTCATATCATATCATATCAATATCATATCATATCTTCCCACTGTGACAAACCCACCCGAAACCCTGGTTCATTGGATTTGTTCATTTGGGGCGCCCTGGGATGGGAGGTCTTTGCCTGGGATTCCCATCTCCTTGGAGGCTTGGTCCCTGGACCCATGCTATGTGGAGCTGCTCCTGACGGAGGCATCGGCTGCGCTGCCCAGCCCAGCGGCTTCCAATGACGTGCAGGAGCTGGCAAGACGAGTGCTGCAAGCCATCCGCAGGTGCCCTTCACCTCCACAGATTTTGGTGGTTGGTTGGGGAGTGATCCCCTATAACTTACAGTATGGGAAAGAGCCAAGTGGTGCCAAGTGGCTTGTTGAGAATGTGGTAAACCACGGTAAAGTCAATAAGAACCGATCCCCAATGTCACTGGAAATGTTTGGAAAGACCATCCGAAACTGGAGTCTTATGGTGTTGGGTTTGCCACATTAGCCCATCCCATTCTTATGATGAAAAGTTATAGTTTCATCCCCACAAATCCCAATCATTTACCGCAATCATGGATGGGTAAGATCATTTTTAATGCTCAAGAACAGTCATATTTTCTTGTCCCCCTTGTAGTAAAACCTCTATTTTATCCACAGCCACTATCACGGCATGTTTCGAAAGTGGTGCTACACATTGGCGATGCCAGGTGGGTGAAGAACGACGACACCCGAGGACAGATGTCACTGCAATGGCTGGTGAAGCACTCGAAGGCGTGGTGAAGCACGATGCTTAGCATTGATGGAGACTACTAGGAGATTTATCTACAATATAATAGCCCCCAAGAAGACATAGATGATATGGGAGGGTATAGATGATAATCACCTCATATTTCTGGATTCCCAACTTTTCTATATAATCTGTCCTATCTATTTCGGGGTTGCTATCTCATAGAAATGATAGATGGGGCTACAACCACCCATAACTTGGGCTAACTACGGATCGTGCCTACCTGATTCCGTTGGGTGTTTAGTCCTTGATTGCAGGTGGCACAGTGCAAACTTTGGAAGGCCCGGGGTGCTGGACAGCTAGGTGTTGAATACTTTGTGATGAGGACAGCTGAAAAAATATGAGGCATTATGCAACCTGATCTCATGCCTCATGTTGTGACTAGAATCTAGAACATTATGGGATTTGTTCTTGACTTCTATGCCGAAACAGCTACAAGCAATTTCACGAAGCACTCACCAATCCCATCCGATTATCATATCAACATGTCTCAATCATTTTTTAAAACTAAAGCCATCACAACAAAATGTCCTATCAGTGCCTTTCTGTGTGAATTATAAAAGCCCATGACACCTATAATATCAACCATCACACCTCCACTAACTATCCATATGCATTGAATCACCCACTGATTATCCAGTAACCCATTATATAATTATCCACCAACTATTTTCTAACATCTTCTAACTATCCAATAATTATCCAGCACTCATTCATTCGTTCTCCAGCCCAATCTTCGATTTGCTGAGTCGGTGTTTTTGTATAAAAATATTTTCCCATTGGTTAATGCACCATTTGCGGAATCCACTGTGTTTTTTTTTTTTTCTGGGGGGGGGGTGTTTTACAAAAATCAAAGTAAATATAGGTTTTAAATCATGTTTTTCTTTTATTTTGGTTACCCCAATCCAACCCCAATCCCCAGCCTAATCCACCAGCCTCATCAGGACCTGACTGAGCCGCTGCAGCAGCAGTTGGTTGAGCGCCTGGCACACTTGGCCAGCACCTTTGGGCAGTGGCAACGTGCTGCGAGCTGCGAGACCATTGAGGCGCCAGCGCCAGGGAGTGATCACATTTTTGGGGATGTAATGATGTAACCCCTCAAGTCAGGGTTTCCTTCAAACACAAGATCATCACATGTTTTTATATGGTTTTGGGTTGTAACCGTCCTAACCCATCAACCGCAGAATATCTGACTCCACGGCATCTCAGTATCGTGCTGCCAGGCCTACATGCGTCAGCTGAGCCAATCCACCCTGCAGTCCAGTCATCCCCAAGTGCAACGCGCCCTGCTGCGGTGCCTCCGGCTGACGGAGCGTGTTCGGGTGGAGAGTGATGCCATGGAACGTTTGGAGTGGCTTGGCGTGGTGTTTTTTTTGTTTTGGTGGTGGTGGTGATGGTAAATGGGGATTCCCTATTTTGAGATATCTTGATCTTGATCTTGATGATGATGATGATGATGATGATGGTGATGGTGATGATGGTGATGATGGTGATGATGGTGATGATGGTGATGATGGTGATGATGGTGATGATGGTGATGATGGTGATGATGGTGATGGTGATGGTGATGATGATGAAGAAGAAGAAGAAGAAATAATGGACGTGGCAATGGCGGCAAGGGCACCTGTTTCCGAAAGCACCACTTTGGTGCTCTTCTAAGGACCCGCTTTTTGGAGCCTCTGCTGCCCCAGATCCTGGCCTACATGAACGGTACCGAGCCCCAGACACCGGGTTTCACCAGCCGGTCGGGGTAAAACGGAATAGTTGGACGTTCATCCCATTTCATCCCGAGAATCCTAGGCCCTAGCTGAAGACCCAACAGTGGATGATATGGATGGGCATATTGAACATGTGGAAGCTTGAAACAGAAGAACATGGTAACATCAGATATCACGTGAACATAGTCCACTTTGCACACTTTTTTCTGTTGATTGGAGACCTCCATGTTTCGAATGTGGCAAGGCCCAAGTCACTCGGAGCGGGACGTGGCGAACGTGGCCACAGGTGCCGGCTTCAGATAGGGATGTTGGACTGTTATGGACTGTTAGACCTTGGGCCCATCAGTTAGAGCTGAATTTGGGCCTACCATCACCTGGGAGATGGGTTTCCAACTAGGCCTCTTCGACCGCGTGGCCGAAGCGACGCCTCACCTGGCCCTGTTCCCTGCCTTGGCAGCGGAACCGGAGAAGGCTCTGGCCGTTTTGTTGGATGACCGTCCCACTGAGACTGAGGAACTGCTTAGTTTTTATGGCCGTTATTGGTTGGGTATCATTACCAGTTGCAAAGGATAGAGGCATACGGCATCTACAATCTACACATACCCTACCTACCCACCTGCCTCCCTGCTCAGATGATCATCCAAGTAGCAAATCCTCAGGCGCTGGGCGTGGTCCAGCGGCTGCATCCCAACCTCTTGTTGTCGGCGCGACGCTTCTCGGTGGCGTTGAATGCCATGGCCATTCCAGTGGATGAGGTGCCAACCTTGGGCCTTGGGAGCTGTTTTGGATGTATGCATTTTTTCTGAACAAAAATTGATATTTGGTGAGCATCGATTTTAAGGGCAATCGAGGGATGGGGATTGAGGCTCGCCATGAAAAAGGCTTTCTGTTGCAGGTCTGTGCGCGCGTTCTGCAGTTCGCTGAGACCTTCTTGGCACCCAAGAGCCCTGAAGAGGCGTGCAGATCTAGTGCCTGAAACCAACCATGTTGGATCGGACTAGTTACTCTTTGGACCGGTTGGAGCTTTGCAACCCACCATGCATAAAGTGGTGACTGGCTGCAGCTCAGAAAGCAATGATACTCAAAGCTGTGGTACCGTACTGGAAGCGTCACTACCGGAAGTTAAAATCCATCCCGCACCACACAACCACATTGTTTTCCCTTGGGCTCCCAGCCCTGGATCGGTTGCCCATGGTTGCCCTTCCCCTGCCAGATGGTAAGCGCGGTGCCTCTGCTGTTGGCGCCGCTGATGTCGCTGTTGCAAGCCTTGGACACGGAGCGGCCGCGGCCAGCCACCACGGAAGTTGAGGCGCAGGCTTTCCAGTAAGCTGCAGGGGCAGGGGCAGCCACTACCAATCACAATATCATCCATTTTGAAAAACCCAACAAATGACCGTAATATACCGTAATTAGATAGTTGGGCCATCCTGAGGCCAAGAAGTATCTGCAGATCAAAACCACCCGCGACCACAGCAACTTGCAGGTCTTGGGGTTGATGGGCTGCGCGCCCTCCTTGCAATCCACCTATGCTCGGCGCTTCCTTCAGCTCTTCCTGCCGCCATTGCGCAGGTCAACTTTTGGGATGAAGACCTGCAACTACACACTGGCTGTTTTGCTGTGAAGAGTCTGGGTATTCGTCAAATACCCAAGTCTTAGGGTTTTCAAGTCTGATCCAAATCCCATTTCCACACTAGATTTTCGATGCATAACTTGGTGGTTCAGCTCACTATGTGCCGTTTGGGCAGGATGGTCTACCAGCACAAGCAGTATCTGTCCAGACCTCCCACTACTGGCCTTCCTGAGCTGCAAAGGCCACCTGATTTTTGGGCATGAGGGGAGCTGCTGGTAGTCAGGATGGGGAATCTAAGCATCTAGATTGGGGGATGTTCTGGAACTCTGAGTTTCCTGGAGGGGTTTTGAAAAGAAACTCACTCCAAGGGCCAGTCAACATAGGCCAGTCTTTATGGAAGGAGCGTCCCTCTCCACCTTTGGATGAGAGACCTGATGGATTTCAGCTGCAGGAGTCTGTTGGCACATCTCCACCTACTGCAAAACACTTGCGGGAAATTTTCGCACTCCAGCGTGCCATTGGCGGATCTGTCTCCTGAGCTGCTGGAAATGCCTTCCGGCCATCAGCTGGGATTGGGCTGGGATGGTAGGTTCCGTGGACTGGTCTGGATCGTAGGTGGCACAGGGTTGCCACAGGTGATGATGATGCAAACATGGAGATTGGATGAGACTGGATGAGATTATATAGATTAGATTGGACGATGAAGAATGTTTCAAGTATTCTTCCCATTTTAATTGTGACACGCAGGGATTCCACTTCCCAAAGGCGCCAATTCGCAAGAAACCCGGCATCCGCAATGAGTTTGGCACATGTTGGGCAGAATTATTTGTTCGTTATTCATGTTCCAGCTCAGCCTTAAAATCAACCCTGGATGAATTGGGGGTACCATACAAAAAAAAACGTAGCAAATCAATGCACATCATCACTTTGTGGGGGACAACCCGATGCCCGATGCCCGTGAACGCACCAAGGTTCAAAGGTGACCAAGAGATCATTCTTCCCATCGAGGTGGTCCACGGCGAGGGGCGCCTGATGCGCTTGGTGCGCGCCTCCCAAAACGCGCCTTGGAGTCAGTGGGGTTAGCGGGGTCCGTGGGGTTACTCGTTTTGGGTGGGGAGGTTGCTGGAAGGAGGTGTTGTTTTGGCATTCCAAGGAGTTCAAGCTCTCAACATTTTAGGGGTATGCTGCTATGCTGTATGCTCTGGTATTTAAGATGGGAATTGGACAATTTACATCAATTTACATCAGTTAACTATGTGCAGACCTACCAATGAAATCTACAGTTCTCAAAAAACCAATGCGCACTTCCCAATTGATGGCCATGGCATTGGATCTGGCAAGGTGCAGCTTCTGTCCACCAAGACAAAGCCCAAGAAATTGGACTTCGCAGCTGGGCTGCCACATGGGACACACATTGGAAATGGTGACGACAGAATCAGGCAGGTCCTGCAGGTGGCTTGGTGTAGATTTATAAATGTATCTTTGTACATGAACAAACACACACAAAGCTAGACACGTAGATAGATGTACATACAGATACGCACAGGCAGATATCACATAAATCAATAATAATAAATACATAACCATATATATGCATATGCATATGTATATATATATACACACTTCTCGGCACGCAGACGACTGCGCCAAGGAAGCACAGGATGGCAGTTGGCACAGCTTCCTGCTGAAGGGCCGTGACGACCTGCGGCTGGATGGGCGCATCATGCAACTGCTGCGGATGGTACTGAGGCTGCGTTCAGTGCTTTGTTGGGGGTCAAAAGCTATGATACTAACGCACCAAAAGACAGACAAGTAAATTCTCAGTAGAATAGTAATGCATTACTCTACCTTTCTATCATTTTTGAGGGGGTTCAGAGTCTTTGCTTGGGGATGAACATTGAAATAATAGCAACCATTTTTTTGGTGAACAGGAGGCCACCAAGATCTTGAGCCAAGGGGTTTGCCTTTCCAGGGGGCTCTGCCAGACGTTCCTTTAGGGAAGCAGCACGCTAAGCTAAGCGGAATGGATTATTGTGACAGGAGCTGACAGGATCAAGCAAACTTTCAATTTTGTTGATCCACACCCATGTCCACATGTGTAGATATTTCTACACTCATCTACATCTATGCCCACATCTATGTCTCTACATCTGTCTCTTCACCCGAAAAAAATATGTAGATACAAAGAGAAATGCTGAAATAAATGCATCGACAAAAACACACCTTCACATAGCAAACACAGAAGTAAATCCATTGATCCATTGAATTGCACAAATGATGAGTTTTTTTCTCGAATCTCTATATATATAATATAAGCTAAGTCAACATCCAACTCCGATTCACCTATAAAAAATCAGATATAAATGATAATAATGATATAACACATCTAAGTAATATGTATAAGAATCACCCAAAAACCCCATAACAATCACCGAAAATTCGACATATTTCTACTTCATTCCATCCCTAAGGCCAATGCGGTGGTGGAGACCTCGGCCTGCAAGGCTTTGGAGGTGCTGGGCCCCAAGGGCGCCCAGTTCCGCTGCCGCGGTTACGATGTGGTGCCCATCGCGCCCAGGTGGGACAGATCCCCAGAAACCAGAGGGGGATTGGAAGGGATTGGAAGATATCTTTGAGTTTTTGGGATCATAACATCATCGAATTTTGGGGCCCTGATATTTATGGATGGGATGGATGGGATGGATGGATGGCAGATTTGACGGTTGCAAGTCCCATCAACTTTGATTGGGTCTCTCTCAGGCACATGACCAGCGGATATCAGTGTTGATGTCTCAATCTTTGATTACAAAACCCTGGTTCATAAGTTGGGGATCCCCCCAACATATATGAACTGTGATTCAAACGCACCTGCCAAATTGACACTTTCTTTCTACGAGTTTATTAATTCGGGTTTGACATGAATGTCGTAAACCCAATCGTAAACCGCATAAATTCACTGTACGTTTTTTTTTTTAAATATCCAAAATCAAACTTGAAGCAATTGGGGGTTTAGTCACGGGCGAAACCCCCTGTATTTGCTGTATTTGTTAGGGCAATTTCCCACCCTATATATATATATGCATATATATATATGATTCCAAAACACCACCACCCTTTTTTCCGAAAAAGTGGGTTGGCCATTGAATGAAGCATATTCTCAGTCGATGATGAATTTATCCTTATATTTTTGCCAATCATTCACCACCCGAGTCGCCCTTTACTGGTGCTTAGTAGGCAATGAGATGCAATGATTTTTAAGTTCGGTAAACCATCTATTTCTATGGGCCATTTCCCATGGTTATGTAACAAATAACCAGAGGGTAATATGAACAATCCATACTAACTATGAAGAACCATCCCGTTCCTCATAGAATTGGATGATGGGAAAATTTACAGGAAACCATAGGAAACCCCTATATTTGATAGTAAAAACCATGGTTTCCTGTAGATTTTTCCTTAAACCAATCCATCCCGTTCCCGCATCTCCTACTAAGCACCAGTGTGATTTCTCCATCCTTTCCAGGGCGGGCCTCATTCGCTGGGTCAGCGCAGTGCCGTTGTTCGTGATCCACAAGCAGCGCCGACAGGTGGGGGTCAACTGCTGGAAAAAAGTGGGGAAAATCTATCAGAGGATGCTGCACAAATGATGGAAACATGGGAAAATGATGGGAAAATGATGGAGAAATGATGGAAACCATGGAAACAAAATGGAACACATCTATATACGATGAATGGATAATTTGTGGAAAAATGATGGGAAAATATGGATTCATGTGGCAGAAGGATGGGACAAATTGGCAAAAATGAGGATTCTTTGTTTTTTCGAACTCGGTGATGATTTATTTTCTGAGCTAGTGAAAATTACTAGAGGATACTTGGGGATAATGGATGATGATTCTCGTTTTTGAACGTAGTGAGTTTCAAGTAAAACATCTGTTTTTTTTTTTCCTGGAGATAACTGCAGTCAGAGGTTTCAACCGTTCTGCCCTGCGAGGCTTCCCAGAAGCATGGCGACGATGGCTCCGCGAAACCCAAGGTGGGATGCCGGCGTAACACGGGCATTTCCTCCTGAGAAACACCTGAAACATTCGCCATAACAAATCAACATCATTCAACATCAACATTCACATTCTTTGTTCCATCTTTCGATTCCTTGTGGGATCTGTTGATTTGTTACCATTCTTTGGGGTGCCAGTTATAAGTGGTTAACTAACTATATTATGGAGTCATATCCCAGCGTATGGGGATTATGACCACGGTTATACCAATGAATAACCCAAACTGCACCCCCAAGTAATGTGGTAAACCCAATAACTAATAAACCTCCAATTTGGGATGGTTTATACTGCCCCCCAAAAAAGGCAGTATTGGGGATGGTGTATGATTGGGTTTACCACATTATCGAAGGAAGTTTAGAAGTCAAACTTCCGACAATATGGACAGATGAAAAGCAGAGCAGGGAAGAGGCAGAGAGAAGAGAAAGAT